>NHNY01000027.1:0-344422 GCA_002786065.1 Microcyclospora pomicola | reverse complement strand
TGGAGATGTAGTTGTCGTGAGGGCTGATTGACGAATGTCTTGCACACTGTAGGACGAGGACCTATGCTAGATGCCTTGACTGTACCTTGACACCGTTACACCTAGATCGACGACGACGTGGCTCAAAGAACGCTGCAGACATTCAAGTAATGGTGATTGTCAAATGAACGTCTTTTTGGCTGATATACAGTACCCATGTTACCCTCAATCATCGATGGGTAGATAGTTCACTTGGACTTGTCAACCCTAAGGTACGGTGCGATAGACAGCTCGCATGCTCATCGACTTCACCTGAGTATCCCGCGAACCAGGCATGGCTTTGTTTTACGAACGCCATTTTAGTCTTCCTCGTCACGGCATATGTTCAATAGAAAGTCTGTAGATATCCGAGCAAGACGTGTCCGCCTGACTGCTTTTCTCGCATTTCCTCTTCGCTATCTTCCTTGTAATAAGCATAGAAACCTACGTGGCTTCCCCTTCTTGACCAGCTTACATTCTCGACAGCTTTCTAGGTCTGAAGTGCCCGATGATATTCAATGAGAGGCCGTACAGTACATCATTGTTCTGTAGAGGGAACCCTTTCAGCAGCACAGCAGTGTATTCCTACATACCTGGCCTACCTTACCTGGGTATCTGACGCAAAATGCCGCATCGTGGTACAAGAACCATGCGAATATGCCGTCCTCGAGACACTTGTCACACCATGTGGCACGTTGTGTCGTATAGCACATATATGTAAGGGCCCGCTCACGCATGCTGTGCGACAGAAGGATTTGATGCACGCTGGGTGCGCACAAATGGACTGCGCCTGTGGCGGAAGACTGGCCTACGGGGTGTATATACTGGGATTGAGATGGGATTTCTGGACCAGAGCATGGATGGCTTTGCTAGATGTCTGTTGGGACAGTTCCTCCACGGGAGCGTAGGGGCCGTGGTAAGTCAGTTGATCGTTCCTCTACATCGTTTGAATGCTGTCTTTTAAGCAGGTCACAATCTCATGCACGGAAAAGATCAAACGTTCTACGGCTGTGCAGTTCCAACTTTGTCCTGGCATGTCTGTGTCAATATGAAACACAATGCACTGTATGTAATATGCCGCAGCACCATCGCTGTCCGTAGATGCGTCCTGATTGTGGCTCAGTTCACCCTCCTCGCTGTGTACTCAGCGGACCTGCTCACGATATGAGCTTTTCTGATAACTTGTGAGATTCCAAACCAGCAAGTTTCCTTTTCGGAATCTCGAACATCCCTCCTGTCTTACCATGATGTGAAGTAGATGAGTGTAGAGCGACAGGTGAACACAGCGTTCATACAAGGGTTTTATCTCCACGCGAGGGGGTTGACTATTCTATGTTCAACATGCACTTTAAGTTGTCCAACCGGTATTGTTGGTCCCTGTCTCCGATGAACTCAACCAATTGAAACTAGGAAACTTCAACTCTCAAGTCTAGAAGCTGGCTAGGTACCTTAGGTAGGACTGGGAGGGAGGAGGATCTGTTGCGCAGAGTCTTTCGTGGCACCATCTCAAGATACCCCCGGCGAGCGACGAGACCTGCAAGGACCATACGGCTGTGTACAGACGAGCATCTACCAGAAGAGGTCGTGTGGCCATGGACTTCATTCACCTGCGGTCCCAATTAAAATGCTGGCGTCCTGGATGGCAAGTCTCGTCAGACGTACGAAGGCAATTTCTTCCGTTCTGTTTGACACTTCTTTTTCGATGATGTTTTCTTGGACGGCGTGCACTCCCATGTGGCCATTCACTGGCTCGTGGGCTATTCCTGCCATCCTCATCGTCCTCGCGTGTCACGCACAAGCCCACTACATTGAACAGTCTGGTCCAGTAAAGATCGCCACCAACGGAAGCTGGGATTTTGGGAAGCACCCGGAAGACGACGCGCAATGGCTGCGCTTGCGAGCACTTCCAGCGGACCAGATCCTCGACGATGCTAAGGCCAAGGGTTGTCGCAATCTTGAGATTCTTTGGGGCAAACGTGACGTTGGAAAGAGCATGTTCACCAGCCCGGATGACTTGCAGAAGAATGGGTGGACTAATACACTTCATGGCAAGAAGTTTTCCAAGGAGCTCGTACCGATCTTCCAGCAACTGGGAGTATCTAGCTCGGGCAGTGACAATCCTGGTTATCTGGCTAGTCACGTGAAAGGAGGTACCTATCTGGGCATACATTTCTCTAGTATAGAGGGCTCATACTATAACCTTCTCAACGTGCGAGCTGGAGTGATAACTTCCGTTGCGAACTTCTCACCAGACTACTACGCCGATGAGCGGGTACGTGAGCATCCCGAGCTTGCGCGTCCAATCGTGCCGCCCTTGCACAGATTCTCGGATGTCCTCGCGCTCCAATGGCAGATGGCATCCAAGGTCAACGGTCGGGGAGGGCAGAAACTCCAATGGTGGTTCCGGAAGCATATTATCGAGTCTCGGACAAGTAAGATCATGCAAATAGTGCTTGCGGAGCATGGCTTGGAGCAGGCACCAGAATGGCCAGGTTTGGAGCTGGACATACGTTCTGGTAAGAAGAGGTCGACATCCAGACCCTGCAATGGTCTCTTTGACTGACCATCATCATTCGCTAGACAGCGGATTGGCCATCTTGGGAAGTCCAAATGGGAACGGAATGGCGTACATGCTTACGCAGCATCAATCCATGTTCAATGCTAGGTATCTTGTAGACAAGGTCCATATCTTCAGCACTCAATCCGCCGCCGACGATTTCCCTGACGAAGATTTTCTCCCGACATGGAGAAATTTAGCCTTCAAGTTTGTGCCCAAGGTGGACGGTATGGAGCCGATCCTATGCAGTGAGGCTGATGCAAGTCATGGAGATGATGCGGCTGGTGGTGATTTTGATAATGCCGAAGGGACTGCCAATCTCGCGGACGATGGTGACGATGCTGGGGCAGTCGACGTAAGCTTGAACGATGCAGCTGATGCAGTAGAGGAAGCATGCAATCGAAGAAGCTTCTGGGGTTCCCTCTTCCGCTGGGTTAATTGTTTTGCAGGGACATCCGAAACGTCTTAGAATTGATGTATAGTGTTCTAGCACATGTATTGTTCGTCGTCAAGGTCACCAGCGCAATCTGAGTAGGGTCCCGAGCTTGCTATGCCTGGTAATGTTTTGTTGATACAACGGACCAAGGCTGGCGGGCATCATAAACCGCGGTGCTCTGCAGCAGCGTACTGGCCACTCGACTCAGCTTGGCGTTTCACATCCAATCGATGATACCACCAAGATTCACGGTGGAGACATAGCATCTGTCGCAGGCGTACCCGAGGGTCGGACAATGACCTTTTTACCAGCAGGCTTTACGCTCAGTGATCGATCAGATCCACGCGAGCCTGAAGCCATACTTGGTACCTGGCCCAAAGATGGTCCAGAGACGACATCCCCCTTCACCAGGAACTGTCGTTGTTTTGCGTCGAGCATAGTCCGATAGCATATGCATTCTGATGGATAATTCTCCGAGACCAGCACAATCTCCTCGGGTAAACATTCGACTTTCAAGTATTTGAGAAGCAGACCATACTCGATACCTTTGTCAACAATGACATGAGTGATATCGTGCCCCCATTCCTTGCACCAAATCGCGCCGAAGCTCAGGGCTTTGGTAATGCGCATTCGTCGAGCGGGATGCTTATCACCTGGGGGAAAGAAGTAGAAATGTAGACCACGAAAAATCTGCTGAGGCTCTGGAACAAGCTTGACATTTATATCTCGTTTCCTTGTAGCGGAGGATTTTGGTCCAACAGAAGACGGTGGTAAGTCATTGGCCAACCCTCCTCGAGAAGTGTGTCCGAAAAAGGTGCTCCTCTTTACCAGTAGTGTCGACATCGCAGACTTAGCAGTGGCGGGTCGAGGTTGAAGGGCCGCACTCGGAAGTTCTTCCATTCTTCCTACATGGGTGTCGGATACTGAGCGAGCTAATCCATTAGAGCCGCTGGACTTGGCCTCGACTGTCTTTGCTTTCTTCCAAGCTCGTGCGCTGTCAAAACACCGTAATGAGGCTCGGCGACCAGCATCAGACTCATCGTCACTAACAGCCAGCATTCGGTCGACATCACCGAAATAATCTTGCTTTCTTTTCAGTCTTGTTTGCCGTCCCACATCGGCCATGGTGGCTTAACTCTCGAGTCATTAGCTGGGAGGTAGCAACACATGCTTCTCCATCATTGATGGCAACTGAGTGACCTCCAAAGTCCATGGCAGTGCTTCATGTGCAGTGCTTGATGATGCATGGAGCTTGCCCGACTCGAGCATAGAGAGGTGACGTGCAAAGCGAAAGAGCAGCTAATAAATCGACGAAGCGCGTCCGTCTGCCCCACCAGCGCGTCTTCTTCTCACTCCAGTGCGACTGGGGACATGTACTGTAAGCTTAAGGTACCTTACATTTACATGTACAGTGTAGAGGTCGTTTGAAGCACATCCAACAAGACAATGTATTGCGAGCAAGCGAATAAACTCGTTGTCGATGCCAAACGCATACAAGGTCTGCCCCATCTCCCACCCTACGCAACGACGACCGTCCGCGCGGTAACCAAAGAAGTGCGGGATCTCGACCGCGAAGTCAGCAACTTGCTGGCGCCATACAGCTCGTCCAACACCCAGTCCAGCGATGGCAGCACCCAAGTGAAGTCCTCCTTCAATCCGGCCGACGACCCTTCCACCGCATGTGCGTTGCTCGTCAACCACCTGAGCATGCGTCGCAACAAGCGATGTCTCCTCTCCTACCACCGCACTCGGATCGACAAGCTCGAAGAGATGTGCTGGGCCGGCGTCGATGTGGCAGAGCTCACTCAGCAGTCGGGGGTTGATGGGAATGCGGCTCGCAGCACGATCAGCAGCCTCAGCGCCGAGGAAGAGCAGTACGTGCATCAGTACAGCGATCTGCTCGCTGCGTACAAGGGCCAATGGACCGATATCGATCTGACGGGGAGTCTGGAACCTCCCAAGGATATCTTTATCGACGTGAGAGTGCTGAAGGATGCAGGAGAGATTCAGACGGAGTATGGATCGATCACTTTGACAAAGAACAGCCAGTTTTACGTCCGTCAGGCGGATGTGGAGAGACTGATACAGCAAGGTTATCTACAGCGACTGAGCTGAGCGATACATCCCCGGAGATGATGACATCGTATAGTCTCAGCTCCTTGAATCGGAGGTCACAGAAGCCGCAACGTCCTCGTCTTCAACCTGCCCGGCCGGCTCGACCATAGTGTGCCCGATGCGATCGCTAAGCCAGGATTGCCTCCATGGGATTACCCAGTATCGTAGCTGAGGTCACGCTGGTCTTGTTTTTGCTATAAGACACCAGATCCGGAGCAAGTCCCCAGCAGTTCGCGCCGCCGGGTTCTGATACACAAGGAGATTCCAGACAATGTCTCACGAGACACTTGCAACACCGCACGAAATTCAGCTGCAAGACCAGGCGTCAGCCGCAGGAACCAAGGCCCTGTTACAAGCCACCAAAGCGGTATAGACATGTGTGTCTCGAGAAATGACCCTATGCTGGCCTACGCTTGTGCAGTCCATGCGCCGAGCGTTGTGGCGAGGGGAGGACCTTCTCTTGAAGCTGGACCGCCTTCAGTACTGGCCCGCTTCTCCCTGACGATACACGAATGCCACGTACCGGCCATGCTGAACCCTTGGAAGTCCATGAGACCATTCCATCGCAGTCCAATTTATTGGTGGTCGGCATGTCATGACATTGAACGGACGTCTGCATTGCTACCCTGGCATAGCAGGAAAGGCGCGAAGAATGCACGAAAGCAATGGCATGCTCCAGCACCGCATAGTCTCGACATGCCAGTTTGTGGCAAGTCTAGCTAACCGCCAGCTGACGACCATGATCACTGCGTTTAGGTAGTTCTCCAAAATACCTCGAGGAGAGAAATAATTATATCAAGTATCATATTCATAATTGATCATGTCCCGTCACCTCATCCCATCTACAAGAAATTTTATGCAACGCTACGCTATGCTGCGTGAATTCAGAAGTCAAGATTACGCCCATATCACTCCACCGCCTCATGGCCATGAGCGTCTAAATATTTGTCGCCGGTTTTGCCGGCTCCTTCATCTCCATCCGTCTCTGACGAGGCGCTCTTCTCCAGCACAGTAGCATCATCATGGTCCTCAACGTCACTGACGCTGTGTTCGCTTTGCCGTGCGTCCGCGTCCGCCTCCTCGCTGGGGTGCGTCTTGTTCTCCTCGTCTTCCGCTTTGTGTGGTGGCGCATCGTCTGTCGGAGCGAACTTGCTGCGGCGTCGGATGCCCTCGCCGTAGCGGTAGAAGATGAAGGGGATTGGAGCGAGGAGACACGCGACGCCGCCGATGAGCGAGCCGCCGCCACCGACGCCGAGCGCGGTGAACATTTGGTTGGTGAAGAGCGGGGCGGCGGCACCGCAGGCGCTACGGCAGACGGTGTTGGCGGCTAGGGCGGAGGCGGCAAACATCAGGTAGCTGTCGGTCAGGTAGTTGAGGTAGGCGACGAAGATCATCAGGATCGAAGTGGACAGGAAGACACCGGCGAGCGTGGGCACGATCCAGTGGATGCTGTTGAACTGGGCCGTCCACGCGAACCAGAACATCGTGATGGGGAACAGGATGCCACCGATCATCGCGACGTGGAGGCGGTCTTCGGGGGTACGCTTCTCCCCGGCCAGGATTTTCTTTCGGTCCTGCGAGGAGACGTAAAAGATGTAGAGACCGCCGAGGGTGCTGCCGATGACTGTGCCGATCAAGGGGAGCTCGCCGACACCAGTGTTCCAGCCGCGCTTCTCTTGGAAGACAATTGGGTAGATGGTGAAAAGCCTTCGAGAATTTCATTAGCTGGCTGATTCTTGAGCAAAATGTCAGGGTAGAGAATACTCACATATACAGAAGCAGATAGACAACACTCAGGTAAATAGCCACGAGTAGAGAAATCGGGTCAAACAGGATGATCCATGGTCTAGTAAGTGCGATCTTGAAGATGCCCACAAGAGTGCGGTCTGTTGCTTCCATAGGTGCTTGAATGTTCTCATAACCAGGAATCTTGGCCCTGCGGATGCGCTTCGCTTTGTTGATCAGGACCTGACTGGGTAGGGTCTCTGGGATGGTGAACATGAGCGGGATCGTGCCTGCAGACAGCCAAAGCAGGACGTAGAAGGTCCATCGCCAGTTCTCCTTCAACTGCAAGAAACCCGAGATGACAGGTCCTAACGCAGGGCCCACGAAAGTCATCATTGAGAAAAGTGCCATCGCATTGCCACGCTCGACCGGACCCCAGATATCGGCGAGGACGCCAGGCGCGTTGCTGAGTGCGGCACTCGCGAAGGTGCCCGTGAGGAAACGTCCGACCAGCAAGCCGCCGAAGTTGGGAGTGAAGGCGCATAGGAAATTGAAGGCGAAGTACATCAGGAAAGTGGCGTAAAAAATCCAGCGTCGTCCGTAGAACTCGCTGAGGGGCGCCCAGGCGAGGGGTCCTGCACAGTAGCCCAGAAGGAAGAGAGTGACGACCAATCCAGCGGCTTCGGTCGAGACGTGCAGCTCCTTGCTGATGCCCTCCAGACTCGCTGAAGGACTTGAAGACGCAAAGGTGGCATTGACGACGAGGATGACGGCAACGACGGTGATGTACCAGCGCCGCCGGGTGCTCCAGTTCTTGGGATTCTCAATGTCGCCCTCAGCAAAATCGAGGTGGCCATCTGCATTGAGATGTGGCGGCAGTTCGTCCTCGATGCCACGGCTCCGGTATGGTTTAGCCACAGGCCGTGACAGTACTCGTTCGATGGCGTCCATCGTGTGTATCTTGTTGGTGAAACACAGCCGGATACAGACTGACTAGGTATCGAGATCTCTGTGGAAGAGGTTGAGAAGTTTTCTGTTAGGTCTGCGCATAAACACCAGAGTTTGATGTCTGTCGCGCGGAGTTAACAACGGGAGTATCGGGCAGGTTCGTCATCATCGAAACCACACTTCCCGTCCCATTCGACGGCATTAGAAATGCGTCTCATCGCTGGAGCTAGCCATGCCGATACTTCCGTTGCATGGCGGCGGTATTATGTTGAGCGCACTCTTCGGCTATGACGGCATGAATCATTATTGGCGACATAAAAAATTGTGAGGAGACGTCAACTCTCATTCGGTAGAAACGGACGGCACGCGGCATGGATCCCGGCAAATCAATCCACTCCCTGCCATAATTCCGGGCAGATCTCTCTCTTCATATGCATCTCTTAAGTTACCGGATCTCACTATAACGATCGATGCAGGATCGAATCTCTGGCCTATAAGCACTGCTTGCCCATACAGACTCGATCATGCCATCGCACTTAAGCACAACGCCGATCCCCCGTATGACCGGACTGTAGTTTGGGACATGACTAGGAATCAGTGGAATGGTGGGTAAGCCAAGTCGAGGTCCTGCAAACAGTAACTCCACCATTTTCTATAAGCTCCCTCTTGTCTCCTGAGGAACAATGTCGCAAATTCTTAAGACATAATCGAGAAAATACAATACGCCTCGAACCTGTGGGCGCTTCTGTATAAGGTCCACCTGAGTCGAACACATCATCGCGCAGCACCACCTGAAGGCCCCTCCAGCGCAGACCTGGTGCTTCACCCATCAATGACGCCCGGATTTCTTCCCGCCACTCTTCTTCGTGGGTTCAGGCTCAGTGTCACATGATGGACAGCGATTCTCGACGCGGACAGAAGCAGAAAGCTTGTTCTGCCCACAGGGACGCTGGATAAGAGCCCCGGATTTGCAGTACTCTGACAAAACCGTCTTGGTATGCCCGCAGGTGTGAGTGTGGGCGTAGAAACGACACATATTGGATGATGAAGATTCGTGTGTTGTGGCGGTCAAACGGAACTTGGTACGTTGACTGTCTTCTCCACAGGTTCTCTGGATGTGCTTCGCTTACTCCTGTCTCGACAGGCATGAGTCTCCTGAGCAAAACTAAGTTGGTACTGATGCCACTGACCTTTGCTGGTTGCTGAGTGCTCAAGCTCAAGAGAACGGTTGCTTCAGTGAGTTCGTGATTCGGGTGTCGGTGCTGCTGATCTGTCAAGCTGTCACCAGTCGCGATGATCGATGTATATATACGCCTTCCTCAAGACCGCCCCAAACCCATCCACCCTTTCACCGCCATCATGCTCAGCCTCTGTGCTCTGAGACTTTGCTGAGATGCCTTGACATCTGTGCAACACTTCTCCGCGAGCATAGACAAAGGAAAACGACTGCCCGCTGTCGAGGCATCAATCCGTCGGGTAGGTGTGTATGCACCGCGTCCGTTCGCCAGGCGGTAAGTTCAACCAGTTGTTCCCATACGGCGTGAAGGTGTCGTCAACCTGGTGGAAAAAGATAGGCGAGATTGCAGTGGAGGTATGACATGCGTGTCAAGACTTGTCTGGAGCGAATATGGTACCCACGGGGACGTACATCTCACCAGCGCGTACCTGCATACACGGCCTTCTGGAAACCGTGGAACAATCGCTGGATGTTTGCTACCCGCAGCCTCTCTCGGGAGCGGGATTCATGACAGCGGGAGGCTGCTGCTCTGCATATGCCGACGTGGCTGCAACAATCATCAGAAAGTCAACAATGAGAAGGTGAGAAAATATTCGTTGAGATGTCCGTGCCGTCGTGACCTGCTACGTTTTTCACGGCTCTGCATCTTTCCTTGTCCACGGCGAGCGGTGTATTGGAAGACGGCTATGTTCCAAGCGCCACGTCAACAGGCTTGAAGATGATACTGTGCTCGTGTAGCATGGAGTCAGGCAATGTTAGCGTCGCTGGACTGTCAGGACTCTTCGAAGACAGCTTGGTAGGACGGTCTCAGTGCGCGACGTCTTCGCCTTCGTGGAACCTGGCACTGGCTGTACCACGATGCGAGCCTGTCAAGACAATCTCGGGGCTGTAGCTCATGCTCTCCGGTGATTGCGGACGTAGTTCATACCCGGTGTTTTTCAGTGGATTGCAGTACTCTGTGAAATGGCATGGCAAAACGGCTTGGGAGGGAACTGTATACCTACACGTTACAAGTCTCTGGACATGCAGCTTCCGACTCGACAAGACCACCCCATCCGACTGATAGCTGTAGCCTCCGTCCCCAGCACAATCGCTCCCTCAGCCATGATTGACCTTGGTGACCGTCCCGTCCTCCGCCGTGTGAATGTTCAGTCTACCCGCCACCCAACAATCGTCAGCACTCAACCCCCTCCCTATCAAGCAAACCTGGAAAAGACACCGCAGACTCACCTCTCCGGCACATGATCCGCCGTCGTCATATCGCCTGGACCGACGATGCGGTGCTGCTTAGGCAGATCCATCTTCGCGAACGTCTGCCATCTCTCGCGTTAGATCGCCGCTGCATCATGTCTCTCTACGACCTCGCTTGGACGTACCGTTTCATTCGACGAGTCGCCGATCTAGCGGGATGGTCAGTAAAAGCGAAGATTGCTGTGGACCATAAAAGCTGAGATGAAGACGAAGGGAAAGGTGATAAGTCAAACATACCTTCTTCCCAACCAACTGATTCATCCATTTCGACGTCTTATTCTCGCTGCCGTTGGTGGACATCAGACCGGGGACGACGAGAGGCATGATGGCCGTATGAAGTGATCTAGATGTTGGATCGGGAAGACTTTGTAGAAGGTTTAAGTGCTTTGCTGGTGGTGTTAGAGAGGTGAAGTCGACGCCTAGAGTAGTACTTGTACATGGGTTCTTATCTTACGTGGAGCTGAAGGTGAGGTAGGTGGTTAACTAGTGTGCACATGACATTGACCACCAGAACTTGGATAGGGACCAGACCATCAGGCACGGCGATGACGTTGGCGGAGACGAAAGATGGAGCTGCAGTTGGTCACGGGTGCGTGTAATCATAAGCCGAACTGATGTATTGCACATACAACTGGGTTTGAACTCTGCATTGATAGTTTCGTAGTCCATACCTATAAACCAGCTGTAAGTGTCATACGCGACTGTACTGCATACGAAAACATCAATGTACCATTCATCCTCCCGGTCAAGTGGCATTGATATCGAGACGTCTGCTATGTCCGTCATCGCGTGGCCTCCCCCCGCATTGATGGACAGTATTACCGATAGTGGGGTCATTTAGGAGCTCTCTCACTGTCCATTCAGGTACATTTATGTGTATATAAGACAAAAGACACAATTACAACGTTCCGCCTTGATTCATGTTCTTCTCCTTGAACGCAAAATATCGCACTCGTCAAAACAAAACATTCAAGTAATTGATCATGGCCGTCTTCTCCCTCAAAGAAACCGTGGCCATCGTGACCGGCGGCGCCGGCGGCTTCGGCAAGGGCATCGTAGCCACCTTTATCGAGCAAGGGTGCCAGGTGATCATTGCGGATTTCTCTGAGGAGGCCGGGCAGGCCACGGCGCGCGAGCTGCACGCCGAGTTCCTGAAAGCCGATGTGACGAATCGGGCGGACTGGGAGCAGCTGCTGCGGTTCGCGGACGAGAAGTTCGGCCGGCTGGATTTTGTGATCAACAATGCGGGCACGACGTATCGGAATAAGGTATCGTTGACACTTTGATTTTTCGAGGGGTAGTGAGGTGTGCGAGGATGAAGAATAGAAAACGGCTGATGTATGGACGATGCTGGTGTTGCGTCTCTCTAGCCGACCGAAGAAGTCACCGATGCCGAGTTTGACAAGGTGTTCAACGTCAACGTCAAAAGCATCTTCCATTCGACCTCCGTCATCGTGCCATACATGCAGAAGCAAGGCCACGGCGGCTCATTCGTGAACATCGCATCGACGGCGGGGATACGACCACGGCCAGGCCTCGTGTGGTACAATGCCTCAAAGGCAGCAGTCATCAATGCCACCAAAGCCCTGGCCGTCGAGTATGCGAAGGACAAGATCCGTTTCAATTCGATTTGCCCAGTGGTCGGGCTTGGAACAGGGTTGTAAGTGCTGATTTGATGGAATTCGAGATCAAGAACTACCCGTATGCTGATCAGTGGATTGTACAGGAGCGACCTCTTCCTTGGGAAACCGGAGAACGAGAAGACATTTATGGCCACCGTTCCATTGGGTCGAGGATGCACTCCAAAGGACGTGGCGAACGGTTGCTTGTTCTTGTGCGGTCGCGAGTCGGACTTTATCACTGGTGTGGAACTTCCCATCGATGGAGGCCGTTGTGTATGAGTGATTGACCGTGGAGAGCTGTTTCATGATATCACACGTCGCTGCACAATCAGCTCATATGGTACATAACGCTGTACTGCACAAGATCGCCTCGCGATGAAGCCAGTGCTTCGAGCTGTCACTTGGCAAGTCCATCGAGTAGACCTCTGAGGAATATCGCGGCAGCCATAGCCCCTGGATCAGGCGGAGCATCGATCGCTTCGCCTTGCTTCTCGCCGACATAAGATGCTAAAGGCACAATGTCATCAGTATGAATCCATGCATGTTTCTGGGTGAGCAGCATCTCACCTCGCCCAAACTTCGCTTTCATGCCCGAAGTACTCTTCGCACCACGTTCTGCCGCCAAGACGGCTTTACCAAGATCGCCGTCCCGTTCAAGTGTTTCGCAAAACGGGATCAGCGAATCCATTACCGTCCTTCCACCCGCCCTTGCACTCGTGTAGCTCATGAGATTCTTCAGCGCACCATCTGCAGCAGGCCCTGCCGTCTGGGTCGTGAAGTCCCTTCCTTCCGTTCGCTGCCCCGCTAGACGAAGATTCGTGGTGAAAGAGGCGAGGATGATGGCAATGATGGCTCCCAGCGTGCCACCAATCTCTTCGACGGCAGTCTCGACTTCGTCTAGGATGTCGAAAAGGTAGCCGTTCCTACAAAGACCTGCGTCCAGCTTCTGAAGGATGCCTTGACACATGCCAACGACCGCTTCACCGCAATCGCCATCGCCCATTTCGATGTCCCATCTGGTGATGTCGGGCTCGGCCTTGATTGCAGCCTCACATGCATTTCTCAAGGCGGATTCCACAACCACAGGATCCACTCTCGGTCCCTGCGGTTCTGCGCCCTTTCTAGCCTTGGAGGTGCCCTCTTTTGTCCCTTGTTCGGACTGTAAAGCTTCTTTATAGCCGTTCCGAGGCCACGCAGGGGCATTAGTATCCGCATCCAGGAGCTGTAGTAGTGTGCGAACAGGCGTGCCAGTCTCACGCTCGATCCCCGAAACATTAAGCAATGAAATCGACCATCCTGGAGCATTCAGAGAAGTCTCGAAGCATTGAGCATAAATCCGCTCGGGAGTAATCTTCCAGTCTTCCGCCAGCACTTGTCGGGTAATTGTAGTCAAAGCCTCCAGCTCGAAATCCGACATGCCGCCGAAATTGTTGATGAGAAGGCACACCACATCTTCGCGCTGAAACTCTACAAAGGCTCGATCCTTATCGTTGGGATTGAGGCAGTATTTGAGCATATCCGCGACCAGATCTCTGACCGGAGGTATAGGCGATACTTCATGCAGACCAGGCTCGTTGTGGATGCCCATACCCAGCACCACGACGTCCTGCGGGACGGATCGATGGTGTTCTCGACCAGGAATATGGCAATGATCCAACGACGACCCCACCGTCACTGCATTGGCATTGACGGACGTTCCGATCTCCATACATTTCTCGAACTCATATCCCAGCTCCGCCGCACTGCCACACAGCTTGAGCACGAACATGTTCGCCGCCAACCCTCTCCGCCCTGTATTTTCAGTCTGTTTTCTCCCCAGCGCCACATCGTCCGTCATCCTCAGGATCGCAATTTTCTTCCCCATACCCGCTGCCTTCTCCCTTGCGAGTCCGAAATGAAGGTTATCACCGGTATAGTTGGTGATGCAGAGGATGATGCCGGCGTCCGAGGAGACGTGACTGATGGCGGCCATGACCTGCTTGGTCGAGGGGCTGGCGAAGACCTCGCCGTTGACTGCAGCGGCCAACATGCCGTCGCCCACGTAGCCGCTCCATGCCGGCTCATGACCGCTGCCTCCTCCCGAGATGACGGAGACCTTCGACGGGCGGTGCGTCCGGGAGTAGACGACCTTGTTCGCTGCGTCGAGCGCTAGATGGTTGTTACGTGCGACCAGACTCTCGAGTCCGAGCACAACGACGCCTTCGCTGTGGGGGAAGAAATGCTTGGTGCTCATTGCGGGGATATCTGGAGGGGTGGAGATTGCGCAGTGTGAGAGGAGGATAGACAGAAGTAGGAGATGATAGAAGAACCTATCTGATACCAATTGCAAGCTTACCGTGGCCGCGTACGAATGCGTTCATCATGCTGATGTTATTGTTGGACTGTACGGGATACAAGACCCCGCCTCGATGAGCTGTGTCGGATGATGCTGTTAGTGTACAGGCACTCCATGGAATGGAAACCCGGGCGAGAGGGGGAGGCTATTCGCGGATTACCGCTTTTAGATTTCCCGGTATGTCGATGGTACCTCATCGATACATACATGTAGGAAGGGTACATGACATAGGCTTACATGTTGCAGGTGTGTCTTCTGTAGTTCCATCGTACGTGCTAGACCTCGACATTCTGGTTTGGCGGTGATCACAAACGCAGTAATAACTTCATCAAAAGCAGCGTTCATCGTGCATCGTTACATAAGGTATTCTTTCATCAAGTCCCTGCCCTCTAGCTAGAGTAAGCAACCTGCTACATCAATATTTCTCCGCACTCGTCACCTCGCCACATAGACCATTCCCGACCACAAGCTGCGTCGCGCCTGGTTGGCCAATCACAAGACTATACTTGTTCGCACTCTGCGGACCACATACACTCGGCGATGAATCCTGGATGTCGACGTACCACTGACAAGTGGGGCCCGCCGAGTTAAAAAACCAGACGCTACTCCCGCTATCCGTAGCATAGACGCAACAATCATAAGCGGATCCTATCTGTTGGTGCTCGATGGTGGTGTTGCTGGTATACCCGCTGATGCCGGTGATGGGACCAACCGCGGCGCTGCCGGCAATCGTCTCGTCGGCGAAGTTCGTCTCGGCACATGTGGCATAGTAGGTCCGCGTGGTGGCTGGCAGGGTTGTTGCGGATGCTGTCTTCGTGGAGACCTTTGTCGACGCGTATATTGTGCTAATGAGAGTCGTCTCCACAACGGGTGGTAGGGAGTAACACTGATCGTAGCGCGTCGTGATACCTTCAATCGGAAAGATGACATATAAGGTAGGGTCTGTGACGGTAGCAGTGGTAGTGGTAGACGATGCCATGCCGATGGTGGTCGTGATGGTGGTGGTGAGGGAGCATAGGTCCCGAGCTGCTACTGCTCGGGGCAGCCCTCGTTTCTTCTTCGGATCATACTCTGCGTCTGGGTAGCTTTTGCGGATTGGCACGAATCCTAGAGGCGCAGGGACTGTGACCGTCGGGTACACTGACGGAGTTACGACTGGTGTCGTAGCTGAGAAGAAATGGCAGTCAGTACAGCTTTGGAGATACTTCATTGGCTCAGACTTACTGTACGTTGTGGTAAAGGTCCCTGCCACTGTAGTATAGTCGAGAAACGCGTCGGTATAGGTCGTAAAAACTCCACAGGGAGGCAGACCGTCGTCGCCGTTGATGAAAGTTGTGTAGGTGGAAGTGGTTGTAACGGTGGTCGGCCCGGCAGTGACTGTCGTGACTTCGGTTACTGTAGCGATAGACGAACAAGATACGAGAGAGGTGATCACGGGCTTGGTGGATGAGCTGCTTAACGTTGATGTCAAGGATGATGAGAATGTGCCTTTCGAGGAAGAGATGCTGTGAGTCGAGAGTTTCGAGGTCGATGTTGCGCTAGTGGAATGCTTTGAAGTGGACGAGGCATGAGTTTGATACTTTGTTGGCTGGACAGTGGTCGATGTGACCTGTGAAGAGTGCAGTTTGGAAGTCGAATGCTTTTTGGTGGTCGAATGCTTTTTGGTGGTCGAATGCTTTTTGGTGGTCGAATGTTTTCTTCGTAGACGAATGCTTCTTCGTAGTGAAATTAGTGGAAGAAGAGGCCTTGTGCGTTGAATGCTTTTTCGTAGTGGAGCTATGGGTTGATCCGATCGAAGATGTTCCTGTATGCGTGGACGATGGCTTGCTAGAGGTAGACAGCGGATACGGGCTGATGGAGGTTGAGGTGACACCTGGAATGGCATGGGCCAAGGGGGAATAATGCTGCAGCGCAAGCGCTTCCTACCAGGAACAGTCCCTGAGAATACATCGTAGGGACGATATGGGAATGACTTGTGGTCACAAAGTCCTAGTGTCTTGGAGAAAGCTGATCGGCGACATTGTATATCATGTGGCATACAAGCACATATACGATACACTGCTTGATCCTTCGTGAGGCCTTACCAACTATCTGAACGCCACATCAGCCATGTGCCCCTCAGCGAGACTCAGCTGCGTTTCGAGACCGAGGCAGCGAAAATGTGTCAAGGTAGACTGCATTTGCGGAAGGAAGCACTACACATCCGCAGGAGTGGTTTGCACTCAGCGGCGTCCTAATACAGAGAGATGCTCCAATGTTGGTCTGTAAAGACCTGCAGTCCACCCCAGGATGTAGGCCGTGGCGCTTTCAGCTGAGGTGTGCTAGCTGCGCTTTGCAAGATCTCACAGCGAAGTCGGTGACGTACTCTATGTGTAGGCGTCGGGCCATGCATATTCCACTTGTGTCGCTAATTCTCCTCACTTGTCCTGGTTGAGTCGTTCCATTGCCCTTGTTTTCGTATGAAACCCTCCAGGATCCGGGCGTGGCTTGCTCGTCCGGTGAACATTGCGTCCGAAAAGTGTCTGCCCTTCCCTATCATACAGCAGCCATTAGCCTGACGAGGGATGTTGGCTCTATGTGACTGTTTGGCAGATGAGTCTCTGCTACCTGGGGACACAACATACCTAGATAAATCCTATATTCACCCAGCAAGCGGGACCTCGATAATCGAACAGGTCTGTGTTGGACCATGTGTCGTTGAGATATGAGCACTGGAGGCAAGTGATCTATCTGCGTACATGACTTGAGCATGTGCTCGAACCACATCACAGTAAGTTCAGCAAACCACGGACATGGTAAGACCAGTATCGCAAGCGTGCTAGTTGCTCCACATAACTACTGTGTACGATGCAACTCCTTCCAGGTCCTATTGTTCTGCGGTCGTTTTCCTGCCACCATTCAGCCCCACAAGCCACTCACGGAAAGGCGTCCACCAGGCGAAAGTCTGCACGGTACCGCTCCAGAGTCCAAATACCAGCAGAGCAGTGAAACTGACCACTAGGACGATATTGGCTGCGATCCAGAATTGCGCAACGGTATAGTCTATACCGACGAGCTCGATGCTAAAGTAGCCGATCACGAGTGAGACCGGGAGGAAGAGGAACGTTGCCTTGGTGATCAACAGAGTGATGCGAGTCAGCTTCTCCACGTCAAGAGACTCCTTGATGGCTATAAGGTTGAAGTTCTGTTGCAGTCTGGTCAGCTAGTGGTCACTTATCGAAAACGAGATTGTAACCCACCATAGTAACCAGAGAGTCCTTTTGCTTCAGATATTCCTGAACTTCGCTCAAAGCATAGAGATCGATCAAGTCTTTCAGCCGCTTGAACCTGACCCTTCCTGCCGAGCCGATTGAAACACCAAGCATGCTTTCCCGTTCTGTCATAACCGCTGTGGGCCGCACAGTGTCCAACGATGTTCGACTGGCGCCGTCACCGACAATTCTTGAATTCTCTAGAGAAGCTGCTGTCGCCATTCGAGGCTCGAGTAAGCGCTCGATGATGCGATTGTATGCTTGGTAATGGCGCTGCAGCACACCAAGCTCCTTGCCGATCTTGTCTAGACGATCGATATGATGGAGCTGAGGTACCCGGAACATTTCGGCACGCAGTTTGGCCAGCTCGACGCCGTAGCGAGATTCACGCCGCGCGATGAGCATGTAACTATTATGCCAGTTCTCGAACAAGTAGTAGAAAAGTAGACCGGGTGTATCGGTCTCGCGATGTACCGTTTCTTCGAGTGTGCTGCCAAGACGCATGCGAATAGGAAGAAGTGTCATCGGATTCTGTGTTTCTAGCGGGTTCGGAGTGGCTGCAGAGAGCGAGTGGAAGACAGTGTACAGGTTTCGTCGGACCTCTATGGAAATGAGCTGCTGCGTCTCGCTCCAATAATCTTGAGCGTATGGAAAGAGATCTTCGTTGATGGATATCACAGTGCTGTCGTTACAGAAAACCAGCCATGTCCAGGCCCGCGTGACCTGCGGCAATATGGTGTCTGCAGTATCGTCCATGGGAATCGCAGACTTTGTGCCATAGAGTGAGTTGTAGCCAATGCAAATGTAGTTGCGGCCGAAGTCGACACTCGTGTAATGCCATAGATCGTTGGCCATGCGATAAATATTTCCGTAAGCAAGAGAGCTACGGCTTGAACTCCAAGAATGCTGTGACAGCTCATCTGGACCCCGCTCCAGTTGAAGAACAGAATCATATGGCAGTGGAGTGTTGGTTGAGTGAGGCTTGTGTGCTTCACGCGACGATGACAACTCTACTGCATCGGTCGATGTAGATGCTGGCTGTCTCGGATCGGAGCACATCATGGCCAACAGCCTTGGTGAGAAATCGTACCGCTTGGCAAGCGAGTCGAGAAGGTGCTTGCTGCGATCTGGACGGAAGATGTTGATCCATCGCGCAGTCATCCCCGATGGCCGGGTGGAGTAGACGAGCTTCATCAATGAGGTTGCTGGCAGATCGAAGGCAGCCCATGCGGTATCTTCAGCGACGTCTGCAACATAGTTGACCGCTGAGCTGCTTTGTAGAGCAGACAGTCCTGCTTCAAGAGCGTCTGGGTCATCGATGTTACGAAACTCGTGCTGTATCGTCAGATCGTCAAAGGACTGATAGTATCTCTGGAAGTCGCCAGCATTCCCACATTCTATCCTCTCGGATGTGCTGCAGGACGAAGTCATGGTGGGAGAGTAGACACGCAGTGGAAAGAAGAGACCCAAAACTTGGCCTACCTGTTCTGCGGTGCAGCCTGTCCATATCTATGTCTGCGTGAGCAGGCGCTGGTGCAGAAGATCACTGGTTCGAGGCAGGTCATGTTGGATGTATGTGAGTCGTCATGTGCAGCGCTTGAGCTGGGCCTCAGACAAAGGTCAGGTCGCCCACGAATACCTGAGGTGGCAGGAAATGACATGCGCAGTGGATGATGAGACAAAGAAGCACAAGAGATGGGTGTGGTGGGTGTCCCGCTTCAACGAATTTGCCAAAACTCGCTTCACTGCTAATTGGACACGGTACTCTGATCTTGATGAACACGCACAGAACTTCTGCCCTTCAGAGAGTTACAGCAGGCCCATATAGTTGTTTAGCAAGCCGTTGCGAGAATGCTCTAATTGCAGCGAGTTGCACTCTTCATCTGTCATTGTAAATGTGGAAAGATATACCCAGATATGGCACGTGATCCAATCAGCGGCCCCGAATCCATGTCATCCCGGCATGCTAAAAATTGCCCCTTGTCGAGTCTGAGACAAGACGACGACGACAACATCACACCGTACACACGTACCCGATGACTGCGTAATGTTTCTCCCACTGTACAGTTGATCCCAGAGATGAAGGGTACGCTTGTGCGCTTTAAGATTGTGACCCACAGCTAGCAGGGAACTTCAGACTCTTCACGGAGAGTGGAGGGCTGGATACGTGATTGCAAAGCCGTTGACATATGTGCTCATTACTATGCTAGCCCGGCAATGGCAGCTGCCTATCATATTGTGGACGTATCTGCAATCCTTCGGAACGCGGACGAGGTAGACTCCACCAAGCTTGTTAGCAAGTTCAGGACATTGCGCCTCGATGCGCTGCAGACATCTCCAGAAGCGTTTGCGTCCACGTACGAAATCGAAGTGCAGCGGGATGTCGAACAGAGCTTCCAACGCTTGAGCAACCCGAAGGCCGTTCATCTCGTAGCTGTCAGAGACCTGCCTCATCCATTGGCTTTGAGTGAGCAAGAATGGCTCGGCATGATTGTGCTTCTTGGGCCCGAAGACGAATCTGCGACAGCCACGGTATCTGCAAAGTCAGACCCGTTCGCAAGAATGACCGATCGGCCGAAGGATGAAGCTCTCGTCTTGAAGTCTTCAATCGTGCGTTCGTGGCATTACCACCTTAATGGTGTCTTCGTCCAGCCGGTCGCGCGAAAGGCTGGTCTCGGGATTGCTCTCATCAGGACTGCTTTGGCCAAGGCTGAGAATTCTGCGCGACTACACAGTGTCTGTACTGTCGTGTTCACGATCTCAGTCGATGCGGAGAATCGAGCAGCTCAACAGTTATACGAGACGGCAGGCTTCAGAGCTACAGGTAGCGAGAATTATATGCAGCAGCCCAGAGGGCTCGTTGGTGGCGAGTCGGAAGCGAACGAGCGGACTGCACTTCACATGGAGTTCATGTTGGGTGTGAGAGGTCTCTCCTAGGTGCGATCACCTTGAGAAGGCAGAGTCTGTACACTGCTCAACAGTGCCGGCATGATCGGACTTAAGCACTTGCAGCACAACATGTCTCCTGCGCCACAGCAGCTGCAAACAGACTTCGCTCTCGTGTCACAGGACTAGCCGTTGCTAGCGAATAGCGTGGAGAAAAGTGTGCAGATACGTAGGTTTATGTGCCTCTTCACTGCCTTGCGTAGTGCGGTGGAAAACACCCGATAACGCTTGAGAACTGCGTGGCAGACACAAACTTGCTGCTTGAAAAGCGGCCATATCTCTTGGGCATCAGTTCTGCCCACGGCTCATCTTAGCAACCAGTGTCCAGCTATTCGCCATCCCAGTCGCTGACCTCTTGACGTCAGGGAGATGAGAAATTGATTCTATCATCACAATTTCCGAGCCTCCCATGCCATCAGCTTGGCTTCGAGTTCATCAATGCGCCAAATCTGCCGCATGACGGTTGCTGTGAGTAGCGTGTTGCTTTTCTCCAGGCTATCTTGACGCTCGCTGAGTTGTTTTAGGTCTGCGCCCATTGTCTCCCAGATTTCAGCCATGATGGTCCATTTGTCGGCGTCTTCCGCCCAGTCCGAATGTCCTGGTAGTGATCGTTGTGGCGATGCAGGCTTCGATGCTTCTGGTCAATGTTTCAGTATGTTGTCCTGGAAGTGAGCTCACTCTTCCACTTGACCTTACCACTCGAATATAATGACCCTGACGCTGAATTCGAGTAGGGCACGAGAGTCGTTTCAGTTGGGAAGTCCAGCTTGTGAAGGGCGTCCGCAACAGTTACATCCTTGTCAGTGGATACTATCTGTTCTGGAAGTACGGCGGATCCTGCACCTGAGCATGAAGATGGAGTCTTTGTTCGAGCCCACGAATCAGCTGTGCTGTGGGCAGCCGGTAGCGCAGAGTCAATGGCCTGTGTTTGATCAGCACATGTGAAAGCGGTCGCAGGCTGGTCGGAACGAGCATATCGCCGCGACAATCACTCACGGTAGCAGTGGCCACCTTGCGATATTCATCGTGCTGGCCCAAATGCTTTTCAATTACCTGCTTGCTGATGTTTGCTTCCTGCAGAACGTTAGCAGATCGATCTTCTACACGCACGAAGTATTGCTCACCGTCGGTAAAGTGGCAGTGGTTCCACTGAGGTTGTCCGCCTCTGTGACTGCTCTTGCCACATTTTTCGGTGGGCTCGCGGAGAGTGTGCCCTGAGACGAGGAGGCTCTCGCTGCCTTTGTGGCACGCAGATGCGGTGGGAGTCCCATCGTGAAGTGCGATGTCTGAGTATATCAACTTGTTCTACGCAAGTGATGCGATGCTGAAGGGAGGTCGAATGTTTGGCGTAGGTCTGCCGCGTGATGAGACACGTGAGACGTGAAGTTCCAGGTGAACTTGACACCCCTACATAACATGACACGACCAAACCAACACCCACTTCAGATGATGGCGCCCATGAGCCATGTGCAACAGGGAGAATACAGAGCCGACTTACTAAAGCAGCCTGTACATCGAACCTCCAGCCTTCCGTCCACACTCAAGCGAGAGAGTCCCTCACTAGACATCCTCAGCAGTACACCCTCACGCTTGATCGTGGTCCTGCCTTTGCGACGTCCGGCACAAAAAAGTCCACCGAACATGTCCTCCAATGAAGCAGAAACATTGCATCAGCAGATGCTGACTGACCTGAACAGCCTGCGCGAATATTTCAAGAACGAAGTAAGCACACGGTCGGATCGCTTGAAAGCGCTGGGCATTATCAGCCTCCTCCACGAGGAGTTGACGGACGCAGCCGACACAATACTCCGCTCGACGACGTGCCAAGTTGGTATCCCCAACTATGAACAGTTTGTCGGAGATCAGAAGTGGCTTCACACCATAGTTGTGAATGAGGATTTGACGCGCGACAATCGGCTTCAGGCATTAGGCATTATCCAATTGTTCGGTAGGTCTTATTGAGGGACACACAAGTAGGAACTGCCCGACTATTGTGCTGACTTGTTGTCACAGTTTCGAAAGTCCTATTCCGAGAGATTAACGAACTTCCTTGCGATCCAGAATGATGGTAGAAACACATCACTGTAAGCGTGTGGCTTTATGGATGGGACCGAGATATACTTGCTAAACCTCACTGCTGTCACACAGGACCTCACAACATCGGTTTGCCGCTCTAGAGTATCTATTGCTCATGGCTTGCTATGACACGCAGAGTCAACGGGGGAATATAGCCTGTGAAAGATTGGTCAACTTATGTACATGAATCAAGCCTATGTCATCTTCTCCAGCAGAATTCGTGCACCAGCATTGCCCTTCTTCTCCGTCTCCTTCCCTTCGCTCTTCTTCCCTGTACCCTTGGCAGCCGCCGAAATCCTGCTCTTCTCCTTCTTGAGAATCTGCTGCACTTCCTTCTTCATCGACGCTGGCGCATCTTTCGTCTCCAAAAGCGCCAAGACCACGAATGAAGAATCACTGCATGCCCAATCGACCAAGCGATCCTTCACGATGGGGTACAGCACTTCTGCGAACGCGAGCCGAGGTTCCACAAGTTTAGTTTCTTTGGTTTTGGGATCGAAGTTTCCGCCGAGTACCAGCGTCTTCAACATGCGACCCACCGCTGCGCTGTTGGCGACATGCTCGTCTGCTGTAGGATCGCCACCAGCGATTTGAGCAATGGCATTCTTGGCCTCTGTGCGATCTCCCGCAGCATCCAGCAAGACCTCGCTGATGAATTGGCAGCCGAAGCTTGATTTGATCAGGTTCTCAGCACGTTTGGAGATGAGCTGCAGCAAGGGCTCCGATGAGAATTCGACTAGAGCTTGTCGGCGGAGTTCAGGCGACTTCTTCGACGTCTCTTTGCGGATCTCGAGGACCTCGTCCATAATTGCCTTGTCGTGATCGTTGATCAACCACTTCGCTGAACCGGCTAGTGGGTAGAGCACGGTCAACCTTGCGTTCAGATCCACGATCAGCGTCTCAAGCCTATCAAGTCTTTGGGTGCTGTCATCTATGCTTTGCCCTAGGACTTCGTGTAGTATGCCTTTGGTGGTCAATTTCGTGTCGTCGGGAACTTCCAGTCCAGTCACTAACACCAGCTTGGCGTACTGGTCGAACGCCATGAGCTCAATGTTGTCCTTGAAGGTCTTGAGAATGACCTTGCGATCCTTTGCCGAGCCGTAGGCAAGCGCCAAGCAGACAAGTCGGCTACCCGACTTGGTGAATGCCAAGTTACGGTACAAATCTCCACCTCCTCCTTCGGTCTCTGCATCGATGTCCCCTTTCAGTGTTTCCAAGAACTCTTTATGCTCCTCGCTTGCAGGATCGAGAGCTAGAAAGTACTGTAGCATAGCGTCATGAAGCATTGTGAAGCCAGTCATCTTCTTCTGGACCATGCTGTTACACATGTGCTGAAGGTGTTGCATGACTGGCTTTCGCTTCTCGGGGGTTTCTTTTAGAATTTCCACAAGATTCGAGGTGTTCTCACTGCCATCTCTTCCACGGAAGAGCGCAAATTCCGGACCATACCACTCACGAATCATAGCCACCTTCTGCTGAGGATTTGCGATCTGCCGGTAGATGTCATCTACAATCCACGAGGCCTCAGGATGGTTGATCAGACGTTTGATGTGACCATAGAACTCGGGGACAATCAGGTCACGAATCTGCTGATCGCCCTCCACCACCATCTTCGCTACCAAGAACTTTCCGTACCGGCTCTCGGCCAGTGGGCGTATATCGGTCTTCAGCTCTTCTACGATCATCCTCCTTTGCTCTTGATTGGCGTATTTCAATGCACATTGAATGACCCGCACGCTGTCGTGTTTGAACACAAAGTCCCGGACCCGGCCATTGATTATGCTGAACAGCTCTGTGATCAACTCCTTGCGCTCTTCTTTGGGCACATGCGACTTGCGTCGAAGCCTTTCCCAGATCTTCTTGGAGCGTTCGATGACATCGGCATTCGGTTTGGCTGCCTTGCGCTCTTTGACCAGCGCTCGCTGTTTCGCATGTGCTTCCGCAGACGAGGTGTCAAGCTTGAAGTCCTTGCGATCGTTACCGTTGAACTTGTTATATCCGTTGGATTTGTCTTGCTTATGCGCTGGCACTTCTGCGCTGGAATCGTCTCCGTCATCTTCAGCGGCCTGATCCAATCGACTCTTTGTCTTGGGCTTTGTGTCGAACTTCTGCTTTTTGAAATCGGGCTTGACCTTCGAGGGCGCTTCTTTTCTTTTGATTCCTCCCATGGCTGTTGCACTTGGCCTGCGCTGGTATCGTACTACAACTTCCGCTCGAAAGTCGCGTTGTAACTATAGGCTATAGCTGGTGAACATTTCTGAACTTTTTCTTGACGTCTCGCCTATCGACGGTACGGTCCGCGCTGCCGACCGATAGACTTGGGCCGGAGCTCTCCGTGCTGGAACCCTGACTTCTGCTGGTCACAACGCGACTGGACGATAACGACAATACCTCGGTAGCCATCTCCTTAACTGCTCCAATATTCAAACAATACCTGGTGAGCTGATATACATACGCTCATCCTGGCCATACGTGGCATGGGCCACTGAATAAGGGCCTCTTGAGAGTGAGACCAAGACCTGCCGGCTCAAATTCATGTTGTGCAAGTGGCGACCGCCCAGTTCGACATCAGCACAGATCCGTGTTATTACATCCACGAACATAGGTGATGTGTGCCAGTGTGGCACGACTAAGTTAATCTCAATGAATGAGTAGTGTTGCAAGGAGACGCGAAGCTCAACACGATCGATGAGCTTCCCAGCCGTACGCTGTGAAGGATTGCTTACTTGCACCCTCAGATTCTCGGAGAGCGTGGATCCTCGTCAGCCAGGATTTGGTCCCACGACCATGCCAGGAGGAACACTGCTGCGCACCTTTCCTTGTCTTACATGCGAAGATCGCTTGAACAACACTCAGCTGCAAGTGAGATGTCATGCCTCGTGAGCACGATCGCCTCGAATGAGTATGTTGGAAGACAAGAGAAACACTGAAGCCTCTTGGGCCCGCTCTCCACTTTCTTCCATGCTCATATTGGAAGCAAAATACTGCGATAATAAGCATTGATTCAACTCCAGCTTGTTTCAAGATGCCACGAAGCCACGACGTTGCTAAGCCGATGCCAAGGCGCCGGAGGTCAAGCCAAGTCCTAGTGTTCCCATTCGTTCGCCTTGCGCGATGCGTGTTTCAACCACACCATATGACATATTCAGCAAGCCAATATATCTATCATGGCGTTCATATAGGCGCAGCTCCACACTAATGGCGCCTCATCCCCATCCAGGGTGATAACAATGGCTCTGGACTCGGTTACAAAGAATGTCCTCGCTTATGTGCGCTGGGGGCCTTGTCACCACTCCTGCATCGCTCCTCTATTCCTCTTTCCTAGCAGTTTCCTTTATACAGATGCCCGCCTGGCATAGGTGAGGCTCATAGTCTTTCTTTCTCTTACTGTTCAACGCTGGTTCGTTGTGTGCAGAAAACTCTCACCACAGATTGTACCCCTCGCTACTGGTTCAAGATGAAAGCTGCGGCGGCCTCAGCATGGGAGAGGATGCCTCGTCTTCCACAGGCCGCCTACACATATCTCATTGTTC
Organism: Microcyclospora pomicola; assembly: GCA_002786065.1. Taxonomy (NCBI): domain Eukaryota; kingdom Fungi; phylum Ascomycota; class Dothideomycetes; order Capnodiales; genus Microcyclospora; species Microcyclospora pomicola. Next base: position 318,372 of record NHNY01000027.1, on the reverse strand, counting down.
TATTATTGGCGATCTTTGGTCGCCATTTCATCTTTGGTGAGCAGTTTTTAACTGTGATGATGATGAAGAAAACGCTGATAATTCCATAATAGATGCCAGTGACCCTAACAAATGTAGTGCTCTGAACAATGGTGGTGTTTGGTATCGAGACCATACCTGGCTTGCTCATGGGTGCGACATTATCGATTATCATGGGAACGATATTAAAGCGTGCGCCAACAAGACGAGTGGAAAAATCGTGTTCGCTGGCGACATGGATATTCAAGAGACCTACTGGGCTATGGCACATCGACTCGATTCTAAGCTCGCGAAAGAGCTGAAGAAACACGACCACCAATTATCTTTCAAGCACGTAGAACTGGAATACCTCTGGGATCCATACCTCAACAGCAGCCATTTGCACAGCTACGTCGAGGCATATGCCAAGAATGAAAAGGGCACACCAATGATGACGATTATGGGAGGCGGTGAACAGCAAGCAAGGAATAATGACTTGAAGGATTTTGAGAATACCATCGACGGGATTGTGTCGAGGGCGGCAGCAAAGGGCACACAGACGCCCGTTGGAAGTTCCACCTTCTCTTCACATGATGGGCCTGGCAATTTGCTGTTGTTCGCACCCGTAGCAGAACCTCTGAGCAAGGACCCCGAGACGGATCCCGCTCTTTCCATCTACCGCCAGTTCAATGCGCATCTGAAGGAACGAGAAGACGCCCACGACGTGAACGTCCTTTGGGCCTTTGAGGACATGATGGAAGTACGAACAAACCAGGACGACTCCGTCATTTCGAAAGCCAGAGCACAGCTGCTCTTGAACATGCGGTGTAACGCAAAAACACAATCGAACCGCTACGACCTCATCAGAAACCGAGGAACCTGCTGTGGTTCTTCTGGTGAGCTGAATTGGATCCAGCGCAGCTTCCTAATCATCGGTATGCTCATCCTACCGTTTGTGACTCTTCTGGACTATGTGTGGCCATTTTTTGGCGCAGACAACAGGCCGGTTGTGCGAGCTGCGACGGCGTTTGCGGGGGTGGTTTCCTTGATGTACATCACGGATCGCACGCATATCTTCGAACAGATCACGAGAAACCACGTTCGGATGTTCAACCTTCGCAACATGCTCATGGTTTGCGCGATCCTGGGTCTTGCGACCGTTCGCAAATCCAAGAGTTCCGCCAGAGTTCAGCTGGGTGAGAAGCAGCCGGATCAGCCCTTCCTACCACGAGATCAGACGGACGAGTGGAAAGGCTGGATGCAGCTTTTGATCATTGTGTATCACTACAACATGGCATGGACGGTCGACTGGTTCTGGGAGGTCATCCGACTAGCCGTCACTTCATACCTATTCATGACGGGATTTGGACACACGGTATTCTTTCTGCAGAAGCGGGATTACTCGTTCAAGCGCTTTGCCGCCGTGATGATCAGGACGAACCTCCTACCTGTTACGCTCGCATATGTGATGAGGACACGATGGCTGCTATACTACTACATGCCTTTATCAACCTTCTGGTACGCCGTCGTCTACGCCACCATGGCTATCGGGCAGAAGCACAACAACCGCACCTCGTTCCTGATCGGAAAGATCGTGGCCTCCGCCAGTCTCGTACGGGCCTTCCTGAAGACCAAGGGGCTTCCCGAAGCATTCGTGCATCTCTGCAATCTGGCGTTCAAGATGAATCTGTCCTCCGAGTTCTTCCACCACCGCGTCAAGCAAGACCAGTACATCGTCTATATCGGCATGCTAGCCGCCATGTTCTACGTCTGGTCCAAGAGCGCCCTCGCCTCGGACACGGCCCAAACTTCCCTCCAGCGCTTCTACCGCCGCACCTTCCCGGTCCTCAAATACAGCACCATCGCCCTCGCCGCCGCCGGCCTGCCGGTCTTCTGGTACCTCGTCCACAAGCACATCGGCTCGCAGAACGCCTGGACCCGGCAACAGCCGTACATCGCCGGCATCCCGATCCTGGCGTTCATCGTCCTGCGCAACGCACACCCGCGCCTGCGCAACTTCTACTCGGTCGCCTTCGCCTGGCTTGGCCGGTACTCGGGCGAGATGTACGTGATGCAAGACCACCTCTGGCTGGCCGCGGACCAGGAAGCCGTGCTCGCGACGGGCCTGTTCCACGGCGACGCGACGCTGTCCGGCGACCGCTGGCGCGACCTCCTCCTCATCACGCCGCTGTACTTCATCGCGTGCTGGATCATCGGCGACGCGACCGCCGCGCTGACCGCCTGGCTCGTCACGGAGGACAAGCCGAAGCCCAAAGTCCCCGTCGTCATCGTGCCGGCGCCGCGGCCGGTCGAGGACGTCGAGCTGGGCCTGCTCAAGTACGAGGGCGGCGAGATCGAGGAGGACGAGCACGTCGTCGTCGCCGGCCCGCCGAGGCAGAGCATCTGGCAACGCGCCGGGAACGCGATGTGGCCGGCCGCGGTCCGCGATCGCGCGTTGTTGCTGCTGGCGTTCGCGTGGTTCCTCAACATGACCTATACATGAGATAGCATCGTTCATTTTCGAAGCATTAATTCCCCTGGGTAGAAGGTTTATTATAGCGTTCAACACATCATGTCCACATTAGATTCCGTTTGCCGTACACTCCGTGGGGTTTTCCAAAGAAAGGTAATTGTTCCAAAACGCTATAGCTCGATGATGAAAACGACAAGCCGGCTCAGCCCAGCCACGCCCAGAACTTGCCCCACAGCGTCGTGGGCTTGGCCTCGTGGAAGAACATGTCGTCCACCTCCTTGCGGCCCGTGTCGAGATCGGCGTCGAGGGCGCGCACGAAGCGGGTGCGGTAGACGAGCTTGTGGCCGACGTAGAGGACGACGAAGAGCAGGAGGCTGACGTAGGCGATGAAGAAGTCGGTCGTGTCCCAGGGGATGAACGCGGTGAAACCTGTTGGTTTACTTGTCAGCTTTGCTCTTTCTCATTGAGAACATGGAGGTTATAGTGGGCAAACGAACCTTGCGTCAAGATGATCAAGATGTTGAAGAAGACGCCGTAATAGCTCAACCACGGCTGCCACAGCGCCTTGTACGGCAGCGAATCTCTGCTCTGGCCACGAGCCTTGAGCGCACGCATGAAGGCGATGTGCGAGATGCCGATGCACGCCCAGGCGATGAAGCCGGCGACGCCGGTGATGTTGATGAACCAGTCGAACACCTGCCCGCCGGACGCGGACTCGTTCATGAACCCGAGCAGGCCGAAGGACGCCGTGAATGCAACGGCGAAGTAGGGGACACCTTTGGAAGTCGTGCGGCGGAAGAAGTTGGGCGCAGCGCCGTCTTGGGCGAGGCCGACGACGATACGGGAGCCGGAGTAGACGCAGGCGTTGGCGGCGGAGAGCACGACACACAGCAGGACGGCGTTGATCAGGCCGGGGAGGACCTTGACGCCGGCGAGCTGCGCAGCGATGACGAACGGCGAGGCCGTGGCGTCCGAGGCGTCGCTCAGCAGGTTCTCATTATCGTACGGGACCAACAAGCCGATGAAGAAGATCGCGCCGACGAAGAAGAGCAGGATCCGATAGAAAGTCTTCTTGATCGCAGCCGGGACCGTCTTCCTGGGGTTGTCGCATTCACCAGCAGCAATGCCGACCAGCTCGGTTCCTTGATACGAAAACCCAGCTGTGATGAGCGTGCTCCAGAAGCCCACGAATTTCGCGAGTGCCGGGTTGTTCTCAATCAGATAAGGAGCGAAAGCTCCGGGGCTGCCCCAGGTGTGGAATCCCAGATAGCCGTGCTGTCCGGCGCCGGCGTCGATGCAGATGGCGAAGAGGATGAAGCCGATGACCGTCAACACCTTGATCATGGAGAAGTAGAACTCAATCTCTCCATAGAACGAGACTGGTAGGAAGTTCAGCGCGGTGATGACTCCCCAGAAGACGCCGATGAAGATGCCGATGTTCAGGTTCGGCGCCCAGTATTGGATGATCAGGCCGCTTGCGGTCAGCTCGAGCGCGTTCGTGATGGCCCAGGAGAAAAAGTAGATCCAGCCCATGGCGAAGCCGAGCGAGGGGTCGACAAAGCGGGTAGCGTAGGCGGTGAACGCGCCGGAGATGGGGATGTAGGTCGCCATCTCGCCGAGTCCGACCATGACGGAGTAGACAATGGTCCCGACGAAGGCGAAGGCGATGAGTGCTCCAGCAGGTCCAGCTCGGGCAAGAGCCCCTCCGCTTCCGATGAACAGACCGGTCCCAATGGTTCCACCTGGATCATGTTAGGGATCTGCTAGGTGCACAGGGAGGGACCGAGAGAGTATACCTATGGCGATCATTTGAAGATGCCGTGATCTGTCGATAGCTGATCAGCCAAAAGCCATGGTTTCTACACATAAACAGACACGACATACTGCAAGCGTCTCTTCAACTGAACCGTCGTGCCAGCAGCAACGTCGGTGTGCTTCTCCAGATCATGACCGCGCTCTGCGGAGTGCAGCCCCGAGTCTGCCGGTTTCTCAGACGAGGTCTTGGGCGTCGCCACATCGATGCCATAACTCTTGTCGTCGTCCATGGTGAGAGGTGGAATCCAATGATCCTATGTCGAACAAAAACTTCACAAATGGAATTCCAACAGAAGTGGATCCCGCGCAAGAAAGGCACCGTTCTTGACCTTCGGACAGAGAAGAGAGACACACGTGCGGAGAGGAAATGTAAAGAACCGAACGGGAAATTGATCAGAGGGATGGCTAATGATGAAGTGGAGCTCGATGGGAAAAGACAACGCGCAAGGCGGGAGTAGAGACACATGGCGCGCGCCAACCTCGACGTATATACATGCACGACCGCTCTTGGGGGTCGCGGTTCATTCTTCTTCCCATTGGCGCGATAGCACCAGGCAGGAATTTTCTTCGAGAACCGCCCGACGGTTGCTGCTGGTTGAGGGCGAGTGTTGGAGAATTTCGGCGGATGATGAGGCGATCGGGTAGCCGGGTCCGCGCCATCCTTGGCTGTCGGTCGCCTGGCACGAATTACTCGACTGGGCCTGGCATGCGGGCGGCAGCGCTTCGGCCAAGCAGAGAAATGCAACACGACGACGCTACATGTAACATCTGCCGGAAGATCGACTACTTGGTCATCGTGGTAAATTGTAATGCATGTCATTTCATCATCCTCTTATCGTGAGAACCTCGTTGGACATCATTCGACATCGGTATCATCAGGTCGGATGTGAACATGCCATCGCCCATCCACAGCACCGTCGCTAAGATCACATTACAGCTCTCGCTCATGCAATGGTCGTAGCACCACGAGCCAGCACGCTACCGTTGAGTATACTGCTTGATCTTCGCGACCAAGTCGTCAATTTTGTACGGTTTCGACACGACGTCGTCCATGCCACTGGCGCGCATCGTGTCCTGCTGCTCGACTCGTGTGTTCGCCGAGACTCCAATGATCGGTATGCGAAGGACCTCACCATCAGCCTCCAGCTGCCGAACGGCTTTGGTCGCCGCATTGCCGTCCATCACGGGCATTTCTTGGTCCATGAGGATCACATTATACACAGACTGCTCGCCGTCTGATGACCGTGGTGGATGATGCATTGTGCGCACGGCGTCCTGACCGTTGTTCGCTGTCGTTACCGTGAACCCTTTGGCTTGTAATTTCCTCGCCACAATTCGCTTGATCATGTTAGCAATCGATCCGATCAACCAAGAGACTCGACTTTCGTACCTGATTGATGATGTTGTCTTCCACAAGAAGTACATGCGCTTTATCACTCTTACCAGCCTTGGAATTGGACGGGCGTCTCACGCTGGATGGCGAGGTGTCTGCATTTCGAAGTGGACTGTTTACCTTGTTCGGTTCCGTTCCATCACTAGGAGCTATCTCTTCTCCTTTCCTGTAGGTGTCTTTCTGGTCATCTGATTTCTGGTTCTCATCGGACTGCTGTTCTGGGAGCTTTGATGCCACCTTCTCCGTCTTTTCATACCTCTCATCCTGCTTATCGCCATCACTTTGCGGTTTCAGGTCCCAAGCATCCTTGACAACCACCGTATGCTTTAATGACTCTGGTTGCTGTTCATCTTTGGCGTCCTTGGGATCGGTGTTGCCCAGCTTGACCACCTCGCGCTCGACGATCTTCTTATCCTCATCATCCTTATCTTGATGCTCGTCCGGGTTGTCTGGTGCATCAGTCTTCTTGACCTTGAAGAAGAAAGCGAACGTGCTGCCAGCTCCTTCCTTGGCACTGACGCCGATCTCGCCACCGTGCAGATGACACAGCTTACGACTGATGTTCAGACCTAGTCCTGAGCCGCCATACTCGGCCTCCGTCTTAGGCGTAGCTTGTCGAAATCTCTCGAAGAGCTTCAGTTGCCCTTCCTCGGAGATGCCGATACCAGTATCTTTGACCGCAACAAGGATGTAGGCAGTCTCTCCATTTCCCCAATCCTCAGATCGTGTCGTTGCGTCTAGATGGTAAGCCTGCTCATCGCGTGTGAAGAAGACGACACTCGGTGGATAAGATGTAGGCGGTACTTTACTCGAACCCACAGATATGGTGATTTCCTTTTCGGACTTGCTCTATTCGATTGTCAGCATAGTGCGTACCTATGATGAAGTATCCTTATACATTACCTTGGCTGTGAACTTGATAGCGTTAGAAATGAGATTGACCAAGACCTGCGATACTCGAGCGAGGTCACACATGACCCAATCAATACCCTGCTCTACATATGATGAATCAATGATGTACTTGTACGCAATGTCGTGCTTCTTCATTTCTGGCTGGAACATCTTCACTGAACTCGCCATCTGTGTTTTGGGTTGGCCTGGCTTTGGTGCTAGATTCAACATAGACGAGTCCAATTTGGAGAACGAGAGAACATCGTCGACGATTGCCCTTTGATGATTGACGCACAGGTTGATCGTGTCTACAGCTTCCCGTATGGCTGGAACATCAACGGCTTCCGGCTTACCGATGGCTTCATCTATGTCTTCGACGCAGTGTAAGATTGCTGACAGGGGGTTGCGGATCTCATGAGATATCATGTCCATGAATCTCTCCTGCTGAATACGCCTACTCCTGGACTCATTCGCGGATTGCCGTTCAGTCAACTCTGCTTGCTTTTCCGATGTGATGTCGACAATACTGCAGATAAAGCCTCCATACCTCCGCAAGCTGACATGTTGCAGGTTTTCATCTCCCAGTGGCGTCAGCAGCAGTAGTCGCCAAGGGGAGCCCTGAGCGGAGGATCGGAACTCCGTGCGCAGTCGTTTACCGGATTTGAAGGCTTCTTGATAGGCATCGAGCACTCTTTTTTTGTCCTCAGTGTATATGCTTTCGGGCCATGACTTGAAATCCTGGCTGGGGCCTTTGTGAGTCGTCATGTTGTACCAGATTTGATTGACGAAGACTGCGTTCGCCTCGTGGTCCAAAATGGCAACACCATTCGGCAGCATCTCTGCGAAGCGGTGAAAGAACGGATGTTCGTCGAGCGGAACATTATCGATTGCTTTGTTTGCCGCTTCAAGATCCCCCGTTTTCTTCGCATGATCATGGTTCTGATCCATGCGGTCATCGCCGAAGCTTTGCAGGCGAGAGGCTTTCATCCGACCAGGAGGCTTCGGCGAACCATCATCACGAGTCACCAGTTGCACAAGCACACCTCGGACATCAGCGTCTGTCTCGGTAGAATGGAGTGGACTGGTCAAGACCTGGTAGGTACCCTTTGCGTGAATAGAGAAGTCACGTAGTATTTCCTCGCTGGCAACACGTTTCGGTGTGCCACCATTTGAGGCGGCACATAAAGCCTGCCATGCGTCGGCAGATAAAGAGCCCTGTTGTGGTTGGCCCTGCTCCTGAATGCCGCCAGCGGCTTGCCAGGCATGATTATAGAGCAATCTCATGTCGCGACCCCAGAAGATCGCGGCAGGATATGCGAACGAAGCGATGGTCAGCACATGAGCGTGAAGATCCGTCGGCCATTCCTTCGGCCTCCATTGACTGTGGCCAGGGAGTGGATTCGAGAAGGACTTCGGATCGTCACCGGATGCAATCGCAGGAGATTGTTCTCCCGAGCCATCCTTCATGTTGTAGATTGTGTTGGCACAGGCATATGGCAGTACTATCCGAGAGATCGTATGACCAGTCTGCGCCGTTCACGAATGATGTCTGCCATTGCCTTCTGGCACCGCATGTGGCTGATGAATCCATCGGCGGTGCTCTTCCTCCTGCTAGACATGACGACGTCATACTTCGTCGTTGCTCGCACGTCGAATCAAGAGAGCTGCCTGAGCCCAGTTCAGCCATCGGGCACTGCATCACCTTACCTTTTAGCATTTACGTACACACAGATATCTGTAAGTAATGGAGTACATTATCGATCCACGTTTGGTTGTCAAGCGAGCGCGATGGTCAGGAGTCATGTACTGTAGTAAGTTCCGCAGGTAACACTGTATCAGGTTGCCGCGAGTGACTTCGATGCAGTTTTGGCCTATTTCATCATGTGCAACTATAGATTCCAACGAGTTCGCTGGAAGGGTACTCACACGTTGACCCAACACGAAAGTCGATATTATTCATACGTCCTGTATCCGGCTGTTGAAGTTGAGTTGCGAGCAAAGCGTCGAGGAAGCGAGTGTCTATGAACCTCGATAGATTCAAGAGGTGAGACGCATACAATAAGAATGGGAGAAGTGAGGACTTCAGTGCTCATCATGTTTTTGTCTCATTACATCTCAATCCGATCGCGTACGATGCACTATGACCGACGGCAACAATCGTGTCATGCTGGCTTCCAGCTGTTCAATCATACATGTTCCCATTCCGGGCGTTCATTCGCCTAGATATCTCTAGCGACTGCATTCTGGTCATCGAGAATGGCGGAAGATTTTTCACGCAGTCAATTGATCCCACTTCATGGCCAGAACGACGTCTGCTTGGATTTCCTTCCCATCCACTTCAGCCTTTCGCTCAAACGCTCGGATCTTCCCCCTCTCGAAGCCAGCATGATACACGACATCCTCCAGGTTCTCCAGTTTTCCTCGACTCTGATACTGGATCTTCTCGTCCAAGCCCACCGTCACAGTACCATCTGGCCCACGCTCCCCACTAGTCTGCTTCAGCGCGATCACGACCGCTACACCTTTGGGTTGAAGTGCGTAGACCATATGCTTAAGGCCTTTCAGCACGATTTTGGGATCCTCACCATCGATGCCGAAGACGGCATGCGTGAAGTGATCCATGGGCAGATCATCTACCGGGACGAGGCTTGTGTTACCACCAGGAACGACAGCGTTATCTTCGCCTCCAGCACCGCGGTCTGCAATGGTGATTGTTGGGCCATACGGCGTGCGGACAGACTCTGTGGCGTTGGCTAGCGACACAGCAATTTGGGTCGCGCTGACGAGTAGCTTGGATCCTCCGTGAATGGACAACCGATCGCTATACTCTTCGAGCATAGACTGTAAGATGAGCCCTGTGGCTTTTTGTGCGTTGGTAGTCATGGTCGTAGGGTGCACGAGATGAGTGCTCCAAGCTTGAGAGATAGACTGGAATCGATCTATACCGGGACCTGATCTTCTCACATTTATCTACGCCGTTGAGATATTCAAATAGCTGCTTTTCAAGAGAGTTGAAGCGGAAGGCAGCATAAAGGATTGTAGATCTGAGACAAACAGAACTTAGTGTACGCCGCACATCACATTGATGTATGTACATTTTATGTAGAGCTGTAACGTCATCCCCTCTTGTGGGTCCCTTTGGACCGAAGTAAACATGAATGTTTCAACACCAGAGCATTTCAAGTGGTGTCTGCCGAAATGGCACTCTTACTGGTACACGGTCAGGAAGTCGGGCAATCTGGTCCTAGATGCAGATCAAACCAGGAATTACCAAGTATTTGACCACCGCTTTTGTCTCAAGAAGTACTTTAGATTGGGAGGTAAGCGACTCTGCAGTACCGACTGCCTCAAAGGAGTCTCGCCAGGACGGACCATCTCGACCGCACACCACAGCTATTTGCAGGCTACGGCAGACTGAAAGGCCGTACAATATGGCTGAATGAACGCATCACTGTCGATTGAAGATGAAATAAAATCTCGTAATGGTATTGCAATGTGAATGTGACTATTGACGACTTGATGGACCGTACCTTACACGTACCCGCATCCGGAATAAAGCCGTACGGGCGGCCATGATGTTATTGGCCCATGCAATTAATCTTTGTTCACTGCTAGCACGCGCGACCACAGAGCGCGTCTTTGGCTTCAGCGCCGACCACGACTTCAATAACTTCTAGCCAACGTCACGCTCCTCGCTCAGAGTAGAACATATCTCACAACACTCACCGAACACATATACTGCGTCGCCTTTTTATCCAGACTTCGTACTCCGCCTTCTTGGTGTTCGCTTCGATACTGCCCTGACGGGCCTTCAACATCATGCCGCGCTATAAGCGCACTCGCGATGAGGCCGAGCTGGATGTTCCCCCCGAGCCGGCCAGGAGCAGTGAGCATGAAGGGACTCTCGCCAAGCTGCGCAACATGTGGGAAACTGCAAGTCTCATGCAGTACATCTATCTATTCGGAAGTGTTACGAAGATCGATGAGAACTTCGATATCGAGGTAGAATCATCCCCATGGCTTCCAAAAGAAGGACCACACACAAACAGCGCGCGGCAAAGCAGGGTATTGACAGATTTTGATGGCAGGACCTCGAAGTAGAATGTCTACAGCCTTCACCATCGGAGAAGCTGGCGCAGATTGGCCTTCAGTTTCTCAAATATGTTTCGTCGCATCGTGGGCTAACGTAAGTCTTGCGCACCACGCATATCCTCTGATCCCCACACGTATTGACAGAAGCAGGGCCGAGATCTTTTCCGAGTACACACGCCGCCAATACCTTGCCAAAGCACCCGCGCGCAACCCATTTGGTGACGACGAAGAGCCAATTCAGTTCAACGATCTTGACATCTACAGCAGAATACGAGTGCTTCATCAACTCAGCACTTGGACATTGGGCAATGCGGAACGCATACGAGGTCTGATGCCTGCGGACGAGGATCATCTCGACTGGCGTATGGAGCCACTAGGATGGGATAAGGAAGATCGTGCATATTTTGTGCTGGATGACAATCGCTTGTACCGACGGACCGACGAAGAACCTCCACCACCTTCACCCAAATTGAAACCAAAGGTGACCCCAAAGCCCAAATCAAAATCTAAATGGGCCGCAAAGAGTAGGACCAGAGGCACCCGTTCGAGCAAGCGACGGAAGGTGGAGGAGTCTTCCGATGACGAAGGAGAAGAAGCAGATGAAGAGGCGGAGCAAAGTACTACGATTGATGGTGATGCAACGATGATGGATGATACAGAGCTGCAGGCTTCTGAAGAGCTTGGCTTCGGGTTCACAAGCAAGACGTGGGAATGTGTTGCCGTCACCCTGGATGAATACCAAGAATTCATGTCCACCATTTTCCGATCACGAGACCCGAACGAGAAGCAGCTTCGAAAAAGCTTGGAGGAGACGGTCATACCCATCATTGAGAAGCGGGCTGAGGCTATCAAGCAGAAGCAGCTCAAGAAGCTCAGGGAGCTTGAAAACTTGCAGAAAATGGCCACTGCCAAGCGTTCCAGCCGCCTGGCAAATAAGGCTGACAGAGAAAAAGAGGAACGAGAACAGCGGGAGGTGGAAGAGAAAAGACTGCGGGACCTCAAGATGGCTCACGAGGAGGAGGAGCGACAGAAGCGCATTGAGGAGGTAAGCTGAACTCTTCTAACATTGACATCATGAGACTCTAGCTGATCATGCCCAGGGCCACGAATCTCGCAGACTAACTCGCGAGCAACGTCTCAAGGAAAGGGAAGTGAAACGGATCCTGCACGAAGAAAAGCTTGCGCAATTAGACGAGCAAGAAGCCCGTGCAGCATCCCAGGATGCGAAGAGTGAGAATGGTGATACGAAACGGATATCAGAGCGCCAGACCAAAACACAAAAAGAACAACATCAGAAGGAGCTAGCCAAACTGGCCGACGAAGACGGCACCTGGTACTTTGATTGTGCGGTCTGTGGATTGCATGGAGAGAACCTCGATGATGGTACCCACAGTCTAGCTTGCGACGAGTGCGGTGTGTGGCAACATAGCAAGTGCTACGGCTTCTCTCCTAAGCAGGCGGAGAAGGACAACTTCAGCTTCATATGCAAGACCTGCAAACGCAAGCAAGCGGCTGCGAACAGGCCCAGAACACCTAAGCTGAAGCTGACAAACAACAAGTCAAGCGCAAGCCCTGAGGCACATCGCGACCATGCTCTTCCGTCGACCGTAAGCAAACCGATAGAGAGAGATTTGCCGGATCACATCCAAAAGCAATTGGACGGACCATCTCCGATCGGACAAGCTCGACCAAGTCCCGGACCGTACGGACAACTCACGAACGTGCCTAATCTATCTCCGTATGGGCAACTTCCACGTCAGCCTGGCCTCCCGCCAGTCGCGAATTTTGCGCCGCCTCCGCCGCAACAGCCGTGGCATGGTCCGCACTACCCTCAGCCTCAGCGACCGCCCTCGTCTGGATTCGCTGGCTCCTCTGCATCCCCAGCAACGAATGGGTATGGTGCCGCCCATTACCAGCAGCATCAGTACGCGCATCAGCAGGCTGTTGAGTCCTCAGGCCTTCATCCACAATCTCCGAGGACTCAGTACGGCGCACACGCAGGCAGCAATGCGTCTCAGCCGAGTCAATCGCCCAAGCAACATCTCTACACACCAGTGCAATACTCACAGCCGAGCATGATCAATGGACGCCCAGGCGATGCTCATGCAAACGGGTTCAGCACGCCATCGCAAGTTTCTCGGCCTTTGCAGCCTCATACTCCGCAGCCTGCGATCCTTTCTCAAAGCCCAAATGCATCATTCCCGCCGCCATCCGGCGGACAAAGCCTGGGTCAATCGCCCGTCAAGTCATCGCCGTCGCAGCCTCAAGCAGCTCTGTCCGCGCAGAGACCTGCGCCTACGTTCACACCTCAGCCGAATGTGGCTACCACGCCACGGACAGGGAACGGGATCGTAGCAGATGGCATGGTTGGTCCGTGGCCGGAGGGCAGTCAAGCCATCCCGCAAAAGAAGAGTCAGGTTTGATAGATGTGCGAAGCACCCCTTGACATAGGAATAGAGCTTTTTGATCATCTGGAGCGGTGCTTGTATCACATTATCGGTCCTATTTCTTCACTTCCCTCGACTGCAACGATTGCGTCGCAGTACTAAATGGCACGACCTTGACAATGACTGGAGCTGTAAAGATCAACGCCGTGGATATGATCGAGTTGTCCACATCACTTACAAGATAGCAGTGTGCCAGTAACTCGAGTCCGCAATTCGCTTAACCTGGAAGCCATTCATCTTTTGTTGCGGGAGATGCGGGAGTGTTGATGTGTCGTCAGTGCCCAGTCCTATAATCCTGGTCAAGCACGCCGCAGTACAGATCTGGTTTCCAACCATCCACTTAAACTAATGTATTCTCTCCCTACACAGTCTCAAAATGTTACTATCCACGATCTAGGTCGAATGTACACGTTTTCAACACGATGAGTGTGTTCCTGATCGTACCGCGCAGATCACCAACACATTAGCAAAAGGCCAGCAGAAGTGATGCGCATGACTAATGACAGACTCCCGGAGCGCATCGGCTACGCTTCCACCAACGACATGAGCGGAACTCGTCACGATCTCCAAACGGTCGAGGTTCCCTGAGCCGTTCCAAATGATGTAGAAGCGCACACAGGTAGGTGGGAGAGCCTTCCGGGGCTTCCATTCTTTTCTTTCTCTTCATATCTGCGACAAGTCATCAGATCTCACGGCTTCTTACTGCTTGTTCGACACCGAATGTGCGGAGTTGCGTCGACTTCATACGACAAAGCTAGCTGGGAGAGCACGGACCGGACATCCAAATCATACAACGGCTGCTTTGGCATGAAGATCTCGCGGAGGTGAGGGGGCCGGCGTCAGTATTGGCTTCACGAGGGGGATTCTAGGGGAAAATTTCTGTTGTGTCGTGACAAAGAGCGAGGGTCTTGGGGACGCTTTGTGGACTTGAACAGATGGAGGATCGACCATCTAAGCAGTTGAGTACCATGGGTTCAACGGATGAGTTGGATGAAAAGCCCTACACTCGACCGTCTGGAGAGACGTGGACGACTCTGGACACTCCGCGAGAGGAAGTCGAGGCACAACCACGGTTGAGTATGCTGAGCGGCAGGGACACCCTTGACAGCGTGGACTTGGACAGAATCGAGAAATCTGGATCACTGCAACAGCCAGATTATGGCGAGAACATCGATCGCACCGAGAAACTTGACGGGCTGGGTATACCTACAGATGGACGGCCACGGCCCCACACGGCATTGTCGGCGAACGGCACGATCAAGGATAACGCTTCATCAGCCTCGAGATATGCGCCGCTGAAGAGAGAAGCATCACGACTGGCAAACAAGGAGACGCACCCGCTACAACATATCGGCATCACGCTGGGCTTGCCCATGATCATCCTGTTCGATATCGTGATTCCATGCATCATCTACTATACTTGGTACAACAGCGCCAAATCGAGGTGGGAACGCGACTGTCGAGCCACATATCACGCCGAGCCGCGAGACTGCCCTGTCCCCAAGCCGGAATTCGACAAGGACATACTCGGATATGCGATCATCTCCTTCGGCTTCGGCGAGCTGTACATTCTGGTCGTGCGTGTGCTGCGACTCTTCCTGCACCCGGAAGTCTGCGCGCCGTTACTCAACCGCAATCGCTGGGAGCTCGACGCCACGTCGTGGGTGTACGCGGTCGCGATGCTGATGGCGCTGGTCCCGTTCGTCATCAGCAGCACCCTTGAGCTCCCCCATCTTTACCTCTACTCTCCCTCCTTCCTGATGGGCTTCCTCGGCGTGCTCATGGTCATCACGACCTTCGTCCCGTTCAAGATCCCCATCGGGATTAACTCACATCCCCGCGGCTCGGGTCTGCGACCGTTCATCTACTACGCCGCCGAGGACTTCATCGCCGTCGACGGGCTGCAGGACCGCGAGTTCCGCGAGCGCTACAACGCCCGCTACGAGTCCAACCGCGCCTTCCGCCAGATGTTCGTGCACCTCACATTGTGGTGGGAACTGGGCGTGCTCGTCTACTTCGGCGCCCTCTCCGCCGTCATCTGGACGGTCGAGTTCCACATCGCCTTTGGCTTGTCCCTGGGCATCCTCTTCGGCTACATCGCGTTGTGGGCCGCCGGCTCGTACGCCTATATCACGTTTGAGATGGCACGGCAGAAGCGCGCGTATGAAGAGGGGGCCGTGCAGGCATGATGGAATCTTTTCTAGCGCAGCACGTTCTTATGAGTGAATCATTTCATGACGAAGATATGCAAGAGATCTAACGCCCGTTTCACACCTTGATTCCTGGGGATGTTTCTTCAATCGGACGCTGGAATATGTTGCCACGCGTGATCCGCAACGGGTGTTATGTGTGACAATGTCTGATTCTAACCGTAGTATCGCTCATTGCGGGCACAACGCGACGCACCATAGACCTCGACACGTATGCTTTCAGCTTTCGCTCCTCAGGAAGGCCAGCACGGGGCCCCAGAAGTCCGCGCCGGTCTTGTCATCGAGCCCTTCGAGTAGTGTACAAGGCACGTCTGCTGCTTCCTGGCCATTGCCGCCGTCGTCTCTAAGGTCAAGCCGTGGATCGGGATCGTTGTCGGCGGAAGTTTGTTCCCCCAAAAAATCGTCTAAGGGAATCTCCGTGGGGTCATACTCGCTGTCTGAGTCCACGATCACTTCACGGTCTGTGACTTCGACAGGGCTGGAAGGCGATGGAGGATGATCTGGCAGAGGCTCCAACGAGCTATCGCTTGGATCAACTGAAGAGGCCTGATCCCTGATTCGGCTTGCCTCCTCTGTCGCTTCACCACCATGTTGCGCTGCAACGTAGGCTCTCAACAGCGACGCTCGTTTCCACATTGCAATGGCCAGGCCCGTGTGCTCGTCTGCGGACAACGGTCGGGATCGCCGCCATCCAAGGATCTCGTCCTTCGTCACCAGAGCTGGCTGTGGAGAGGTTTGGGACTTGGAGCGACGTGACGGCGCAGACTGGTCGGATCGGGGGTCGTGCTTCGTTGAGTGCTGAGGAGAATCCATGATGGCTTTGGAAGCTGAGATTGATTTTTTTTTGAGAGCGAGCAGTATGAATGACATACATGGAGAGGGAGTTGTGGATGTAGGAGAAGATAAAGAGAAAGAAGCAGATATGTGGAAGGACTTGCGTGAAGACATCTCAAGGGAGATGCGTGATGAAGACAAGTTCGATAGAAACGTGCTTTAGGATTACAGTTACCTATAGCCGGTCTGGATCCTCCGGTCATTGTCATTCTGGATTCTGTACTTGGGTGCTGATATGTCAGTAGCACAGAATCGGAGGGGTTGTATCGGCTGACGACCAGATGATCCCTTCCAGACCGTGGCCATGTGCCATGAACGACTGCATGTCGTTGGCATCGTCATCGTGAACATCGATGCAGAGTTGCACGCATGTAGGCGCCGATGGTCATTGACATTTCTGATGCGACGAGACGATGATCCGTCCGACCAGAAACCTAGTTAAGTTGAAGATCGATGAGGTGATGTCCACAGGGTCGTAGGAGTAGTAATAGTAGTACTTACTGCCAGAAACTAGCCGCATTTCGAACGACCCACGCGCGCCACACCCTGCACACTTCAACGCGCCTCACGTCTGGGTTTCAATGTGCCGGCTGTCTTCAGTCTATACTTCAATAACTCCACATCGAACCCAGTGAGAAAGTACACATATACGCCCACGTCCCCTCTCAATTAGCCCGCCTCCACCATGCCACCGCGAAAGAGCAATGTCTCCGCCGTGTCGAACGGAGCCGACGAGGCAGGGGAATCGCCTGCGCCCAAGGCCGCCAAGGATGGGATGAGTGTCGAGGTGAGAAGACCAGCCGTGGGAATGTGACGACCCCAGCTGCAGCATAGTCACGCGAACATGAGCAAGAAGATGCTAATGCCTGAACTATTATAGGATCTGAGTCTGCCCAAGTCAATGATCGCTCGCCTCGCCAAGGGCGTCCTGCCGCCCAACACACAGATCCAGAAGGACGCGCTGCTGGCATTGCATAAGAGCGCGACCGTCTTTGTGAGCTATCTTGCATCGAAGTACGTCCTCCCTTTTTCTGTTTCTTCGTTGTTGCGGTCAACGATCGTTTCAAGCTTTTCTCAGACGTGACAGAAGTATCTCGCGGTGGAGACCAAGGGCCCCCAGACCCCATATTCGCGAGTTGTTTCATTTCACAAGATCAGAAGTACTGATATAACGACTACCTCCAATATAGTGCCAACGACATCACCCGGTCAAGTAACAAGAAAACCATTGCGCCCGCGGACGTCTTCGCCGCGCTCAAAGATGCCGAGCTCGAGGGCTTCCTCCCACGTCTCGAGGCCGAGCTACAAAGTACGTCTCTCTTTCTTGCCCTCCTGAAGGACTTCTAAATGTTCCTGATTGTTACGCTCATGCCCATCTCCATCCCCGCGCCCCAGCTCCGCTTCCCGTCTAACACATCCCCTCGCGCAGAGTACAGCGCGATACAAGGCGAGAAGCGCAACACGTACCGGCGCAAAGTCAAGGAGGAGAAAGCGATTACCAGCAACTCTGCAGCTGAGGTGGTGGCGGTTGCGCTGCCGGGTACGGCGGAAGATGCAGTGGCGGCGGCCGCGGATGGTAGCGCGACGCAGAATGCGCGAGGCTCGGTAAGTGCTAACGGGCATGTGGAGGGGGTGGAGCGGCCGGCGAAGAAAATGCGGACGGAGAATGGCGGGGCGGTGGCTTCGGAAGGAGTCGAGGATGGCGAGGCGGATAGTGCGGAGGACGAAGAAGAGGGTGAGGACGAGGACGGCGCAGATGGGGACGAGGACGAAGACGAAGGCGACGAGGAGGACGAGGAGGACGAAGACGAAGCAGAGGGTGACGCGACGGTCGACGAGACAATGGAGGACGAAGAAGATGACGAAGAGGAGGAGGAAGGCGGGGGAGGGAACGTCAGGGGGATGCGCGACGAGGCGCTCGATGATCCTGATAGCGACTGAACGCGAGGCAGTCAAGCATGTAGTGGTATCCCAATTCGTCCGTCGCATTCGCTCGCCACCGGCATGCACTGTCAGAGCAAGTCTAAGGGGGACCGCGTACTGTCAAGCCAATGGACTAGCACAGAAGATAGTTGAAGCAAGGCTGACGCCGATCAGCCATGCTTCCTCCTCACCTGACAAAGAGCGTACGGGGTCTACAAGTCCCTACACGGAGAACGAGGACATCGCGCCTCGCCGCCGTGCGAACAGTGGCCTCGTCCAAAGCGAGCAGATACGACGCGACACGAGATATACAGGAAGAAATAGATCTTTCATTTGTTCTTAAACGCAAAGTAATGATAGAGAAAAAGTGGTGGGGGAATAAGTTAAGGTAGATGGCGCCGAAGTCCTCAGATTGGTCCAGAAACAGATGAAAGGAAGGAAAGGAAAACGCCCCATCACGATGAAGAGCAACCTTGATCTCTGCCGGGCCAGCCAGCCAGCTCAGCGAGTCGAATCCAGCCGTGTAGTCCCCCCAAAGATATCCTGCCGAATATCTCTCGCAATGCAGTTAAACGCGCATTGTTGCCGGGTAACTTCTCCTTCTTCCGGGGCGAACGCCCAAATTGGTGACAAATGGAAGAGAAGAGGTGAAGAAGCTGCATGTATTTCGGACCGAAGTGAAGGCGTACATCCCAGAAAAGTTCAGAACGAAAGATTTCGCGTGCGGTCTAGCGTGCCAGGTGATGTGAGGATACGAGATGTGTGTCCATGAGGTTCGTGATCGTGGGTAGGTACTTGGTATCGTCAAAAGCAAGAATTACGCGCATGATCAACGCGACAAGCAATTTGTTGAGGGTTAATTGATATGTGTAATGGCCGGGCAAATGTCTGCCGTGTATTGTGTGTGCATTCCACGCATGGCGAAAAGAATGCGGGCTGACAGATGCCTTCGACTTTGTATGTGAATGACGCGGCGGCCGCTTCCGTCCTCATGAATATCTCTGCCAGTCTTGTGGCATGCTAGCCGACGTATTGGTGCCCGGCCACTGTTGGCCAGCGTTTGATTGAGCTCCCATGTTGAACTGCTGCGGGCTTAAGCTCGGCTGGTACATGCCACGGTTCATGCCTGCAAACGCCGCATTGCCCACCTGACCCATCTGAGAGTAGCCCATATTCTGCTGCGGCTGAGGCATCTGTGGCGGAGGCATTGGGGACTGTTGCTGACCATATTGCAAGTGATGGGCTTGCGAGAGCGGCGATGGCTGCGGCTGCGGTGTGTTCCACATCTGGGCTTGATAGGTGTAGGAAGATGGCGTCTGACGCGGCGCGCTCATACCAACTGATGACGGAGTCTGATGTGGCTGAGCCATCGACCCATGTCGGTGTAGTTGCTGCACGGGAGATGCCATCGGGTTTTGCTGCGACGAGTAGTTGGAATAGCTTTGCGGCAACATCGGTGCACCGCCATGCGACATTGGTTCCTGTTGTCCACGTCCAGGTTGGCCAGCTCCAGCCATGGCTTGCGGTGATTGCAGGCTTTGGGCAGCGCCGGGTCCCGATTCGGATTCAGTGTGCTGAATATGGCTTGCAGGCTGCTCGTGTGGCCGATTCCAGT
Organism: Microcyclospora pomicola; assembly: GCA_002786065.1. Lineage (NCBI taxonomy): Eukaryota > Fungi > Ascomycota > Dothideomycetes > Capnodiales > Microcyclospora > Microcyclospora pomicola. The sequence continues at coordinate 298,682 of NHNY01000027.1, read as the reverse complement.
ATTCATCCAGATAGTTTGCCCGATGTAAGCGCTGCTGAGTGAGTTGTTTGTTGTACTCGGCAGCCTGGGTGGCCTGACTCATCATTTCGCTGGTGGCGCTGGGCTGAATCCTATCTTGGTACGGGGCCGTGGTGATCTCCTGTCTCGGACGGGTGATGTTGCCATAAGCGGTCGCCCGCACGTCCTCGCTGACATGCATCATCGAAAGCGGTGCTAATGAAGCAGGCGTTATTCCAACTGGCTGCCCCTCCAATCCTGATCCGTTGCTGTAAATGATTTCACCTTGCGGGAGTGAAGTGAGAGTGGTCGCGTGATGATTCGCTTCCGCGGCAGCAGCTTCCCTTGCCTTTGCAGCACCAGGTCGTTTCTCCCCTGCCGCGTCCTCTTCCGTGAAGCCTTGCTTTTTGGCTTTCGCCTCCCAATAGTCATCGCGAACTCGTCGGCCGCCTTCGATCAGTCGACTCCCGAACTGCCGGTACATACTGCGCGCCGTCACAATTGCGATCTGTCTTGATCGGTAGGAGTAGGGCAATATTTCTTGGTGAATCAAGTTGTCCTTCTCCGCCTGGTTCGCGATGATTTTGTATAATGATCGATTTTTGTTGAACAGCAGGTACGAATCGCGATAGCCGAGCACACGCGCGCATTCCGTTGCGAGCATGAACAGCTTTTCGCCACGATTCGGGACCTGGAAGGTCCGGCATTTGTATTTGCGGCCTTCCAGTGCATACCCGTCTGGTGACACTTTCATCTCACCATCCGCGTCAGTCTCTCGAGGGAGATACTCATCGCCTTTGTCGTTCAGTTGATCAGTCGTATGATCGCGTACTGTGGGCAATGCTTTCACCACAGCCGCCTTCGTACTTGAACCTGGCGCAGATCGTGGTGGCGACCCTGAGGTCGGTGACCCTTTGGGAAGCGACTGGGATTTGATCTGCGGCGTTTGCACCGCACCCGACGAAGCTGGTCGAGACGTGGATTGAGCCATGTTTGATGTGCTCTCGGTCTTGAAAACTCGACTCCGCTTGTTGCCGTTGCCGTTACCGTATCCTGCGTTGGAACTCAGTCATGTGTCTTATAAAGATTGAGTCTGTACCTATCGCAATGTAGATACTTCAAAGAATGCGCTCATTTTTCGGCTCATGGTGAATACATACCTATGATGTTACCACCGCTTTGACCATCCGGTGATCGACTTCTTTTGATGCCTCGTGGGCTTGCCTGGGTGAGGAGGTTTGGTGTGATGGTTGACGCTGCAAGCAGAGGTTAGTTTTGCCGTGATACTATCGTGTAGCAGACCAGCGCGCATGCGATGATCACTGCTATGGCAGGCTATTCGCGTCACCGTCTCCAAACGGACGAACTCACCTTGTGTATTCAATGCTGCTGGATTGATGGTGCCCGAGTTATCCATTGCCCTTGGAATGGCAGAGGCCAACGCTGCTTCGCTTCGATGTGGCGCTACAGCCAGCATCCCATCCTGTTCTCTTTCAAACTTCGATCACCGTGCGGTCCGTTCGTGAGCGCGGTAGGAGGGATTATGAAGGGTGTTGCGACTAGTGGCAATGAAGATCGTTGGCGAGGCTCCGTCGTTGCATGGGTTGTCAGAGTATGCTGAACGGGGTTTGCGCTGGGCGACCGATGGAGAGACGGCGCAAACGGCGACGAAGGGATCGCGCGCAGCCTGTCGCACCGGAAAGATGTGCCTTGCAGCGCTGCAGCTCGAGTGGACTCCGGCACAGAGGTATCGCGAATGCAACGCAGCGATTAGCCTGACGTGACGTGACGTGAAGAGGCACCGAGAAGCAATCGAGTGATACAGACTGCGCCGGCAGGCTGCCAGGTCCGAGCGTCAGATGACGTTCCGCGCCGAACCAGAATAGCCGCAGTTCGTATCCGACGGACAAGACAAAGTCGCAGTGATATGTATCGTGACGAGGCTGTAGGATCGCGAGCTAGATGTCAGGCCGGATAGCGAACTCGAGCGATGAGGGATCACGCGGTCGGACTCGTGCGGCGCTGACCTGCAATGCAAGCAAGGGTCGACGCTCGGCAGCGGGAGATATGACCGGAGCTGGGGGGCGCCCGCCAGCGCGAAGTGATGCGATGCGATGCAGAAAACAGAACGAAACAATGCAAGGATGGCCAGTCACGTTGGATGATGTTTATTCCTGACGGGACTGATCGGGGAAAATTGGAACGTGCTTAATGCAGCTCCCAGCCGATCAAAGCCGGCGGTGCAGCAGACCGAAGGATGCGCCCAAGCCTGATTCGATGAGCCAAACCTGGACTGCGTCTGCGCGGACGGCGAGCTTCGGCGTGAATGGTCGGTTACGAGAGAAAGCAGGGCGTGCAAAGGAAGGCCAGGTGGTCTCAGGTGGCTTAAGTGCCGCGATGCTGTGCGGAATGGGAGTGGATGAGTGTGCAGGACTCTTAGATCGGATCTCCTTGCGGCGCCTGGCATATGACCTGCAGATGGCGCCGAGAGGGTATTGAGGGAAGCCGGACTGACTACTGATCGGCGGCTAAAGGCAGCGTAAGCAGGGACTTGTCGTCTCGGAGGGAGATGTCGTGGTATGGGACTGACATTCTTGTACTGTGCTGTTCAAAACCAAGCACAGGTTGGAGTCATCGATTGAGACTGGAACAGGATTGCAGGTTGTTCGTAACGAATCACGAATGGAAGTCGGACGGTTCTAGTAAGAAACGTCGAGTCTCACTCCGCGGCCAGCCGTCGTGGTCTACATGTAGGGCTCTATTCCGGGTTGCCACCTTGCTAGACATACGAGCAGCAATCGCTAGTCCCACCTAATCAGAGACATGGTGGCGTTTCATCTGAATCATGAGAGAGACCAGATGACCTGTCGGATGCTATTGGCTGTGGCTGTATAGTGATCACTATTGCGGCTGGGAGGCAGACATCCTGCTTCAGTCCCGGCCAGCCTCGTCGACCACCAGCCTCGCGCCTTCAATTTGGTTGCCATGTATGTATCATCACCCATCCTTGCGGATCTGCTTCAAGATTGAGGCCATGATTTATCTGCGCGGCAGGTCTGAGCAGGATTCTACCTCTCTATGAGCTCGGTCGCGCGGGCTGCAGTACAACAATACCACTCAAATCAGCGTCCCAGTCTGCCGGATCCAGACAGGCCTTGCTCGCGATCGACGTTCTGAGCTGAGTTTTGTGCCAATCATGCTGGCAGTCGTAACTCGTCTCCACTTGTACGCGAATCCTTACAGCATAACGATAGCCGGCTCAGGGTGTCGTTGTGGTCACGTCAGCGATATCGTGCACGTAGTATACGCCACGGTCGTCTCAGCGAAGCCATTAGGTCTTCCAAGATGCTGTAGCGTTCCGTCATGGGCGGTTTGCTTGATACCTGCTGGACGCCAAGCGAGGGGCCTCGCTATCGCTAAGCAAGGCATGTATACTCATGTGGCGCAGACGACCAAGGGCTCAAGCACGTCAACAAACAAGACATGCATCGGCGCATGCAACATGCGGGTCCATCTTACGGGGAGCTCACTCGGCCATCCCTGCATCCCTGCTGGGATCATGTACTGCGCCTCTTAGAGCGACCAACTAGCCATGACATCTGCTGAGTCCATGCAAGAGCGGGCATCAAGGCGCTGCAAGCAGCCGATCCCGTCTGCCCGTTGTTGATGCTGAGCTTGTATACTGGGTCTGTTTGTCTGCAGGGTAGCAGCTATTTGCATTTCCCTGCAACTCATCGACTGCCTCGGTTTGTCAATTGCTACTCGACGAGTCACTGTGTTCATGTCAGCACTGCTGCAGTTCATTCCACGATCCACCAACCCCGTGATGCAAGGAGCGGATGCTGTTTGGCGCCGCTTTCTGACCTCCTTAGTAGCTGGACTTGGTCGATAGTAGGGCATGTCACCATGTGACTCCATTTCGTTATCTCTCGGCATCATTGGCTGAATCGCACTCGAAGCTGCCGGACATTGCCAGATTTGGGGGCCAAGCGAGCAGTTAGTGTGGGGTGACCTGCAGCTGCCCGTGCCGATCGAATGGGAGATCGTCCATGTACGATATCAACCATCGAGACGCGGATTGCCTTCGTTGGTCCAGTAGCGAATCTAAGCTGCACTGTACAGTGTGTGCATGTGTACACGGATGGTTGTGCCAACCTTGGTTAAGACGGATTCATCGAGTCCAAGTGCTTCGGCATCTAGCGGGCCGTGGGGTTGCGTGCTCTCCGCGTGAGCTTCCTTCGACCTTCACCCGTTCCCGATGGCCACTAAGCTACTGTACGGCAGGGATGACGTGTGGTCGCAGGCGATATGCGATCCTTTCATAGACATCCCGACACCTGCGCACGTCGGTCACAACTCTATGCATGGCCTGGTGTTGAATACCGTGCGGGCATTCACGACCGCTACATGAACCTAGACATGCTCTGCGGTCCGAGCAAACTTGCACGATGCGTCCCAGGGTCAGAACGAGAAGCGCACGGTCGGCACCTTTCACCTCGGAGCTTGACTACTGCAATCGATCAAAGGACGGCAGGACAAGACTCCAAGTCATGGTATATACCTGCGAGACGCCCGTTTGCAGCAGATGGCAGCTCCCAGGATGATCTCATTCGTCCGACATGCCCCTGCAGAGGATATCGTAGGATGATCCGCCATCTTCAAGCCTTCTTGATAAGCGTGCAAGGCGCGGCAGCTTCAAGCTTGGCGTTTCGACTCAGATCCATGTCTTACAGGCGTCAAAGAGATGTCGGCTCCGGACTGCCTGTCGAACCGTGCTGCCATGATGCTTGTACTCCAGCGCGCTTACTGGCACCGGTGTGGTAGAGCAAAGGTTGCATGGCGACAACACGTGCGCTGCCGTGTGCCACTCAATGTTCCCACCTCCTGGCGCTCACGCCGCACGAATATGAGACCCAGGCTAGTCCATCTTGTGAGTACGTTTCGTAGATGCGGCAATCGATTGCCTACCGCATATGGAGCGTCGTTGGGCAGTTGATACGCTCTACTGTTGTGAGAAAGACGCCCGGGGCCGACCAGACGCGCGAACGTCAGGCTCTAGATTGACGCGCAGGAGCTTTCCTTCTCATACCCCGACATGCATTCAGACATCATCGAATGTGGTCAATGAGCAGCGGCCAACGAGCAGAGTACAAGCACTATTCTCGGACTAACCTTTCGCATACGACCCGTTTGTTCGACATGCGATGTCCTACCCCCGCCCCTATGCTTCACAGATTATAGCCTTTTTACCGAGAAATCACCGCTGCTCTTCTGACCTTCGCTCAATCGTCCAGCATCGTGACCAGACTCACCAGAGGAACGTGTTTCAGCATCCACGCTTTCGATCACCTCGAACTCTAAATGATTCGCCACTCGCAGATGTAACCACTCACGCGGCTGCTATACGAGCCTGCCGCCAATCCTTTGTCCTGATTTGCACAGCCTTGCTGTCGTGGAAGATGTCTATCGGTTTCCTGGACATGGAGCAACAGGCCAAGCGATGCATAAACCATGGGCGCAGACATCGGGCCTTGCCAAGGCTGTAGCTCTATAGTGATCGAGAGACATGGATCTGAAACAGTCTTTGCAGCACCTGGAAGCCAGGCATCGAACCCAATCAACGCAGCATGCTGAACCGGAATAACAGGCTCTACTCGACAGGGCGCCGAGACCCTACTGCACTTGACACCATACGGTGCGATTCGTATGAACCTTGACAGCGGCTGTATCGTGGCGTTGGCATTCACCCTTGTGGTACTCACGGCAGCAAGGGATCGGCAATGTGCCAACAAACTTCCAAATGCGAGGTGGTGCAGTTTACAACAGGCCTACTGTGTCAGCGGGTCAGTAATGGCCGTTTGCCTTCGTCCGCCTGCACCACTGGTCTCGAAGGCTGGTCCTTTCGTTGCATCGTTGAAGAGCTCTTCTGTAATCAACCACGTGTAGACGATGGTTGTGGGGACACTTCGCCAGCAACGTATGACCAGGAGACAAGAGATTTGGTTTGATGTTTATCGAAGACGATGAGAGCAAGAAGGCAAGAGAAGTGCCCAGACCCAGGCCTCGTCAATTTTCCATCTGTCCCTTCTATCTGTTCTATGTGTAAGCAGTCTTTGTCGAAGGTCAGGCCTCCGGAATGCTCGTGGATTGAGTGACGAAAAGATGTGTGCGCACAGAGAGAGCGTTTTGTGGTTGGCGTCTTGGGATCCAACAACTCGGCAAACCATCACAGTATCGTCGCCCAGATGACCAGTACTTGGGCACTTTCTAAAGATGATGGCCCCAATCTTCTTGAGTGCTACGCGAATAGTTTACAGCATTCCTACGAGATGGATTCTTTGGTGTGATTGCAGAACGGTCAACTCTATGTTACACTATACGTACATGATCATACACTCGTCCGGCTACATGTATAGTAGCTAGTGAAACATGTCTAAACAGAGTAGCGTTCTTCTTGAAGCCTCTTCGCCTGACTGTATCAAACAACTACTCTCTCGGCTCTCCGGATCAATTCCTCATACACGGTCCAGGTAAAGGCGGAGCTCAACGCTTTTCGTCCGATCCTCATACTCAACCCGCTGAACATACTCCGCACCCCTTCTTGCTGAATCATCATCTGCGCCGCTCGCAGCATGTGCCCGTACTTCGCCGGGGCAATCTGGAGCCGCGTCTTGATGGCGTCGAAGGGGTTCGTCAGTGTAGTCGCGGAGACCGCGGCGATGACGCCGGAGGCGAAATTCGTGCCCGCCGTCGCACCCGTGCTGCTGGCTCCTGTGAGCGCGGACAGGCGCGTCTTACACTGTTCGTAGATCACGACGTACAGACCCGCGTAGGGCGCGTCGCGCACGGCCGTCGCGCCGAACCCGGCGAAGAAACCACGCGGGCCTTCTTTGGCCAGGATGTCCTTGGCGGCGCCGAACAGCGAGGTGTAGGCGTAATGCGTCGACTCGTAGCGGACCTTCAGCAGCGTGATGGGATTGACGACGAGGCCGGCGGAGACGCGCGCGAGAGCGCCCGTGGCCAGGTTGGCGACGTTAGAGAGCTTGGGGCTCGACGAGCCCGGGGCGGCGAGCTTGCCGTCATGAATCACGGGCATTTTCGACGCGTAGACTCGCATTTGATTGAGCAGGCCGAAATACAACGCGCTTCCCATCCCCGTGCGCAGAACGCTGGGGACGACACCGCGCCATAGTGAGCGGATCGGATTAGGTCCGTTGAGGATCTCGCGCAGGGCATGTGTGAGACTGGCGGATTTGGACTGCTGCACTCGCGTCTTCAGCAAATCCGCGGGTTGAAGTAGGACTGCACTGGTGGCACCTGAGCCTAGGCCTGCTATAAGGTGGAAAGCTGCGTGAGAGAGTTAGCATTTGAAGCCACATGTATCTACATTTCGAGCTGACGAGCACTAAAATGGTGCTAGCTTTTGACAATGCTCGGAAGATCTCGTTCATACCTGATGAGGCTCGGACTTTAGTCGCTCCATCGGACATGGCAGCATCGAGGTCGATTTTTCAACAACTTGGTACTTCGTTCGACATCTTCCCTGCGTAGTCGAGACGTAAATAATGTAATCTGTGTTGAGGTCGATGCTTTGTAAGAATCGTGTTCTGCCATGCGGGATTCGCGAAGGGCACAAAAGTCGTGACGCAATATCTCAGTACGAGGCCACGTGATCACATTGGAGAGGCTATGTAGATGTTTACGATCAAGACGTTTGGAGGGAAATGGAAAAGGTCATGTTCGAAACACATTCTCAATTGAGATACGGAAATCTAGCTCGATCTCCATGTGTGAATGTTCATTAAATCAAGCTCTCATATTTGTCCAGTCCACTGCCAGCTTTCCCATTTGACTGCGGCTGCGTTCTGGGAGGCACTTTACCGAAACTTTGGTAATTTCCACTGGTTCCAACTAGGTTCAGTGATTGCGGACTTGTGGGCGGCGGCGGTAGACCAAACGATGATATCGCTGGTTTTGCTGCTATGAAATTGCTACTCGCATTGCTCTGAGCGACACCACCGAACCCTCCGTTGTAAGATGGAGTGCTCACAGTTGGCATAGTCTGTGATGGGGTCCTTTGGTTGGCCCAAGCCGTCGCGGAATTGTGGTTATTCGCAGCAGATGACCAATCGATGCTTGTCCCGCTGCTGATCGGATTGCTGTAGGGTACCTGTGGCGAGGCTTGGACAGGTCTCATTGGCATGGTCGCAGGGGCCGTCGGCTGAAGCGGCTGAGAGAATTGAGAGGCAGGCGTCAACGTGGCAAAACTTGACATGCTCTGGTCTGGCGTTATTGTTCTTGCAGGCTGGGCGGAAGGCCGGAGCGCATTGATGCTCGGGTTTGAAGGCGCACTGACCGGTGCAGCAGGGGTTTGCCACGAGAACGCTGGCGTTGTGGACGGAACTCTGGAGTTTGTTGGCCGTACGGGAGCCGAGACAGTAGCTCCCCATTCATCCATAAGGTCTGTACCACCACTTGCGCCTGCTTTTCGACCACCAGACACAAGAGTTTCGAAATCCGTTTCCTCCCCACCCGCAAGGCCATTTGACAATGCCGCGGCTTGACGGTTTCGCGCACTACTGCCAACGCTGGAGTTATTGGAGTTGCCGATTTCCTGAAGTTTCTTGGTCTGCTCTTTCTCAATTCTGCCGCTCAAAATTTTGATGAGTGACATAAAGGCTTGGAATTGTTGCAGGTTTAACAGGGGCCCTAAACTCATGGCCCACAGTATCGGTAGTATGTCCATGGCAAGGAAGTCAGAATCGGCCACCTCACCAACCTGCTTGAAGACGCGGAGTGCTGCCATCATCACGCCAGGCTCTTTTGTCTTGATACCTTTAAGCAGTGGAACGACCTTCTCCTGAACAGTAAACTTGTCCAGGATGCAGCTGCTGGATACGGAACTAGATTTCTTTTCAGCAATACCGATGCCGTTGAGATCATCATCAGCCGTCTCTTCAGTCGTAGCAGTACCACCACAGAGAACATTAAAAGCATCCAGTCCCTTGATCTTGATGTTGAGACTGCTGGTTTTGGCGAAGACATTGGCAATGACAGGGAAGAGCTCATTCTTGATTGTCGTGAAGTCCAGGACTGGCAGTACCGAGGGTAACGTGGCGAGCGCAGAATCCACGATACCATGTGTGGAGCTTTCGAGAGCAAGCAAGATGATGGGTAATATGTCATCGCGGAACTCTTTGCCTTGGCAGTTCTCCGCGGCTATCTGCATGTTCTCGAGCAGGATTATCAGACCAGCGTCCTTGGATGTGTCCTTCTCGGGCGTTTTATTGGTCAGGAACACCTCGCGCAGTTTTGGCACTACTGTTTGCGTAAACACTCGCTTGCCAGCCGACATGGCCTTAACCATAGCAAACATGTTGCTCATGATGGGAGCCAAGAGTTCCCTATCTTTCATCTCCTCGAGTAAAGCGGGGAGTACTTTCTTCTCGAGAACGGATTTCGGGAATTGCGGCATGATGCGAGGTAGACCACGCAGGAACTGTGCCTTCTCGTTGGCAGTCTTTGCTGGAAGTGCATCCAAGAAGCGCATGGTGGAGACCAGGATGTTGTCAAAGTAACTCGCCTCTTGGAACTCACGGGCTGACAATCGCTGTGCTGGCCGCCTTGTGAGCAGGCGTGGGAGGAGTTCTGCTGCGAGCTTGGGTGGTAAGGGATGAGATTTGGGGACCAAGAAGTTGTTTGATTGTGACGGAACGCTGGACGAGCTCGAGAAGATGCGCTTGTAGGAAGATAACGAGCTGCCAGTGCTTATCGGCGACGTGTGTGGAGAATTGTATAGGGAGACGATCAGCAGGCCAAGGGTGAACATATCCGATGATGCGGTCAGACTGTTATCGAGCACAAAGTCCGGTGAGGTAAAGTCCAAATTCAGCTGGACGAAGCTGGGCAGTCGGGGATCATGGTTCAGCACCTCGTGCAGACTGATCGGCGCCAGACTTGTAGCAGCTGTACTGCTTTCATGAGGGCCACAGAACGCCAGACCTGATATCTTCCAGTCGCCTTTGGCATTCACCAGTATAGCTTCGGGGGTCAAATTGGCATGCACAAGACCGGCACTCTCGTGGAGGAATTCCAATCCTTTTCCGAGTTGCAACAATCCTTTCTGTATCTCTAGCTCGTCGATCTCTAGTTCCCTTCTCTTGTGGCTCCCATCAGCCTCCTCGACCACATACCTGCTCCCTCGACCAGCCACACCACCCGATTTCTCTTGCTCATCTTTATCTTGCAGCAGACTTGCTAGACTCGCAGTGACAGGCTCGGTTGCGAACATAAGCCCTCCATTTCTTGTATCCTCCACAGGCTCGGCCAGTTCTAGAATGCTAGGATGCCGTAGACGCGCAAGACTGCTAGCTTCTCTTTTCAACCTCTCCACAACTTCTTCATGCGCGCGCTTCAAAGATGATGCATTACTGCGACCACCTAATCCGCCGACTTGCTGCTCAAGGCTTTTCTTCTCGAACACAAAGACGGACGCTGCCTTTCCGGTCTGCTTACGTTTGGCATCGAAGATCTTCCAAGGACCAGATGTGGACGAAGGCTGCGATGCGATGGTGTAATTGCTCGATATGTTCGACGAGAAAGACTTCAATGCCGACGAGAACATCTTGCCAGGATCCTAGATCTGCGGGTGCTAGAAAGGCGGTGCTTGATAAGTCGTCTCTCTGCAAAGGTGGGCGCACAGCTGTTCGCAAGCAGTGAACTCCAGGCTTTGGCTATCGTAGCAGAACAAGGGCAGTAATAAAGCTTCGAGCATGTCAAGGGTCATCAAAACATGACATATCTCTTCCGCTTCTCTTTTCCCCTTAGTAATATGCCGAATACAAATAAGTCTATGAGAACAGTGTTGTCCTGTACTATTATTGCTCGGCGGATGTGGCGGCGGGACAGAATCATGGACGCCATGTGGTCCCGGCCGAACTTCAAGCATTGGAGTCACGCGAACAACTACCACAATTCTTGAAGTTGACACAAGCCGAGACAACGAATCAACCTTCACATATCTACCGTACAAGCTCCTCCATCCACTTGATCAGCTCTGGGGTCGTCGCCTTAAGCAGGCTCAATCTGCAGACATGACTTCCTCCATCCGCACGCTTCCTAAACTCCGCTTTCAAAAAGTATCTGGAGTGACTCCTTCGTCGCAATGCGTATACCGACCTCAACGGCGATGGCAGAGTATCAAAGCTCCAGATGCCGACGAACCCAAGCTCAAGGCCATTGATGTGTCGCAACTCTCGATCACCAAAACTACCACACCTAAAGATGTCATGCCGAACGAGAAGCTCATCTTCGGCCGCACATTTACCGATCATATGCTGGCTCTGGAATGGACCGCTGGAGAAGGGTGGCTACCACCGCGGATAACGCCATATCAGAATCTGTCGCTCGATCCTGCGACATGTGTGCTACACTATGCGTTCGAAGCATTCGAGGGAATGAAGGCATATAAGGATAGGAATGGTCATGTGCGCCTGTTCCGGCCAGACAAGAACATGGAGCGTCTCAACAACTCCAGCTCGCGCATCGCGCTTCCTACATTTGATGGTCAGGCCATGATCGAGTTGATCAAGAAGTTCTGCCAGCTTGAAGAACGTTTCATCCCATCGTGAGTGGCTGAACATCCATGCTCGCATCGCGCGCGTGCTAATCATGACTCTAACAGACAACGTGGCTATTCACTCTACATCCGTCCAAACATGATCGGCACCCAAAGAACCCTTGGTGTTGGTCCACCGGGATCTGCTTTACTTTACGTGATCGCTTCACCTGTCGGTCCATACTACCCCACAGGCTTCAAAGCCATTTCCCTCGAAGCGACAACATACGCCGTCCGAGCCTGGCCTGGAGGTGTTGGTGCAAGCAAGCTTGGCGCGAACTACGCTCCCTGTATCGTACCACAAATGCAAGCTGCGACCCGAGGCTTTCATCAGAATCTCTGGCTCTTCGAGGACGTCGATCCAGCGACTGGGAAAAAGGAGGACTTTGTCACAGAGGTTGGCACGATGAATCTGTTCATGGCATTCGTAAACAAGGAAGGTCAAAAAGAGCTGATCACAGCACCATTGGACGGGACAATCTTGAAAGGAGTCACGCGCGATTCCGTGCTCACGCTTGCTCGTGAGAGGTTGGAACCAGAAGGATGGAAGGTGTCAGAGCGGAGATTCCACATGGGCGAAGTGGCAGCTGCGGCGAAAGAAGGCAGGATGATCGAGGTCTTTGGCTCTGGCACAGCTGCGGTCGTGTCGCCGGTCCGAAACATCTCCTACCAAGGCCAGCTTATTTCATGTGGCTTGCAGCCGGAGCAGGAAGTCGGACCGTTGACATTGCGATTCAAGGACTGGATCGAGGGAATCCAATACGGCGAGGAAGAGCACCCCTGGAGGTGAGTATTTTCAGCTTCCATGATCTGACGAGACAAAGCTAACTTTTGCGCTTCAGTGTAAAAATATAGAGTCCAATGGATGGACATAATTCAACCGGTCGGTGCCAACTTTAGACTCTCACCACCGCAGCTCTACATGCTTTCTCTATTCATCCAAGCACGCGTAATCCGATAGACTCATATACTGCATGCTGACCGTAAGACGCTTTCACGACATTGTTCATGTCGTGATAAACACCTACGTCTCCGAGGGTATAATCAATGAAAACACGAGCTCTGCGTCTGTGCAAGTGAGCCGACTTCCTAGCATTTCAATGGCACATAGCATCTCAGACACAGCGGCACGTTGAAGACGAACATGGTAATGGACTTGTATCTCGAGATGGAGGATGGCATACAAACGTGCCACCGTACTGTCTCCGCGTAATCACGATCTGGAACCTGTAGCTTCCGAGCACTTATGAGCTGCACTTTCATCGGCGACGTCAATATCTTTGGGCAAAGTACTTATCATTTATGCACCCATTGGTAATCCTGCTGAGCCCATGGTCCATAAGACTCATGATGTGAGCATGAGAAACTGTATGATTCTCGGCAGCGGAAGCATTGATTCTATAGAGGACCCTGGATGCCCTGCTCGGAGCAACACCTGCAAGTTATGCCGTCCTCACCTCACCTCCTCCAACACATATACCCAGCTAGCATTTAGCATGCTTTATCAGCGCTTACGAAGCCTGTACGATCTTGGTACTCTCAAGTTGCGACACCGGAACAATAAGCCTTGCTGTCGAGACTGTGCTTAGTCGAACGGCAATGTGCGCAATGCGGCCGTAGGACGTTTTATTGTAATAATTTCCCGAGAAGCAACGGCCGATCAGGGTACGCGGACTCCCGAATGGCTTCGAAGACGTGCTAAGAAGCCTCACTTTCAACGATCAGCAAGGAATAGCAATTGCTTGTTTCTGATCTCATCTACAGACTGATCACGAATCAATTAGCCATCATTTGTCTTCTACCTGGTGCCTGACTACGGCAAGGTGTCGATAATCACTCCATATTCGCCTTCTTGAGAGTTTGACCTCCTACCTTTCTGCTTGCGTCCAGGAGATATATAGTTGCCACCAAGGCTGCTGGAAAGGTCGCAGATACCCAGCACTTTCATCAACCACAACGCCATCCATCATCCTCCACCATGCCGGAGACACGCAACATTGTCATTCTGGGTGCGTCCTTCGCCGGCCTCTCGGCCGCACACTACCTCGCCCGGCACACCCTACCCAAGCTTCAGCAGGACAAAGACGTTCGCTATGAGCTCCATCTAGTTGATCCGTCGACCCACTTCTGGTGGCACATCGCTGCTCCCCGTGAGCTTGTCTCGGTCAAGGAGATGCCGCACAGCAAGACCTTCGTGCCCATCATGGACGGTTTCAAGCAGTACAAGTCGCTGGAAGGATCCATCATCTTCCACCACCGCCATGCCACATCATTGGACACCGCCGCCCGGACTGTGATCATCGAGCCGCACGGCCAGACTAGTGAAGGGGTTCCGGAGACGCTGCCGTACTACGCCCTAGTCATCGCCACTGGTGTCCGCTCTCCCACCGCCTGCACCACGCTACAAGGCGACTACACGATCTCGCAGAAGGCGCTCGAAGAAATGAACGCTTCGCTCGCCCGCGCGCAGTCTGTGATCATCGGTGGCGGTGGGCCCGTCGCCGTCGAGACAGCCGGCGAAATGGCCTCAACCCTCAAAGCCAAGATCACCCTGCTCGCCGGCGGCACCAAGCTGCTGCCTGTGCTCAGCGCCAAACTCGGCACGAAAGCTCAGAAGCAGCTCGAGAAGCTCGGCGTGACGATCCGCTGCGGCGCCAAAGTGCAATCCACACGGTTGTTGACGGACGGCAAGACTGAAGTCGTGCTCGACAATGGCGAGACGCTGACGACGGACGTCTATTTCCCTGCAGTCGGCGTGCAGCCCAATACCGGCTTCCTTCCTGCGGCCCTCCGGTCGAGCAACGGCTATGTGGCTGCAGACAAGCACACCTTGCGCGTCACGGGCGCGGGCGAGCGCGTCTTCGCCGCTGGCGACGTGGCCGGCGCGGATTCTGGCGGCGTGCTCAACCTCTACAACAGCCTGCCCGTCATGGCCGGCAACCTCAGCCGAGACCTGCTCGGCGGCGCCACGTCCGGGCTGACCGAGCGGCAGTACAACTTCAAGCCGTCCGAAACGCAGGTCGTGCCTGTCGGTGCCAAGACGGGCGTGGGCGCATTCAACGGCTTCACCCTTCCGGGATTCATCGTCGCGAAGGCCAAGGGGAAGGATTACCTGCTCAGCAACATGGCGGGCATCACCGAGGGGCAGAAGTGGAAGAAGGCTTGAGTGACGCTGAATCTAGACCATTCCTCACGAGGAGGAGCATCAGCCCAAGTCGGAGTCATGGGCGGATATATCTTCACGACTTTTCCCTTTGCCGTTGCCCCCTTTTCCATCGTCATAGCTCGTTACGTGCATGCATACATTGCATGACATCGTCCAAATACCCATGCTACATTACCGTCTAACTACCAACCATACCTTCCACCACCATTTCCTAATCGTAATTATAACATACCCATTCCCCTCTTCTCCCAATTTTTCCTGTCCCGAACGATCTTCGCCTTCCCGAACCGTCTTCCTTTTGCCGAACAGTCTCCCCATTTCCCAATCAACGTTCCTACCTTATCATATCTATCTCCATCCAGATGTCCATCAGCAGCGCCCTCCCGGCCCGCCCGCCCGCTCGTATATCCGATCAGTACCTAGTTTCGTACGACATGAAATCGATTCGTGTCTAAAACGCCCCACGTACGCTCTCAGTGTCAGACAATGTCAAGAAGTGCCAAAGACGTTCTCTACGTGTACGTACCTATATCTTACGTCGATTCCATCCACTTACTCTTGGAACTTGGAGAAAGGTGACAAGTCAAGCATGAACAGAACAGAGATCCTGTGTAAGTCGGCGTGTATCTTCTATAGCCGGGTTCTAATTGTCTATGTATAATGAAGCGAAGAGGAAGAAAGAAAGCAGATCCTGTCCCGTTTGCTACCTGCCTGCCTGCCTGCCTGTCTATCTACCTGTCTAGATGTGAAGAATTAACCTCACCTACGTACCCGCTAGTAAACAACGCTTATCTATTGTAGTATGGTTGTGAAGCAGACGGACACCAATGCACCGTGTTTATACTGCGCTCGTGATTGGAACGAGGGGATGAGATCATTGTAGCCACGCTCGATGCATGCTTTCTTTTCGTCCTCTTTGTCTTCGCTTGCCTTTCTGCACTCCGGGGTGAGCACAGGGTAAACTTCGGAACTCTCCCGTGTGGAGTGGTGCGTGACTGATGGTTGATCATTGGATGTACGCCTTCCCTGCCATTTCCTTGCCTTGCCTCCACTTCCTGCCGAATTACGCGTAGAACGCCTCTGTACTCCCGAGTGCCCCGGTTACCCCTTTTTCCCCAGTTCTATATTTCGTAACGCCCTTTGGGAGGATCTAAAGCTGTGGAGTGGTGGCAGAACATAGCGCCATCGTCCTTGCTTCCGCATCCGCGAGTATCGAATGTCTCCCGTCCATGACTTTGTTGGATGGATACACGCTACATGGTGTAAGTATGTGGAGTGCGGCGATTCGGGCAGTTCCTCGTGAATGGCGCTTAGGGACATCGATTTTGAGTGATGCTCGTTACCAATATCTGCCTGTTGGGTCACAACGGGACCTGCTGTTGATGGGTGGTTGATGAGTGAGATGTTGCCCGCACATCTAGACGAAAACCACATTCAGCTCTCAGAATGTAGAGACTTTAGGGATGTAGAAATCGCCCTCATCCGTTCAGCCGGTGATCCAGTTCCCCTCGTTCTCACACTTGCCATCCAGATCATGCGCGAAATCGCCGATGCGCGCGATCATCCAGCCAGACGTATACCCTGGGGTTGGAGCATTGCCGAGTTTCGCATAGTTCTTGAACGTGCGGCATCTGTTATCACCATACGAGTACTGCATACATGCAGAGTCGCGCTCGCAGTGGGCGCGGCACGAGATGAGGTCATTAGCTTCATACTCATTCGCCTCCTCGGTCGAGCCATTGTCCCAGTCCTCGCGCTCCTCGACCATCTGCGGCATCGCCCATTGCGTGAAGGTGTTCTTGTGGCGGATGGGTTCGTCGCGGTTGTTGGGCTCGGCGGTCCAGTGTTGCTCGAATTCCCATAGAGATTGGATGGTAGCTGGGGTAAGGTGGTGGTAGGAGACTGTCGGGTAACACCAGATCTGGCGGTCGTAGCCGTACTCGGAGAAGTCCTGTACCGAGGGATCACCGCCTTGGATGATCGGGAAGGCCCAGGTCAGGGGAATGTCCAGCCGGAGTTCGAGTACGGTGGACAGCACACAATCCCCAGCCCAGTGCTGGGCGGCATACCTATCCCACTCCTCTTGGTGGCCGTGGTATAAGTCGGCCAGTCCCTTCATTGCTGGGTTGGACAGAAGATAACCAGATCCGCCGTGCGCAAAGACCTGGTCGCTGATCACAGCGGGAGAGCCGAGATATAATGGTTTCTCGTGGTCCAACATCTTCGTCCAGCGCACCAGATTCGACCACGAGATGAAGGTGTCGGCGTCGGTGAACAAATACCACTTCGCATTCGGATGCATGGCCAACGTCTTGCCCACCATCGGCACATTCTTGAATTTGTCAAGTCGCCACCCGCCGTTATCAGGCTGTCCGCCGCCCGAGTTGGGGTCGTCGACGTGATTATGGTCGCTCAGTTCCTCCGGCCGCAGATCCGCACGACCCTTTTCCTGCAGGCGTCGCCAGAGCTCAAAGTCCTGCTCCACCAGGCGGATGTCCTCGATCACATTGTCGAGCGCATCGTAGATCACGTGATGGTCCATGATCTCGCCGTAATCGGAAAAGATGAGGACGTGCGGGAAACACCTCATGGTGGTGTTAAAATGCACAGGCAGCTTCTCCATGGCCTCGGTGGAGCCGGTCTTGATCACGTAGACAATGTCCTGCATGCCGTCGGCCTCGTAACAGGGCAGTAATTCATCCGCGACATCCGTCGTGCCGGTGGTCAGCTTGGACGCGCTGGGACTGGAAGCGGCATTGCTTTTGGCGTCGATCTCCTCTACGATCGTGTCTGATGGGGGAGGATTGTAGCCTTCGATCGGACTTGACGCAACACCATCCCCTGCGTGATGTGAGTGCTCGCCGGGAGCCGGGTCGACATCGTGGCCAAGGGTGAGGGCAGTGTCGTGGTCGATGAAATGGTGATACTGGCTGACGAAGTGTTCTCCAGCCGCCCCAAACTTCCGATATGCCTCTGCTCGTCCATACGAGCCCAGACGGTCAGTATACCAGAGGAGGTGCAGGCCCAAAATAGCGAACGCGGCGACCAGAAAAACGCGGATGGCCTTCCCGCGTAAGCGAGGCACGTTTGCCGACGCCATCGGGGGCTGTCACGACCAAGGAAAAGGAAACCCGCAAGAAAACAAGGCAGTGAGCGTGATGAAGGACAAGAAATCAACAGATGAAGCAGAGACAGGTGGTCGTGATGATGTGAAGGAGAGTGAGACGGGGCGGGGACAGGTCGAAGAGGGTGATGTCTAGAGGGAGCGGGCATGGGAAGTGCATGCATGCGTGCAGCGAGCGCATCCTCTTGATCAGCAGCGGAAGCCGGGGCGGACCAACCAGGATCAGCCCCTGATGACTTTTGAGTTGGCGCTGTCCGACGGCCGTTGTGTCGATGAAACCTCAGCTGCAGTTTCACCTGACCAGCACATTGACACGTGTAGGCCGTACAGTAGACCGAAGGATAACATGTAGAACTTCAGCTTACCTTACATACAGTACCAGTCGATGGATCGAATCTGACATAACAGACCGATCATATTACCGCCACAACCAAGTTAAATACCAGGCCGATATGACAGCCAGCCATAAAAACAGACGGGCGCTCTCAGGGTCTCGGGTTCCGGGAGTCCGTCTATTGAACGGCACAGCACAAGCTTGGACGACCTGAAATAGATCGTGGCTGGCGTGCTCAGTACCTACCTTACTCAACATTCAACATTCTGGATGTTGTTGTCATCATAAGGTACATCTCCCATGATGACTTCTCAGTAACGATGCTGTATTCCATTCGAATTGTCCTGCCTTCTACCCACGCATCCGACAACACACATTACACGTAAGAAACAGCGCACGGCGAATCCTCCGAAATGATGTCCTCACCCATCGGTACATTCCAGCGCGGCAGTTCAAGCGTCGGCTCTAATAAACATGATCGTCGGACCTGTAGCGCTGCATTGGTCCAGGTATCGTACTACTTTATAGAGCTCTTGGCTCGCAGACGTCTTGTTGATGATCCAAGACTGTTCCATGTTGTGTCTCCAAATTTCTGATGAGCCGCGAAGCAACAGTACTCGGATCAGGATGTATGCACAGCGGAACATGCTCTGAGTCTGATCTTATCTCGTGCGATGGGAGGCATGGAGGATCTGTCCGACCAACAGCATGAAATGATATATCGTGTATGTGAGATTTATACCTGGTGCATGGATCTTGCTGTTCCTCCATCGATGTTGCGACATCTGAGTGTGAGAGTATAAAATACATGGCTCCCAGTGCCATAGACTGGACTACCTAAGGGATCACAGCATCAAGACACCGGCAGCATGTGCATCAACAAATCTCGCAAACTACGACGCTACCTACAATGAAACATCTCAACAGCACATGTGACATTGATTGGTCGATGGCACGATAAGCAAAGTGCCCATTTCCCGAGCAATCAAAGCCGATTGTCTCGGGCTATACGGCTTGCGCGAAATGTATCACATGTCAATCACTGTGCACTCCGCGATGCCCACCAGCAATACCATTGCTCAGCCAGTGTCGCGACTTTGTTCCCATGATTCTCCAGCTCGCTCTGCCTGCATCGGGGGCTTCGTATGCTGTCTCACATGTCGTCTGCGAATACAAGCTAGCAAGAGCGCAGAAGCGAGGTCTTCAAAACACCCCCACGTTCTGCAAAATTGTCTACGAGATGACGCAATGTGAAAGGTGAACGTGGCCGCGACTCTGAGGGCATAGTGATGATATCTCGAGGTATATAACGATTCTGCAGATTGTTACATAGGTAATGGACTTGTAGTACAGACTACGAGGCTTGTAGAAATTCGTGGCTCGATCTTGACTAGTGCCGGACATCAAGCTGTGACGTGGTGTGTGATAGCACGAGAAAGTTCAGCTGCCACCCAGAGTAGTGCACGCAGGATCCCAGCAGCGACAGCAGTAGAAGACGGAGGCCTCTGCTCCGTCACACAGACTCTGCTGTCCACCTGGAGCTCAGGTGATCCTGATCCTTTCTTTGCCAGATCAAGGCAGATCCGGCTTCCCTTCATCTCGTTCCAACTTGCGTTTGCTCTATAGTTAGACGCATGACGGACAGAAACACGACGGCTTGGTACGGGCCTTGTGCACGAACATTCAGCGAGGGTCACAACCTCGAGTTGCACTGAAGGTTCTTGGCAAGTGAGGCAGTCTTTTCGAGGCGTGTTCGGGAGGGCGTAGGGTCGATTGCGTGGATGACTTTGACAAGCTGGGCAGTCTTGCTGGAAATGGGCAATGTCTGAGGTTCGAACGACTTGCGTTATTGCTCTGCAGGGAGCAAATCCCTCTTCAATAGGTCATGCGACTTCAGCGCGTCCAATATGGTGCATGTAGCTCTGCGAGCAATGCGCTGATTCATGTAGTGAACCCAAGCATATGCTGTATCGCAGAGTCGAGAGCAATATGCTCATGTGTCGACACGTCCGTGGCAGTTCAGGGGCGAGGCTCGGTAGATCCTCGGACGACTGAACAGAATTCAAGGTATATAAGCATCCAAAAGTTTGCGGTCTTCGGGGAACAGCCTAGTCGTAGTCGGATGTGGCTGTGGCACGCATCGCGGGCGCCTTCACCGTTGCATCCACAGGAACGTTATTCCACTATTGATGTGTGGGTTCGAGTTCCCCTTTCTTTTTTGCGAGTCAGCAGGAGCTCCGGCTTAATTGACGAATATGTTTTGCAGGGCATACCTTACGCAAGAGGGAGCAACGTATGCTTTTTGATATTGCAGCAAGGTCCCAGGTTCGATTTGCGTTTATGTTGTTAGTGGAGGGTGGAACACGCCTCAGGCCACCAACCACGAACTTCACAGTCTCGTGCCAGACATTCCGTCAGAGACTCAAGCATCTTCACAGTTTGGCCTTCTCATTGACTGCCACTTCTAACTCCTGCCTCAGCAGTCGCGCCAACTCCTTTCCCTCCTCCTCATCAAGATCCTCTCTCGCACCCCGGCCAAACATCTTCCAGCTTTTCAGCATGCCCACATTCACATCTCCCTTAGCCTCTCGACGCCCCTCCTGATACCGCGGGATCAGATGAAAATGCACGTGCGGCACCACCTGCGCCGCTCGCACGCCATTGTTCTGCACCACATTCCAGTCCTCCACACCAGTGACTTTACACAACGCCGTCGCCAATCGAGGTAACCATTCTCCCAGCTGCCGAGTAGTCTCCATCGCATGGTCACGCGTTCGTTGGGCATGCCACGTGCCATCTGCTACATGTGTCGCGGCGTTGTGCATGTCGGTCAGCTTCTCGTAGTGGGTACGCGAGATGAGCAGGATATGCCCCGGGGCGATGGGCATGATGTCAAGAAACGCCAGAATATGAGGAGTCGCGAGGAGTAGGTGGCATTGAGGAGAGATCTTCTCGGGGTCGGGCGAGGATGGGATAGGCGAGGCATCGGACGAGTACGCATTGGCGATTTTGCAGAACGCGCACGAAACGGGGTACAGATCTTCAATTTTGTTTGGCGCCATGATAGCGATGCGGAGATGTTGATAGCGCGTGCGTTCGCTGGGCAAGCAATTATCACATGTGAATTGAAGCAGTTGAGCATTCCAATGTCAAGATGGAGTCGTGTATTCTGCCACCCCGGACTCAAAGCGGTGTGCCGTCCCGGATCGACTACACAACCATATTGCAGCCACACTGAACTTCCGATGCCAAGCATGAGAAGACCATGTCGCAGCACTACGAGGGTCAGAGACTGAGTCTCAAGGGCCAGTCATGCACGGTTCGTTACGTAGGCGTTGTCGCAGACAGGCCAGGCGAATGGCTTGGAGTTGAGTGGAATGATCCAGCGCGAGGCAAACATGATGGCACCCACGGCGGCGTGAAGTATTTTGACTGTACGTTCAGTACCACTTCCCGCCAAAACAGTTCTTCTCCAATTCTGAGACTCACGACTTAAGGTAGAAACAAGAGTGCGACCGCAGCATCGTTCTTGCGACCTGGACAGCCATGGGACGCATCGAGGACGTTCTACCAGGCGCTAGAGGAGAAATACCTCCACAACACTACCAGACAGGATGATGCGATCATTTACGTTTCCGGCAAACAGGCCGAAGAAGTCGGGTTTGACAAGTTCGCCCGACGACAGGCTCAACTGCGTGGGATTCATGTCTTGGTCTTGGACGGGATGAGGATCCGACATCAGCACGACGACGATGAAGCAGAGCGGATTTTCGCTGCTTGTGCTCAGATTACAGATCTCGATATCAGTGCAAACCTGTTTGAGACCTTTGACGAGATTGCTGCGTTGTGCAGGTGCTTGCCAAAACTGCGAAACTTGACCCTCGACGGGAACAGATTCCGCATAACGGGGGATGCTGCTGTTTTCCCGTTGATGCGATCGCTCAGCCTTTCTGACACTCTGATGACATGTGCAGAGATCAGTGAGTTGACGACGCGGTATTTCCCGAATACATCGACATTGGTAGCTAAGGAGAACGCTCTGGTCGATGTTCGACAGATGTCCATGCCCGTCTCGATCCAAACACTTGACCTGTCGGGAAATGAGTTCGATTGCCTGGAGCATACCTGGCCGTTATCGAAGAACAGCTCATTACAGACCATAGTACTCAAGCACAACCATATCGGCGCTGTATCGCTGCAATCGAGCAGTATTCAGCCAACGAATGTACAGGATCTGGATCTAGGCCATAACAAGATCAGCGACTGGAAATTCCTCGATGCCTTGCGTACGTGGGCACCCCAACTGAAGCAGCTTCGCGTCACCGGGAACCCGTTATACGGTGATCTGATGTCAAGCGAGGGGAAAGCACTCACGGTCGAAGATGGTTATATGCTCACCATTGCTCGGCTGCCGACTCTGCAGGTCCTGAACTACTCTAAGATCACCGACAAGGAACGTCTGAACGCCGAGACTTACTACCTGACACAGATAGCGGCTGAGCTCGCAAAGTATCCTCTGGAACAGGAATCCGAAGTGGCATCGACACATCCACGTTACACAGCTCTCTGCGAAGAATATGGCAAGCCCACAATCACTCGACTGCTAGACAAAGTGACTACAGTCGACCCGAACTCTCTGGCATCTCGACTGGTCTCTATGCATTTCTGTTGTCCGACCCAGAATCAAGAATGGATCGCAGAGATACCGAGATCTTTCAGCATCTACACAGTTCTCGGACTGGTGGGCACGAAGCTCGGCATCTCGCCTCTGAGACTGCGGCTGATCTGGCAGACCGGTGATCGAGACCCGACGGATGCCGATCGTGCGGACAAACCTCCAGAGTGCTGGGATAGCGATGATGAGGACGACTCGAACGATGCTGCTAGCATGACTGAAGAGAACTGGACTGAGAGAAAGGTCGAGCTTGCTCCTGGATCGAGGTTACTGGGGACCTACTTCGATGTCCCAGAGGTGACAGTGCGAGTAGACGTTACGGATGAGGAGTGAGCAAGAGTATGAAAGGACACCACAGAAAAAGATCTGTACAACAAAGTGAGACATGCGACAGCGTCCTGCCATTCCAGAGTACAGCCATGCAGCAGACGACTAATCCAAAGAGGGACCATGTGACAAAGATGACACAGACCATTGCCAGGACGGGCTCAGCACTTACTCGCAATGTCCGGCGCCGTCGCATCCGCACATTGATGTGCAACTCATGACCATGCCTGGCGCCAAGGAACGCAGGTGCGAATGCCGAGCCGGCACTTTGACCCTCAACACGCCGACTCTGTGGATCACTTCGTCGCAAGCGTACGGGTATTGTGAGAACTGGCAATTCCATCGGCTACAGCTCGCGAAGATGAATTTGGACACTGACGAGATAGAGCTGGAAATCCCGCACGCGAGCAGTGAAGGTGGATGGGGTGACGGAAGGCGGCTTCCCCAGGTTTCGGCTGCGGCAAAGCGGGGCAGCGTGGGGA
This sequence comes from Microcyclospora pomicola, assembly GCA_002786065.1. NCBI lineage: Eukaryota > Fungi > Ascomycota > Dothideomycetes > Capnodiales > Microcyclospora > Microcyclospora pomicola. Next base: position 274,960 of record NHNY01000027.1, on the reverse strand, counting down.
GCTAGCACGACTAGAAGAAGACTAAAACGAGTGCGTATGAGTACGACAGCTGCGGTCGCGTGATGATGGTGCTCGTCGAGCTCAACAGCTGGTACATCCAATCCAGACGAATACCGCTGGGCTGTTAAGACCAGTCCAGGGTCGACTTACAGAGGTTCAGCTAGAAAGTCACGCAACATCACCAACATGCCCCGCATCTCCCAGCTCTCCCTCTCGCCGTGCCTTCCATCCCCGTAATGGCCCCTCTCCTGGTTCCTGCTTACCTGGCCATTGATCAAGCACAAGAGTCACGAGATCGACCTCATAAGTACTGCTTCTCATCCCTCGCTTCATCTCTCTTCTCCTTCCCTCCTCCACTTCATCCCAAAATCGCAATTGTCCATTGAAACAGAATTCTCGAATCGATCCTTTGATCTCTCTCTGCCTCTTCTCGCACCTGAACAGTACCGGAAGCTCCATCCTCCACAATGTCGGCTGGTGTACTAGAATTGAACACGGGCGCGCCCTTGAGCAAGGTTGATTCGGCCATTGACGATGCTCCAGCTTCTCCGTCAGAGAGCAAGCCTAGACATCGTCGAACTAGCAGCACCGTCAGTGGTGTTTTCAACATCCTCGATCTTGGTTCGTTAATCACCTTGTTGGCTACCAATTCTTCCTGGCTTGATGCTGACGCTCCGTGCACAGAGAAGGAAGGCGTAGAGCTCAAGATTGCTCCCGAGACACAGAAGCTGAACTGGTAAGTGTGATTGCATGGTCGTTGATGCTGCTTCCGTTCACTTGTTCTTCCGCTTTCATGACATCGAGCTCCCTATGGCTCATCGATTGAAGAAGGAAAGCGCAAATCAGCTGACAAACAATACAGGAAGCTCAACACCTCACCTTCAACGATCGAAGACAAGGACATGCTCAAGAAGCTCCTCACCACCCCACCAATCAAGCGGATCGACCTTCACTTCCCTCTAGGTCTTGAGCTGACCGCACGAAATCTTAAAGGCGTGACCATCAAAGACGCCGTCGATGTGATCCACAAGCAGTTCAAGAAGAAGGTATGTGTCCCATCCTCCTCGACCCCAACATGTACATCCTCATACTAACATGGCCCGATACCAGGCTGACGACGAACTCGACGCACCATACCTCGCCGGATTCGAGTGGGACCGCGAGGAGTGTTACACCCGTTTCATCGTGCACCAGAAGAAGACGGGCGAGGTAGCGCCCAGCAGCGGCGGGAAGAAGAAGAAGGGCAAGACGGAAGAGGCGGCATAGAGGGGACTGTCGTCTTTCCTGCCCACAGGCTATGGAATGTTCCTGCTCCTCATGACTGTCATGTCGTTTATACCGTTGATGAGACTGGCCACCTTGCTTCGTCCTGCCACGAACGGGCACAAGCCTGGTCAAACTTGAACTTGCTCAATCTGTAATCATAAAACATTGACCACTTGAACAACGAATCTGGTTTAAGTGCAATATCCAATCTCATGCCAACCTTGATCTGCCTTTCGTTCTTCCATGAGCCATCTCCACGCGAGCCTCCCGCTTTACCTTAGAGCTTGCCTCTCTCTCACTCCTCTCACTCTCGGACTTCATGCATATCCGTCGAGCTCACTCATGGATGTATCTCAGATAGGTGGCCTTTGCACGCTCCTCCTCTCCACCTCCTCAAGATAAGAACACTGCGCGGGGCGTTCGTCCAACAATCAAAGCATACGATATATACCTACTTTACTCTTTCTACCTTATCCATGCAATACCCACAATCATGCTGCCGAAGACCCTCCACTCCCTCGACCCATCAAGATCTGTATATATCTGTTTACTCAATCATCGAGATACATGCGCACACATTAATTCTCGACATTTTCTCCCAGCATCCATTCGTCGAAAGACGTCCATCTAGATGACTACTCGTCTATCTGCTTGCCCACCTAGTCTCGGCCACCATCCCTGCTGCTGCTGCTGCTGCTGCTGCTGCTGCTGCGTACTATTCGCTCTGGGTGTAACAGATCGACATAGAGGTTTTGTCCTTGCGAGAGCACTTCGCTCACTTGCGGCTGTTGAGGTCGTGGGCTACTGTAGTGTATCACGGTGTATCATGCCTAAGCTGACCTCACTAGTACCTTACGTAGACGTCGCGGCGGAATGAATGGGAAATAGAGTGTTGTGTAGGATTGGGACAATAGATGATACGAGCGAGTGGTGAAGCAATGGACATGGTTGGTGAATTTTGGTACAGGGGTATATGTACAGTGTTTTGTATATATATGACACGGTGAGACGAGGACGCCAGTTGGAGCCAGTACAGTCTTCCCTCCAAAGCATACCATCAGGCGCCGCCGATCTAGTTCTTGGCCCGTCGCTTGCCCTGGTTGCGCTCGCGCTCCTTGACCACGTAGATGTTGGGGTTGTTCTTTTTGCGCGTCTTGTATCCTGATTTGGCCTAAGTGGACAGAGTTAGTGAGGTTGGCAGTACACGAAAAGGGCAAACGGAGGCCACATAGACTTACTGGAGTACCCCAGATCGACACCGGGTGCACGTTACCCTTACTCTTACCACGTCCACCACCGTGAGGGTGATCGACGGCGTTCATGGCCACACCACGGACCGTCGGTCGGATGTTCAGCCATCGACTCCGACCGGCTTTACCGAGTTGGCGGAATTGCCAGCTGGGGTTGCTGGCCACACCGATCGTAGCGCACGCGTCTCGGTGGACCTTGCGCACCTCGCCACTTTGCAGACGGACCGTGACGTCCTTGACCCGCTTGACTTGGCCCCTGCCCACTTCTTCCTTGGACATGACGGTCGCGTACGTGCCGGCGCTGCGACAGAAGACGGCTTTCAGGCCTCCAGTCGAGCCCACGCAATACACCTGCGTGCCGAGCGGAACCATGTGCATGGGCAAGCAGTTGCCGCGGAAAGCGGTCTTGGCCGCCAACACACCAGGATCCACGGTGCCACCCATGCTCGCCATCAGATCCCGAGGAATGCCAGCCAGGAAGGATTCCACGGTGTCGCCGGCGCGCATGCCCTCAGCCGCGATGATGTAGCTCTTCTTCTTCGTGAGCACGCTCTCCACCAGCGCGAGATGGGCCGATCGATTCGGGTCGTATTCGATGCGCTCCACAATATGCTTCCCAGGTTCCTTGCGCGTGTAGTCCACCATGCGAATTCGCCGCCGATGTCCTCCTCCACGATGTCTCATCGTCACTCGCCCGCTGTTGTTGCGCCCTCCCTTGCCATGTCCAATCTTAGGGAACGTGAGGGCCGAATGCGGCTTCCCCTTCCATAGATGGTCGTTGATCGGCCGTCGCAGATGTCTCACGCCGGGCGTGCGTGGTGTGTAGGTCTTCATTTGTAGGCCACCCAGTTGACGTCGGGGAACCGAGCTGCGCGTGAACGCCGTGGTCGGTTGGACTTCCCCAAAGGCATCATTGGCGGGAGAACTCGAAGGGGTGGTTGGTGCTAAAGTTTTCGACTGCGTTCCTGTCGCTGTCGGCTTCTGCTTTTGCTTGACTGCGGTAGCATAGGTGTTTCTGAATGTCGACAGGAGAGACTGGCATTGGCCACAGACCGGCCGGATCCGTGGTTGTAACATGATGATGGTCGTCTGATGTCGGCTCCGGGAGATGACTGGAGTCGACGATTGACCGCAGACTACCGCTGCTGCGATGAATCTATTGCTGCAGAATAATCTATGATTGAAGGAGCTCCATGCGGAAGATTGATGCCAAGAACTTTCTGCGGATGAGGCCGAGTACATGCCTCAGGCTGCAGCATCCTCACTCCAGCCAGCTTCATTAGATCAATGGCTCAATCACGAGATCATGCAACGCGGTGTTCATAGACACATCTTCTTATAGAATCAAATACAACATATCATCTTGACTACGAGTACGACTCCGATATATACCTCAGCATGCTCTACAGAGACATCGTTTCCTCGGTTCACGCTCACTCTACGATCTTTAGTCACCATTGAGCGAGCAGAGTTCGCGTGCCGCTCACCCCAGCAACAGCCGTGAAATAAACAATGGCTTCTCGATCTCTGCACGACAGCAGATGGAGATCTAATGGCGGAATACTGGCAATGTTGAGATGTACAATGATCTATAGCGTCGTGATAATGTAACAGAAACGAATAATGTCTACTTCTGGCGATGTATAATATCATGGAGAGTGTTGTCACCTCTGAACTGGTTCTGACGGGCATTCCTCGCGCGAATCGCACGCCTGGCGCTTGGGCCGGGCAGCGTGACGCAAAACAAGAGCGCAGGCGCGTTTCTCACACTAAGCAAAGCTCGAACCCGACCTGGTCAACAACACCTCAGTTCGCTCTCTCGCGTCTGCAGTACTGCACTGTCACCACCACCTCACCACCACCAACACCATCTTCAGTACATCCTCCTCCCTCTCGCCCTCGCCCTCACTCAGTCGGCCAGGACCTACTCAACAGGTCCTCCATCCTCCTCCCATCAACGACCTGCTGGGCGGCCTGGGATTGCTACCTCAATTGCATACACATACCATTGCCAGCGTGTATGTTCATGTTGATATCCAGCCACGACCTCGCATCCATCCCTTCGACAGTCTTCTAGCACGACCTCCCGATACACCTGACGAGCTCTGCACTGCATCCGCAGCAAATTGGTACATCGACGCGCTGTTTCAGCCTGCAGGACCTGCAATTGCTGACCCGTGCTTCCTCCAGAGCCTGTCCTCGAGTGTGCTATCTGCTTCATCTGAGACATACGCGAAGCTTTTCGTGATTACTGCCCGCTCACCACACTCATCATGCCTCCTGTAAGTCGTCGATTGTCTCGTGATGGACGAGACTTCTTCCTCATCAGGCATACTGACTGATATGTTCTGCAGGCTCGAGTAGCTCGGAGAGCCATCACCGACGAAAACGCCGAGAATGTCGGCTCGACACGTCTCACACGTGCTAAGGCCGCTGCCCTCACCACAGACATCGTCGCTGGAGAACCACCTAAGAAGGCATTAACCACCAAGCGCAGTACCACTGCACCAACCAATGGCACGCTGGGTGCTCGCAAGCGGGCTGTCCTGGGCGATGTGAGCAATGTTGCCAAGAAGGAGACTGTGGATGCGAAGAAGGCTGGTCCCATGGCCAAAGCTGCTGGTATCCAAAAAGTCGCGCGTACCAATTCGACGCGTTCTGCTCTCGGTCCCAAACCAGTCAACGCTGCAACTGATCTTAAGAGACCGGCCAGCGGCAGCGGTGTTGGTGGGCACATTGCCAAGAAGCGCACCAGGACCAGTCTGGAAGAGGAGACCGACGAAGCGTCGGAGAACGTGCCGCCAGTCAAGAATGGCGCGAGCATCAAGGTTGCCGCGGCACCCAAGGAGGTTTCCGTCACCCCCAAGCAAACCTTTGATGACGAGTTTGATGATGAAGAGGAAGCGGGTCTGTCTCTCGAGGACATCATCAAGGATGCCAAGGACCTCGACACCGAGGACCTCGAAGACCCCCTCATGGTGGCCGAATATGTTCACGAGATCTTCGACTACATGAAGCAGCTCGAGATCTCCACGCTCCCAAACCCAAAGTACATGGATAACCAGAGCGAGCTGGAGTGGAAGATGCGCGGCATCCTCGTCGACTGGTTGCTCGAGGTCCACACCCGGTTCAGACTGCTACCAGAGACTTTGTTCTTGGCGGTCAATATCATCGACCGCTTTCTCTCCGCCAAGGTGGTCCAACTCGACCGCCTTCAACTTGTTGGCGTGACCGCCATGTTCATTGCGTCCAAGTACGAAGAGGTGCTCTCACCTCACGTTCAGAACTTCGTGCATGTTGCCGATGATGGCTTCTCGGAATCAGAGATCCTCACTGCCGAGCGATTCGTCCTGCAATCTCTGAACTACGATCTGTCGTACCCCAACCCCATGAACTTCTTGCGTCGTATTTCGAAAGCCGACAACTACGACATTCAGACCCGTACGCTTGGCAAATACCTTCTTGAAATCGGCTGCCTTGACCATCGCTTCCTCAAGCACCCCCCGTCGCTCGTCGCCGCTGCCTCGATGTACTTGGCCCGTCTGGTACTCAAGCGTGGCGAGTGGGATGCGACCCTCACAAAGTACGCCGGCTACACGGAGCACGAAATCCTACCCGTGTTCAAGTTGATGGTCGACTACCTTCATGGTCCAGTTCAGCACGACGCCTTCTTCCGCAAATATGCTAGCAAGAAGTTCCTCAAAGGTAAGGTCCACAACATCATCGCACTTCAGACAGCCGTGCTAACATTCTCTAGCTTCCATCGTCCTTCGTCAGTGGGCCAAGAAGATGGCACCGGTGTATCTCAACATCGATTCGGAAGACATCAGCGGCAAGACTCCCAGCGTGTAGCATGTTATGTGCCTCTGCTAAGTGCTTGCAGACTCTGGTGCGAGTGATCTCAAGGCCGAGTCAAATCAAGCTCGCCGCTCCCTTGACAGTGCCTTCTCATTGGCACTCGACGGGTCGGCAGAATTTTGATGCTCTTCTTACATACATGAATCCGGCGCGTCAGGCGTTATGATTACTCGATCTCGGTTTATGTGCAAATCGAGATCAGGGTAATAGGGATAGAAGCGAACTTCTGGGTCTTTGGTCCCGACACGGGAATGGTGTCGGGAAGTTGCTTTCAGCATGGCTAGGTTCTGGGTGTTGCAAAATGGCGTGTTTGTCCTGTGGCGTTATATGGGTGGATGGCTTGCGAGACCGTCCTTGTTAGCTCAACATCTCACATCGAAAGAGATATGCTTATGGGTATCTCGTGTCGATAACATGAGAAAATCACGATGTGTCTTCCAATATCGATCTTGTATTTGGGTGTGACTGTTGGAAAGCATTACGATGTAATCAATGTCCATGAGGCTTGAATACATGTAGGATGCTGTCACATTCAAGATTCGTGAGGGAGTATGGAAGTGACACCTCAGGCAAACACACCCGCCAAGCCTGCTGCTGAAGCGCAAGAAAATTTGGCGGGGAGGAGCTTCACCTCTCCATGCCGCCCACACGGAGCTCACGTACTACTTCTCTCCTTCTCATCTCCTTCTCTTCTTTCTCTTTTCCATCATCTTCCGTTCTAGCAGCCGGCTCTGCATTCGCTCGTCCGCCTCTCGTCCTTCCCTTCACTTCCATCCGCACCTACGCCAAGCGCAAGATGCCACCCAAAAAGGAGGTGAAGCAGGAGAAGATCTTGCTCGGGCGACCAGGAAACAACCTCAAAAGCGGCATCGTCGGCTTGGCCAACGTGGGCAAGTCGACGTTTTTCCAAGCGCTTACGAAATGTTCACTCGGTAACCCGGCCAATTTCCCCTATGCCACCATCGACCCCGAGGAAGCACGTGTCGTCGTGCCCGATGACCGGTTCGATTGGCTGTGCCAGCAGTACAAGCCGAAAAGCATCGTGCCCGCCAACTTGACGGTCTATGACATCGCCGGCTTGACGCGAGGTGCCTCGACGGGTGCTGGGCTGGGAAACGCGTTCTTATCACATATCCGCGCCGTCGACGCCGTCTTCCAGGTGGTGCGGTGTTTCGACGACGCCGAGATCATCCACGTCGAGGGCGATGTGGATCCGATTCGCGATCTAGAGATCATTGCCGATGAGCTGCGGATCAAGGACACCGAGTTCGTCGAGAAGGCACACGAGAACCTGGTCAAGCAGACGCGGAGAGGTGGGCAGAGCTTGGAGATGAAGAAGCTGAAGGAGGAGCAAGCCACCGTCGAGAAAGTCCTGGAGCTCTTGAAGAGCGGGAAGGATGTACGGAAAGGTGACTGGGCGCCGAAAGAGGTGAGTTTCTGTTTGATTTCTGCATGCTCTGCCTTGCTTTTTTCGTTCTTCATGATGAACCAGAGATCGAATCTCTATAATCCCAGCTCTTCGAACCGGCGCCTCACCAAATACAACGCTTAGAGGTGTCATGAGAGAATGTCCTACCTGATTGAAACTCACATCACGAGTCGAATTTACCACAGCATATTTGCACGTTGCATTGGCTGACCAAACATGCTTGTTCAGGTCGAAGTCATCAACCCGCTTTTCCTTCTCAGCGCTAAGCCTACGGTTTTCCTCGTCAACTTGAGCGAGAAGGACTACATCAGGCAGAAGAACAAGTACCTCCCCAAAATTGCCGAGTGGGTGAAGGAGCACGCCCCCGGTGACCCCATCATTCCAATCTCAGTATCGTTCGAAGACCGGTTAACACGGTTCGACTCCGACGCTGAGGTTGAGGAGGAGTGCAAGAAGCTCGGAACCAAATCGGCATTACCCAAGATCGTGACGACCATGCGGAAAGCCCTAAACCTAGGATCTTTCTTCACCACAGGCACTGACGAGGTCCGGCAATGGACGCTGAGAAATGGCACCAAAGCACCTCAAGCTGCAGGTGTCATTCACGGTGACTTCGAAAAGACATTCATCCAGGCTGTTGTGTACAACTTTTCAACACTAAAAGAGGAAGGCGACGAGGCGAGTGTGAAGGCGAAGGGAAAAGTCATGACCAAGGGCAAGGACTACATCGTCGAAGACGGCGACATTCTCCTCATCAAAGCTGGTGCCGCAAAGGGTTGAGTAGACCTTGATTGCGTGCTAGATCATGAGTATGAGCATGATCACGGATCGTGATCGTTGCGTAGTTGTTAGGAGTTCGACTGGAGGCTGTAGATATACCCAATTACAGTACCGTCCTCTGCCATCGGCTGGTTTCGTACCGCCGAGAGCCAAAAGCGCTTCTTCATGATCTGCTTTAAAATTATTGCACACCAGTCTCTATCACGTACTTCGTTTACCCAAGCTCGATCTTTGTGATCAGCGTACATTAATTCGTCTCTCCAGCGCCTCACGTGCTCAGGCGTGCTTCACGTAATGCAATGATGTCGACCCCGCCACCCCACCTGTTCCTACAGTACATGTTGACCAACATGAAACATTTCCTGAGATCTTTCAATGGCATCCCTGACTCCATAGCACAACGAAATGTCTCATTGTCACCATGAGCACGAGCACGATGGGCACGACCACTCAGAGGGCGCAGCCCACGATCACACCGATGATATCACGCCCGCGCTGCAAAACCACATCTACGAGCAAATCGACTTCTCCGCCATCAACACGCTGAACGAGGCCGAGCCCCGCTCCGGCGCCAAAGTCGTGCAGAAGACCTGGAGTGAGAGACTGGAAGCTGAGCCCGAGCTGAAGAGCGATGCGGACGAGCAACTGCTCATGCATATCCCGTACGCCTGCATCCCTCCCGATCAATCTCCAACAACCGTCCACAGCGACTAACCAGGCATATACCGCAGCTTCACCGCGCAAATCCGCCTGCACAGCCTCCTGCTCCGCACTTCAACCACCTCCTCCGCTCCACGCACGCTGCACCTCTTCCCGAACCGCGACGACCTCGACTTCAGCACCGCCGCCGCACTGCCTCCAACGCAGACGCTCGAGCTCGCGCAGTCCAATGACGTCCAGGAGATCCCGATCAAGCGCGCGCTGTTCAACACCGTGCGCTCGCTGGATCTATTCTTCGAGGATAATTGGGGTGGTGGTGAGGAAGATGAGACGAGGGTCAGTTATCTCGGGTTCAAGGGCGAGTGGATGCGCTTGAGTCGCGAGCCGGTCAGCTTTTTGTATGAGGCGGCGGCGAATCCGAGGGATCATCGGATGGTGAATGGGGTTGGGCAGAGGGTGGGGAGTGGGATTGATGGGGCGGGAGGGGGAGGGGGACAGGGAGGGATGTGATGGGGTCTGGAGAAGAAGAATGAGAGGTCATCTGAAAATGGGGAAGGTAGTGTTTGAGTAGCCGGTCGTCTGGAGACTTTGCGCTAGAAGCTTTGCGGAAGCGAGAGACTGTATAGTCTCCTACACTGGGATGCAAGCCGCGAGGGCTTGAGCTCGTCAGCGACCTTACCACGGCTACACGCTGCCAAAATGGCAATCTTGCGCAAAGCCCCCCATACCTGAGGGAGAAAAGGTAGTGGTGTCCGGGCTGCTTGAGCTCACAGACGACTACGAACGGGAAAGTCGAGCACGTCAGCAGTCCAGCTGTACTCGCTACGTCCTGGACGTTCCCAGGGATTGTTGCATATGCTCGCCTGAGAGATACGGATGGGTTGTATTGAGTCAGGAGAGACTAGTGTTCTCCGCTGGGAAGATATCAATTGCACAGGGTCGCAAAAATCTGGCAGAACGCTTAAGAGTTGTAGCGGCAATATAGCTGTCAGCACAGAATGAGAGACTGCTGATCTGGTGTGACACCGCTCTCATCGCACCTCAGACCTTGTAAAGTTTCCTCGTAGCTTGATGCGCTCGGTGCCGAGTTAGATGAATTATACTGCTCTCTGGTAGGAGCTGTCCAGAAATTCCTTCACGAGTCCCCGCCGATAAGCTATCACTGCGGCCTTTCAGTCAGAGGACATTTTTGTATTTGTCCTTTCGCAAGGACCGGCCAAGGAGTATTTCATTTGCCCCTCGATATATAAGGTATGTACATGTAATGCAAGATCATATAGTCATTCTCTGACTTGGGGATCAACACTCGAAATGCATCCGCTAAACGCTATCAACGCTGTACCACCAAAGATATCCTCTCATGTCGTCAAGCCATAAGCGGTTCAGCAGTCCGTGCTCTTTCCTGCTCCCTCTCCGTCCGTCTCCTCTTCGCCTTTTGCGCCGGTGTCTCCTGCGGCACATCGGGCAGCTCCTCTTTCATAACATTCGGCGCATCTGGTAACCGGGGCTGAACGCCCAGGACTTCCCGCTCCAGCGCCTCCAGCTCATCTTCCACCTCGTCCTCGGCCTGATTCGACATACGATTCGCCAGGAGATCGCTGACTTCCTGTTTGCACATATTAGCAAATCTCCCCATACACTGCCCAGCCCTTGCAGTTCCAGCCCTGCAGCGCTTACATTCTGATACGCCCGCGCCTCCGCCGACTCGCCCATGATCATCTCGATCTTATCCAGCCCGCCCATCTCCTTGTGGATGTCCTTGAGCACCTGCGTGCCCTGCTGCAGCCCGAACAGCACGTCCTTCTGCACGAGCGCGAACTCGACGTCGGCCGTCAGCCGCTCGAGCTGCGCCAGCTGCGCGTCCGTTGTCGCCAGCAACGTCTCTTGGTACTTCTTCCGCCGCAGCGCGAGCAGCGCCGAGCGCTTGTTGTCTGTCCGCAGGCATTCGCGTGCGATCTCGGTCTCGCGGGAGGTCAGGAGGGTGATGCGTTTTTGGTATTGGTGCAGCTTGTCGCGTTGGTTCTTCATGTCGAGGATCGCCCTGTGGGGGGAGGAATATAGAGGTTATGGTCAGATTCTACTGTGTCGGGGTGGAGCTTTGGAAGTGGGGGAAAGATGTGAGGAGGGCCAAGATGACATACCTGTCTTGCGCAGATATGCGATGGGTACTGCTTGAATTCCCCATCTCTAGAGCCACGTAGTAACAAGATCCTGGACAGTCCGAGCAGCTCACTCTTGCATGGGTTGGTGAAATCCAATGTCGGATTGGGAAGAGTTACATCATGTCGTACAACAAGGCACGCGGCTTTATCGATAGGCCATGTGTGGCGGGCGTGCCGAGCCCTATTCTACTTTTGTTCTCGACATTGATCATATTCAGGACAGTAAAGTGTCACAAGTCTACGTCGGTATTGTACCTTCACTTCATAGACTAATAATCAAACTCACGATTCATGGCCAATAAGTATTGCTGGAAGTTCTTCTTTGCCTCACTTGCAACATAATCAGCAGCATCATCTTAGCAGACGTGGCAAGATACCCCGTCAATTTTTCAAACGTCCATCGACCCAAGACTTTTGGTCGGTCGTTGCTACACCTCGATGATTTTATATAATTTTCAGCATTCGAGATCGCACATTGCACCCCGGTGAACGCAACCGCAGGCGGGATGCCACCTGGAAATGCGAAATTACAAGGCGCGCTAGACAACGAAATCAACATCGCAGTCGGGCGCTTCCTCCAGAACGGCGTAGATCCGTCCGTTGAAGCGTTGTACACGGCCCTTCAGCGATCGAATTCCTCGCTGAAACGCAAACCAAAGAAAGTGCTATGCGCGAGCCTGGAGCGTGTGCTGGACTTTCTGGATGCGGGACACTCATCGGACGCGGACTCTCAGGCTGAAATTGAAGACAAGCTCGCCGAAGATACCTTCGACACTGACAGCATGAATCGGTCTCTACGTGCGAATCTGGTTGGCACCACTCCAGTATCAACCCCAGTCCCCGCCACAAATGCGGACACGATGAATCACACCGCGACACAACCTAAGCATCGGCAGGCAAATGGCGAACCTCTGGTGAAGCGAGTGAAGACCGACAAGGCTACGATCACAACTCCCACTGACGTTTCGCTTCATGATCTCGGCGGCATGGACGATGTGATTCGGCAGCTGAGAGAACTTCTTGTTCGGCCACTTCTAGCTCCGAGCAAGTTCGAGAAATTGCACATCAAACTGCCAAATGGAGTGCTTTTACATGGCCCTCCAGGCTGCGGCAAGACGATGCTCGCCCGGGGGTTTGCAGCATCAATGGGCCTGCCTATGGTCGAGATACTTGGCCCGGCGATTGTGTCTGGCATGTCGGGTGAATCGGAGAAAGGCTTGCGGGAGCGATTTGAGGAGGCCAAGCGGAACGCACCATGTCTGATTTTCATGGATGAAATCGATGCCATCACTCCCAAACGTGAATCGAGTCAGAGTCAGATGGAAAAGCGGATTGTCACGCAATTACTGGTATCTATGGATGAGCTGCATCGAGACGCATTGAAGCCGGTCATCGTCCTTGCAACGACCAACCGGCCTGACAGCATCGACCCAGCACTTCGACGAGGTGGAAGATTCGACACGGAAATCAACATTCCTGTCCCTAATGAGCATGTGAGGAAGCATATCCTACGAGCGCAGACGCGCAACTCCCCTCTGGCGGCGGACGTCGATTTTGTACTTCTAGCCAAGATGACCGCAGGCTTTGTCGGGTCCGATCTACATGATTTGGTCAACAAGGCGGGAAACTGGCAGTTATCCCGATACTTTGAAGCCTTAGAAGCAGAGGCTGTGGCATCGCGAACTGACATGCAAATCGATGGCGTTCGGCCGACACCGTCAGAAGCAGAGTTGACCACCCTGTTGATCGCACGTTTACAACAGACTAACCTCCCCGAACCTTTTGGAGCTGACTGTGAACACATCACAATGGAAGCCTTTCTTGCCGTTCTACCTGGCATCACGCCGTCCTCGAAGCGCGAAGGTTTCGCCACCGTCCCTGATGTCTCTTGGGATGACATTGGTGCTCTCAAGTCCGTTCGTGAAGAGCTTGAAACCGCTATTGTGCAACCGATCCAGAACCCGGAACGCTACACCGCGATCGGGATCAGCGCACCTGCTGGTGTCCTCCTCTGGGGACCACCCGGTTGCGGCAAGACCCTCCTCGCCAAAGCCGTCGCCGCAGAAAGCAAAGCCAACTTCATCTCGATTAAGGGCCCCGAACTGCTGAACAAATACGTCGGCGAGTCCGAAGCCGCCGTCCGCCGCGTCTTCACCCGCGCCCGCTCCAGCATACCCTGCGTCATCTTCTTCGACGAGTTCGACGCGCTGGTGCCACGGCGCGGGGATGCCATCTCCGAGTCCAGCGCGCGCGTCGTCAACACCATGCTCACCGAGCTCGACGGCCTCAGCGAGCGCCAGGGCATCTACGTGATAGCCGCGACCAACCGCCCGGACATCATCGACGAGGCCATGCTCCGTCCCGGCCGTCTCGAGACCCTGCTGTTCGTCGACTTGCCCGGTCCCGCCGAACGTGTCGAGATTTTGCGAGCCCTCATTCGTACTAAGCCTGTCGACGATCTTGACGCCGTCGCCGGACTCGCGGGCACAACCGCATGCAGCGGGTACAGCGGTGCAGATCTCGTCTCTCTGGTCAGACAGGCTGGCGTGCACGCGTTGAAGAGGAAGGGTGCGCGGATGGAGCTGGTGGACTTCGTGCACGCTAGCGGGGTGGTCAAGGGCAGCGTGGGCGGGATGCAGAAGTATTACGACTTGAAGGAAAAGTTTGCCCACAATGACTAGATAGATAGGAGTGTTTGGATACAGGGTTGTATGGATAGTGATAGCGTGAAGAGAGCTGGATACCCGTGATTCGAATACTTGGTTGGCATTGTGAGTGCCGGTCATGAATCTAGATAGCCGGAAACGACTGGGTCGTACATATCTCCACGGGCTCGGTCTGACATTGATAGATCCTTCACCATTATTACCTAGCTTGATACCAGATGGATTACAGAGATGAAGTCCTTTCCAAGTCTCTAGTACCCCCAGAACCAGCACTTCAAGAAACCCGCCATCCCCTTCTTCATCCTGTGGTATCGAGTATGTTGTCTGCTCCGTCGATCCTCATTGCTTATCTCCGTCGGAACGCATATCGGCGGTCCGCACTGAGTGATAGGTATTCACTGGCGAGGCGACGGGGGTTTTATTGCATGTGCGTGAGGATCTTCAGGTGCACTTTACATTTGATGAAGCATCCGGATATTAGATTGCCGGGTTCATGCATACGGTATATCACATCGTGCAAGGTGCAGCTGTCAGGATGATTCGTGGGGGAGTGGGTAGGTCGGACAGGTTTGAAGCCGTAGTGGGTAAGGATCACTATTTATGCGACAGGGATCTATGGTGCTGATCCACCGCATGCGACGATCTTAGAACTCGAGCGCATGAAGTGCGTGATGGGTTAGAAGGTCCTAGAGGCGTAGGAGGATTGTGAGGCAGGCCTGTCGAGCAAAGCGTGGGATGAGGCTTCCACACGCATACCCACCGACACGATGTGTTTCGGAAGCATGATCATCGAGGTCTCGTCGAACAAGGATGTCTCTGGTGATGATCTGCTTTCCTACACTGCATCCCACAACGTCATGCCATGTATGTGTGAGCAGCGAATGCCCACTGGACAGGGTGGACATCCCACGTGTTTCCGGCGCGGCAGAAGAAGAAACGAGTGAGTGGCTTGTGGCGGCACGGTTCGAGTGGTAGGGTGTGTATAGTGGTGTTTGCCATGTGTTTCTGGACTACACTTCTCACATGGCTACACAAGATATCAGACAAATGCGTGCGGTCGTCTCGAATCTCTGCGCATTCGATACCACCTCTCACTGTTGCCCTGGCACGAACGATCCCTACTTTGTCGACGAGTGAGGTGTGTAGTGTGTTCACACCTACTCGAAGAGGTCAGTGTTGGTAGAGATGAGATCTAGACCCTCCGCCGCATCCTGCCGATGGCGTTGCGCGATGGCGTACTTTCGGTATGTCCCTGGAAAGTGTGTCGGAGACATGTCTACAAAAGAACAAGGTTGGCTGTTGGATCCGCTCATTTGTGTCATGAGTTACGAGGAAGACTGCGTGTAAGTGACGTGTAGCAGTATGTGTGTACTGAATTCTGCTTGCGTACGTCGCTGATCCTTGGCACATCAGACAAATAGTGTGTTCAAAAGTGGAGGTCCAACGTAACAAATCTCGGGCGAAAATAGGCAAGTTAGTGTAGCCCATGCACCACAATCATCAGTATCGCGTGGTTGACTACCGGAGCAGTATATCTTTAAGCATCAACCCGTGTCCCCGGGAACAATACACATCGGGATTTGATCCGGCCGTACAGACGTCGCGGTTCGCCATTGCGAGGTCCACGAAGCCGTGTGCGTACCTGGCCCGTCGAGCTACGACAAGTGCTTGCTGAGAAGCGTGTCGTGGCGTCTGGAGGTTAGTCACCATGACCGGGCACCCTGGCCTTCCAAATAATCCTAGAACATTCTCCTGCTTTGCATCCATCCATGTTGCTATGCAGGAGAAGCTGTCAAGATGCTTGCACGGTGACGGGGGATGGCGCATGCCTGTCGGTATTTGCTTTTTCTGCATTCGCAACGGTGCAGTATGATAGAGATTCTCGTATACCCGTATCCTGCTCATTACGAACGAATCCGCTGCCCAGTAAGCTCGTGCAAGGCGGACCAGGGCCCTGAGGCTGCGAACAGATAGGAAACGGCCGCTTGTCTTGGTTGCGAACTTGCGGCATTCAGGCGCGTAGGACTGACCATATCGCTCGTTGATCAGTGCGCCCCTAATGCTGTGACGACTCCTGTGCGTTGCGTATAGCTCATTAGGCATGTCCCGGATCATCGAGTCTTGGCCGTTTGTCGATATCTGGATGTGCATCATTTTGAACCCTGGTATGTGCTGAACGCTTCAGACCAATGACACGTCAACAGGACCCTAAACTCTTCAACGGGCCGAAGGTGAGTATAGACGAGTAGTGCCGAGGCATATCGCCTCTCATGCTATACACCACCACGAATTCTCTCATCGATTTCTAGATCTGCAACATCAATGGAGGCATCATTATTGTTGCTGTTCTCCTGCAGCATGAACACGACAAATGGAATGTGCGGGTCAGTAGCTGAACTGTAAACACGTCTCCAGACCAGGGGGCTCGGCATCCTGGACACAAGCGGCCAATCTAGGAGAATGCTGCCACGATCTTCAGGGCCACGGCAGCGAGCTGCTGCATGGCGGTGGAGACCTGTACACGAACGACTGGGCGATGCACAGCCGCGCTGCATGCAATATGCAATGCACGCTCCCCAGCTCAGCTTCTCCGGTGGGGGGACAATGTTTGCAATTGCAGGCCATGACGCCGATCGCTGACAGGATGTTGGTGCTCGTGCTCGACACTGATCCCCTCGACATGTCTTGATGATCCGTGCCTGGTTGGAATTTGCCATTGGTGATAGTGATACCGGAGCCAGGAAGCTCGTAAGGTAGCGATTGATGATCTCCAACAATATGATCCACAAGGGCGAGAGCCAACAAGTCCTATGTTCGGCTCTCTCCTCCCGATGCATAGGATGAGTCCAACGCCAAGGGGGATCGCGTTGCGAACCTTAATATGATAGCTGCTCATGCTACAATCTGCTGCGCATGTAGAGGCGAGTCGTTGCTGATTTGGATTACTAGACCTGCGGATTGTCGCGGGCTGATTGGCGTACATACGTTATCAGCGCCCAGCGTCGGACGGGCAAAGTCGAAGAGGACTAGTCGGACTAGCGACCAGCAAACTTCACTTGGACGCAAAATCATGCCGCGCTCCACCCGGCTGGTTCGAACCCACCGCACGCAAATCGAATCACTCTCTTGTCGCTTGGACCCAGTGCTCACGCGCCGCCGATAAGTTAAATTCCTAGAGCAAACGGCCGCTGATGTTCGCAATCAGGATCGTCCTACACGGCCACTCGCGGGTCTGTCAGCTGAAAGATCCCACACCCGCGCCGACTACACTTCTCTCCATCCGCCTCGACGGGACCTCATCTCTTGCGCTGTGCTGATCCATTCTATACATTATCTACCCTTCCGCGCATATGCTTTTCGACCTCCACTTTCACCCGCGCTCTGCTTGGCTTCACTCTCTACTTTCATCTATTTGTCGTCACTCCTGTTATATCCTCAACAGGTCATTGTGGATTTCTGTTTGCTGCATCCCAGCCACTCGCTTGTCAGACCATTGTTCACTTCACCTTCACTTCTGGTCCACTCCCTGCTGTGTCATTGCCGCCACCAGTGACCAGTGTCTGGGCTGTGTGACAATCCGCATCGAGCTCCACTCTGGTTATTCTCTCAATCGACTGCTTCGCGGATACAAAATCATCTTCACCCACCATCATCCCCTGCCGCGCTGCGGATCTTCGCAAACACAGCTTCTACACGATGGCGCAAGCAAGCGGGGCCCTCTACGTACCATTACTGCCATATAATGGCACCTCACAAACTGGCGGCGACTCTCTCACGCAAGACCTCAATCTCTTTTACGAGAGTGGCGACATTGCATGGGTGCTTGTCAGCACAGCGTTGGTGCTGCTCATGATTCCGGGCGTCGGTTTCTTCTACTCTGGCCTCGCGCGGCGCAAATCAGCGCTTTCGTTGATCTGGCTTTCCGTCATGGCGGTCGCAGTGACCAGTTTCCAATGGTTCTTCTGGGGATATTCACTAGCCTTCTCACATACTGCCGGCCCATACATTGGAAACCTAGCAAACTTCGGCTTCAACAATGTCTTGGCACAACCCTCCGTTGGCAGCGACCGGATTCCGGATCTTCTATACGCAGTCTACCAGGGCATGTTTGCCTCCATCACGTGAGTTGTCCTTATGGTCGCCACTTCACTATGTTTGTGGAGTATTAACATACTTATGCAGGGTCGCTTTGGCTGTCGGTGCGGTAGCTGAACGTGGTCGCTTACTCCCGTGCGTGATTTGGATGTTCGTCTGGACTACCGTCGTGTACGATCCCATCGCATGCTGGACCTGGAACCCAAGCGGATGGTCCTACAAACTTGGTGGCCTCGATTTCGCTGGCGGTACCCCAGTGCACATCTCCTCCGGCTGTGCAGCGCTCGCGTATTCTTACATCCTTGGCAAGCGAACAGGCCACGGTACTCAAGCCCTCAACTACCGCCCACATAATGTCACCTTCGTCGTCATTGGTACGGTCTTTCTATGGGTGGGCTGGTTTGGCTTCAATGCCGGTAGTGCCCTGAGCGCCAACCTTCGAGCTGTGATGGCCGCTGTTGTCACCAACCTCGCAGCTTGTGTCGGTGGCATCACTTGGTGTCTCGTCGACTTCCGCCTAGAAGGGAAGTGGTCCACTGTCGGCTTCTGCTCAGGCGTTATCGCAGGCCTCGTCGCGATCACGCCCGGTTCCGGATACGTCCCTGCTTGGGCGGCGGTAGTATATGGCGTATGTGCCGGTATTGGCTGCAACTTCGCCACCCAGCTTAAGTTCTGGCTTGGCGCTGATGATGCTCTCGACATCTTTGCCGTTCATGCTATTGGAGGGTTTATCGGCAACGTGTGCACTGCTTTCTTCGCTGCGGACTATATCGCACACCTCGACGGCACTACCGTCATCGCCGGCGGTTTCCTCAACCACCATTGGGTCCAGATCGGATACCAGGTGGCAGACAGTGTGGCCGGTGGCACATACAGCTTTCTCATGACCTGTCTCATCCTCATTCTCCTCTCATGGCTAGGTCGCATTATACCTGCCTTACGCCTTCGCACAAGCAAAGAGGAAGAAGAGGCTGGCATCGACGACGTGGAGATTGGTGAATTCGCCTACGACTACGTCGAGATCACCCGCGACATCAGACCCCAGGACCAGTTCCTCAACGGGTACGACGATGAGGAGCGCAGCAATCGCAGCTATAGCCAAGCGACGATGATGCGCTCGCCGAAGGAGGATGAGCAATATCCCATGCGAGTGTTGAGCCGAGAGGAATCGATACATCCTCATCTCTCAATGGGAATGGCCTCATGACTCCCAGATGCCAGCCGGCCACCAGGATCGAAGACGCATATGCGACTCGGCTCGAATGGTTGAGACGGACTGGCAGCTGTGTAGTCAGCTAAGGGTTATAGGCCATCAACATAGATGCATCATGACAATCCGTGAAACTCCAAGTGCATTTAAACTGCTGCCGTGACATGTGCAACTCGTAGGTGTGTTGTTTCCTAACCATCACTTTCACATGTCCTCATGATTTCGTTGCGTATCTGCCATCCCACACCGTGCATCGCTCAGCACGGTTCCACGACCTCTAAACCTCACGCCTCACTCAACACCAGACTCGAAGTGAACGACATGAAAACATAACAGTCCTTACCACCACATCCACAATGTCTTCAGGACATTCTCCAGACAACGCAAACACGCCCACCACCTTGCCCTTCATGCCAGCCAATCAGCCAACCACCGCAATGCCCATGCCTGAAAAGAAACCGTTTCCTAAGGATCCAGACCTGTTTACTGACGACGAACGTATCAGCTACTCGCAGAAGGCCGAAACGTTCGTGCTCGAAGAGCCCACGACTGGCGAGGAGTACGAATGGCTCGCCAAGCACAGCCAGTGGGTGCAAGTGGTATCGTCTTCCTTGGTTTTTTTTTATTTGCCCCCTCACCTCTCTCATGTACGACTCGATGCTGACACCCGCACCACCCTAGACGGACGAAGCGCTCATCGCGCAGCAAGCCTCCGCGTACGCGGTCGCAGGTGTCGATGAGACGGAGCCCGCCATGGACCCGCGTAAGCGTAAAGCTGACACCGACGACGAGGAGGCTCGCGCACGTGCGGCGGCGGCGACCAAGAAGTCGAAACCCGGCCCACCCCCCACGGCCATCTACGTCACGGGACTGCCGCTCGATGCATCGCAAGTCGAGATAGAATCCGTCTTCGATCGCTGCGGCGTCATCACCGAAAGTTTGGACACGGACGAGAAGCGCATCTACATGTACAGTGACGAGGAGGGGCATTTCAAGGGTGACGCCTTGATCGGTGAGTGTCTTGCTGATTGAGCCTTTGTCGATCTCACTTATTGCTTCCTCCCTGCATTGCTGCAGGAAGAATTGATGTTCCTGCGGGGTCATGGTCCAAGAACGACAGCGACTAATTATTTGATGTAGTCTACTTCAAGCCGCATTCAGTCAATCTCGCGATCACGATGCTGGACGAGACGGATTTTCGCCCGGGAAAGCCAAACGCCAATGGTCCGATGCGCGTCGAAGTGGCGGACCGGTCCCGCAAAGTGCAGAAGAACGAGCCACTGGCAGGCGAGGAGGCGAAGAAGAGGGGCACCAACGCATTCCGTGACCGTAAGAAGGCAATCAGGAAGAACGAGGAGCTGAACGCGTTTGTCCCACCCCACTTTCCCCCCTCCACCAACGCAAAGCATGACTGACAAAATCCCTATAGCCGCCTCTCGAATTGGGACGAGAACAGCGACGACGACGCGCAAAAGATCCGCAACAAAGCTGAGCGGTTCAAGAAGATCGTCGTGATCAAGGGCATGTTCACCTCCGAGGATACCAAGGACCCGCTGGAGATGTTCGAGATCGAAAATGATCTGCGCGAGGAGGCGGAGAAGCACGGGCAGGTAACGAGCGTGATGCTGTATGACCTGGAAGCCGACGGCGTGGCGACAGTTCGCTTCGTCGACGAGCGTGCCGCGCGTGCGTGTGCTGCCAAGTTCAGCAGCCGCAAGTACGACGGCAAACCGGTCGAGGCCTTCATCGCGACGGGGGCCGAGCGGTTTAGGAAGAACGCGCGGACCGCAGATGATGAACAAGCTCGCCTTGACGCGGCCGTCAGGGCCACGGAGGATCACGACGATTGAGTTGAATGTTCGGCAAGATTCTTGAGATCACAATTTCGAACCGCCCGGCCACGCTACCTGGATCTGTACGCTATGGAAACGTTATGAGCTCTGTGGGCGTTGGGTCAACAGTCTGGCATGACACCAGCAACAATAGGTCATAACATAGCCTGTTTGATAGAGGCTTCAACAGGCATGAGCACGAAACGTGTGGAGCCTGTTCCGCCAATGCGAACAGGAGATGGACCATAAGTAGGAAGCTTAGAGGCTCCTTGTACGATAGATCCGCAGGCAGCTGACCTCATGCTCGACCAATGCAGAAATTCTTGTTCATTGCCATGTTCCAGATGTGTAGACTGGACTTCACAGTCGATAAATTCCCGTGATCGAGCTCACCTCGTGGCCTGGTAGATCGTCGTACGCACCACCGAGTGCCATTTCGAGCAGCACGGTCAGAACTGAGCTACTCGTCTTCATCGGATGAGTACGCGACGATGCCCAGCTTCGGCGTCACTTTGGGCGCGACTTTCGACGCAGCGTCGGTCTTACGAGCAGCGTCTCCCGCCTCAGCACTCGCCACCACCGTGCTGTCTGCTTCATCCGGCGAACGCACCCCTTTCTCCGCTACCGCGCCTCCAACCCCCGGCTCCGCCGGCGAAGCACTTCCCCCTTCCACTCTCGCCTCCGTCCTCCGCACCTTAACCAACCCCCCAATGCCCTCCCTCTCGCGCTCCTTCTTCCGCTTCCGCGGTCCCACCGCCCAATCGCCACCCGCCGGCACGGCCAGCTCCCCCTCCGCCACCCCCTCCAGCTCGCCCTGCCGCGCCGCGCTCTCCGCTTCCTCCTGCAGCCGCTTGAACGCCAGCAACTGCTCTGACGTCTCGCGCTTCACGCTCTGCTCGCGCGCCCGCTCGCTGTGCAGTACCTCGTCGAGAAACGCGACTTCGTCCTCGTTCAGGTTCTGGAACTGGTTGGACAACTTGGCCTTGGCTTCGAAGGCTTCTTGTTTCGCGGCTGGGGGGCGCGGAAGGAAGATCCTGGCGGGTCAGTTCGTGGTCCGTTTATTGTGAAAGCCGCTTTTCTGCTTGGAGGGATGAAGTGCTCGGACGAGGTTGGAAGAAAGGGGGGATGTTTTCTTCGTTCTCGAGTTGAATATCGAACGATGCCGACGGAAGATGAAATGTGACATTAGATGTAATAAGAAAGGTAAGATCAACCTTTATTCGCCTGCAGCGTCTCATACAGACTCCGGCCGCTGCCATCTTGCTTGGCCGCATCCACGCGGGCTAAGTGTTTGGCGTCCAGCTCCTGCTGCGCTTTCAGCCAGGCATCGTCGCGCTCGGTGGGCTGCTCGTCCGTCCCGCCGGAGACGAAACGTGACATCTTGCGGGAAGCCGCGGCCTAGTAGTCTTTTTGCTTCTGTACTTTATGATGTATGAAGGAAGATCATCGGGAGATGTGGAGAGGCGGGTGTGGCGGGTTAGAGAAGCGGATGAATGAGTTCGGGTGCCTTAAAGTGATCTCTCTTCCCGCAAGGTTGGCGGGATGTGGGCGGACGCTTATGTGATGGACTGCTGTCGTGTATGGCGATGACAACGAGTGGCAAGGATAGATATGTGGAGTGCAGGGTCGATCACATAGTGAAGTAAGCCAATGCTGCAAGTGAGTGCCGGGAGGCTGAATGTCCCCATGTGGCCCTGGGTCGGCTAAATTGAAGTGATGGAACTCTATGGTGGGGCATGTTTTGCCCCTCGACATAGAGTATGTCTGCTTCGGCATAAATGTTTCGAAAAAGTTATGACGAACGCGGGTCGATCGTTGCTGTCTACCGATATATGTATGTTGTTGTCTGCTGCTCCTCTGTCTCGTCCCATTTGACCTGTCCTCCATTTTTCTTCTAGAACAGACATCTTTATACTTACTCTGACTCCAACCCTGCAATCGAACCAACGCCGCAAATATGACTGACGCCAACTGGACTAAGAAGACCTTCACATTGAACACTGTAAGAGCCATTGATCTCCCATACGCCGAGACAATGTATTGATCATGCAGGGATAGGGTGCCAAAATCCCAGCCGTAGGTCTCGGAACATGGCAATCGGCACCCAACGAAGTTCGCAAAGCCGTAGCAGCAGCATTGAAGGCGGGATACCGACACATTGAGTAAGTGTCTCCAATCTCAGGATCCTATCCCTCGATTGAAGAACAGCTCGTTGATCGCGTCGTAATAGCACCGCCCTCGCATACGGAAACGAACACGAAGTCGGCCAAGGGATCAAAGACTCGGGCGTGCCACGCGAGGAGATCTGGATCACGACCAAGCTCGACAACACCTGGCACCACCGGGTCGAGGAGGGCATCACGTCGTCGCTCAAGTCGCTCGACACCGACTACGTCGACCTCTACCTCGTGCACTGGCCGTCGTCGACCGACCCGGACGACCTGAAGAAGCACCTTCCGGACTGGGACTTCATCAAGACCTGGCAGGAGATGCAGAAGCTGCCGGCCTCGGGACGCGTCAAGAACATCGGCGTGTCCAATTTCGCGATCAAGAACCTCGAGAAGCTGTTGAATGACCCCAGCACCAAGACCGTGCCGGCCGTCAACCAGATCGAGCTACACCCCAACAACCCGTCGCCGAAATTGCTCGAGTACTGTAATGAGAAGAAGATCCACGCCACAGCATACTCGTGTCTAGGCTCCACCAACAGCCCGCTGGTCAGCGACAAGACCCTCGCCAAGATCGCCGACAAGCACGGCAAAACGACCGCACAAGTCCTGTAAGTTTCTCTCGCCTCGTGTGCTAAATCGGAGCCCCCACCACGTTCATCTTGACTGACCAGCTCCCGCCATCCAGGCTCGTCTGGGGTCTTCAACGCGGCACGAGCGTCATCCCCAAGTCCGTCACCGCGTCACGCATCGAGAAGAACTTCGAGCTCGACGGCTTCAGCCTGTCGGACGAGGAGATGAAGGAGCTCAGCAGCCTGCCCGACCGCTTTAAGGTGTGTGGCGATGCCTGGTTGCCGGTCAAGGTCTTCTTCGGCGATGATGAATAGATGGTTTGTACCATGAGATGAATTGGGAAGAAGCAGGAAGCGAGCAGTCTAGGGCAATAGGTTGGAATTTGTTGTTGTGGCCGTTTTTGGACGAGATATCCTTTATAGCTTTCGATCTTCCCGAAGAACTTCAAGCGGCTCGTCCGAATGACCTCTCTCTTCTATTGTCGAGTAGCGTAGCGTGATGGAAGAACAGGCAGTTTCCCCGACACAGCGGGACATCAACACGTACGGCGTCCTCGGCTTTTTCGAGTAGTCGGACGCGAGGAACGTCCCATCTTCTCTTCTCCCCCACTGGAAGGAAATGTTATCTTTCATGTACACCAAACATTGCGCTTCCACGGCCCAAGGTATGCACAACGCTAATTTCCCACAAAATCTCTATTTCTACATGTATCTTAGATCTCAACACGACCAACCCCTCACGTCCGACTGCTGTATAGCTTCGCCATGGACGCCGCGGCCTTCGGCTCGATGAACAGCGCCTCCGCCTCGACCACCTTGGTGCCCTCCTGATCCTCGTCGCCCAACAGCTCGATCCAGCCCTTGACCCAGACCTTGCGGCCCTCGACCTTGGTGGTGTAGGCCTTGAGCACGACGTAGCTTTCGGCGGGGCACGGCACGCGGTAGTTGATGTTGAGGTTGGCGGTGACGCCGACCTTGTTGGGCAAGGCGGAGAAGCAGGTGCGGGCCAGGCCCTCGTCCAGCATCGTGGCCAGCATGCCGCCGTGCACCAGCCCCGGGTATCCGCTCAGATCGCGTCCAAAGTACATCAGCTGCACCATGTCCGGCAGCGGCTTGTCGTGCGAGTGGAACACGAGCGGCGGCACCACCAGCTTGCCCTCGCCCATGAGCGGGCCCGCGGTGAAGTTGTGCGGCGCCAGCGTCGGCGGGATCTTCATCTGCGGCCGAGCTTCAGTCATGGCCGGGTCGGCGCGTAATCGCTCGGCGAGCGGGTGCGTCGTGATGTAGGTGTTGACTTCATGCTCGGTGGGCGTGGCGGGTTTGTAGAGGGTCAGGCTCTCGGCGTCGGTGGTGGGGTTGGTGAAGCTCTGGACGGCTTCAATGGCAGGCGCGGTAGCCATGACGAAACCGGCGGCGAAGAAGAAGATGGTGAGGGCGGAAGTGGCGAGGATGCGTCGAGGTCGAGGGGAAGGTCGTGTCGATTGTGGTGGTGGGGGAGGCGGGGCGGACTGGGTGGTGGGGAGGGCTGTAGTGGATTGATACCGGGGAGGAAGTCGGCTCAAGTAGGACGGTGCTCTCCAAGGCGAGCAATGCTGTTGATTCGAGAGCGCGCGCCCCTTGCTAGCCAGCCGTCTCAGCATTTCATATAGATTCAGGCTTCTCGTATACGGCCGAACAGCGATAAAAGTCTGCGGCCAGCTCACGCATCGGCCATGGCGTGTCGCTGGTCAATGGCTCGATTTGCGGCGTGAATCCCCATGGAGCCGAGGAACGCGGATGTGCTTCGGGACCGGAACCCAAGTTGAGTTGTGCTCGTGCTCGACATCGGCATTTGCCCACGTGACTGTTACATGAGAGCCGTACAGAGATTCTGGATTACGGTATGATGAGACAGGGGTGAATTAAACTCATTTGTATATATTGATATGCATGAAAATCTGAACAAGGAGACTTTCAGAGCATGCCATTCAGTCGTAAATAATTCCATATCATATTCGTACCAATGCAAACACCTTTCCTTCCCAAGCGCCAAACATGAAACGCTCACCAAAAACAAGATTCGTTCCAGGAAAATACAAATGTTCGTAATATCCATGCTCACGCCAATGCTACCGCCAATGATGCGTAGAGAAGATCAACATCGTCACATTCATGCCGCAGCAGCAGATCATATGTCCATCGACCATCTCTGCTTGACATCGCGTTTGGTGTGCTCATGGACCCATTTGTCGAGTTCAAAGTCGGGTGTGTGCCAACTATCGAAGAGCTCCGGAGCTCGCGTGTTCCTACTCTCTTCAGCGTCTTCGCCGTCGTCCTGTTCATCGTAATGAGGGAGCTGCACCATATCTCCATTTGGTGAATGCGTCATGGCTAGGATCTGAGTGTTGTACGTCAATCCTGGTTTGTTGGCTGACGGTAGAGCATTGAAGGAGGGGTCATTGACGACCAACTCTGACCGTCGGCTTGTCTTTTCTCGGTCGTAGGATTGGTCGGAGGAATTCCCGCTGGCATCTGGTGCGTAATTCTCCTTTGGTCCGTGAGACGGAAAGGCCGAAATGATGGGATTTGCAGACGATAGTGCCGTCTCTGAAACGATGGTGGAAAGTGGAGGGCGTGAGTACAGCTTTCGTGGTTGCTCTTGTCTTATGGAGTCAGGCACCAGAGACTGCCTCCGAATTACGGTCATCTCAGATTCCGCCGAACCTTCTCGAGATCTGGGAGGGTCTAATCTACTCTGTACTTTCGAGTGCGTCGGTAGCGTAACATCATTGCTCTCTGTCGCGTGAGAGCCTTCAACATCGTGATCGGATTGTCCTGTGACTTCAGGTAACGTCCGCTTTGAACGCGCGGATCGTCCTGAGCGGCCTGAAGGGCCCCGTGATAGTTGTGACCCGTCAGAATACAGCTGACTCTCTGCAACGCGGGAACTGGGCTGCAGTGTCTGCGACGTAGCGCCCCTGGTGGACGGTCGACTGACCCCACTGGTGCTTCGACTCCGCGAGGCCTGTTCTTTACCACTCATGATGTCTGCAACAGGGGGCGGTTGGAGCATCCAGGCTACCTCGGCGCGTGTGGCGATCCGTGTGACGATGGCAGGATGCAATTCGTTCACCTCCGGGTTGCGGTACTCTTTATAGGTCGAAGATGCAGAGGAGGACGGGTACTTCGTCTTCGCCTTCTCCGGCCGTGTAGGGTCTCTGAACAAATTGCTTCCGCTGTCCAGGTGACTCTTCAATGGCGGCTCTGGCCCCCACAACTTCTCATCCTCCCGCTGGTATTGCCTCACGTTCAGCCGGCTGTCCGATCTGTCGTCCCAATGCCGTCCTTCACGCGGCAGATCCACGCTGCTCGGCAAGTTACTGCCATTGCTGCTCTGCGTCACCGATGTCTTCAACCCCCGCTCACTCCCTTGTGTGTTCGTCTTTCGTTTCCCTCGTACGAGCGACGGTCCCATGTCGATCTCGGCCTGCCAGAAGGGATTCGTAGAGGAAGGAGAAGGATGTCGGTAGAGGTTCGGCATTGTGGCCTCGAGCTCCTCCCATTCCGCACGACCTTGAGCGGCCTCTTCCTTTCGCTTCCGGCGGTATCGTGCGTCTGCACATGGTGCGCAAGAGAGGTAGTAGAAGACGGCCGACTGGATCCCACGATGTAAAGCCATGATGCTGTGAACAAGGACAGTGCGGAGATGTCGCGTATACGACCGGTAGACTGCTAGTTCACGCTCATGAGCGTGCTATCGATCGGAGCCTGTTATAATTGGTGATCGAAATGCATGCTTCGTACCGTTGTTGGCAATGCCTATGTTCGGTTGTTGCGCACATGCGCTTCCCCTTTGTCCACCGACTGTGTCCGTTTATGATATATGACCGTTCTCGTTGTAAGTGGCATGCGACACACTACGCATTCATGCTCCATGGGCAACTGTCTATCATTGCTTCATGTGCCGACTGCATGCTCGGAGAGCGTAACTTTACTTGCTGGCGCCTAGGTCCATGTGTTGTTCTCGGCAAGTCCAGACGTGGAGAGAGCCATGCGGGACGTGCAACGCGCAACGTGGAACGAAACGTGGGGTGTTGGCTTTAAATGCGGGACCGCGAGCCAGGATTTTGGTCATTTCCACCTTGGTCTATAACAAGCAAGGGATCTAGACTCAGATATGGGCGTCATTGTATGCACTCGCCTAAACCTGTCCTCATCCCTCGCGGCCATCGAGTAATGACCAGAGGTAAGGTCATACTGTCTGATCGCTTGCGATGGACCGCAACAGGGTTCAAAACATATATTCCTATTGCTCTATGGAGTATTCTGTCAAAGGCGTCTCTTCGGTGCCTGCAAACTTCTAGTCTATCTACTCTATCAGTGAATCTCCGCATCCGGCAAGCAACCTCAACCGATTGACACCCAAGGTAACAGGCTGAGTGAGATTGGCTGTCAAATCTCGCCGGGCTGCATCAAACATTCTTCTCAATGGTCGCGACAGAAGACACCGTAGACTTATTTACCGACTGGTATCGTGCGCATGTATAGCCTCCGTGGCAAGACCATCCGCACAACTCAGAGAACAGGTCAGGAGTCGCCAAGCTTGAGCAGACGAAATTGTAGAAAGTCCGGATCACTGAAACGTCTCTGTGCTTCTGGAATATGGATCCAACGAGCTTCTCGCTGAAGCGCATACTAATGATACTGATCTGCTCCAAGCCAGGGCATTGAACCCTGTGGTCGCCCATTATGGCCGCCATATTGAAGTATGTCACGCTTCTGTGTGAACACACGGAACGCAGCTTTCAATATAATCGAATGCCCAGTGTTTCCAGCGTGGTGCAGTAGCATGTCTCCCATTGCGGTCTTCCAGTTCCTGTGACTGCAAATGGCGCCCGAAAAGGCTGACCTTGCGGAGGCTTCAGACCTCGGCATGCTTGAAAGTGAAGGCTGTGCGGCCTGCTAATCGTCTTTCACAGGATGTAGAAGCATTGGATATGTGCAAGTTCCATTGGTGTATTCCCACCAAGTCTCCGGCGCACGGCCAACCCAGAAGAAGTAGCTCGAGCGAAGCCAGCGAGGTTCCACGAGTCCACCATTGTTGCCGCAGTAGAGCATACTGGCATGCTGACCTCCAGCAAGGTTATCGCGCGGACCTTTGTTTAGCATTGCACCTAGATCTTCCGGTGTCATTTCTTCGTCTTCAAAGTCGAACGTGACAAGGTGTGGAGCATAGACGGCTTTGAGTCCATGAAGGAATGCGAATGTCTCAGGAGTCGATTCGCTTACTAGCCAGGCGCCTGTCGCTCTTTGTTTGGCGGAGATCAGACGAAGCAAGCGTCGAGACGTACGAGTGATGCTGATGATGGCCATACGACGTGGAAAAGTCGACACTGGTTCGAAGCCCTGCACTGTGTGCTCATATGTCCAGTAAGTACCAACAGGGTCGATCAAAGGCGCCAAGGTGATGAGTTCCGCCGGCTCTCCAACTCCCCAATGTGTGTTGTCCCTGTCAGGTGGAGTTGGTCCCTGTGGCTCAACATAAAGCTCGGCGTGTTCAGGTGGTCCCCAGATACCCTCAACATCACTAAATTCGCGGTCCACATCCGCGGCGAACTCTGAGTAGTCCTTCCATAGTCGAGGAATATACCAACGACCATTGCGCTCCCACAAGTTCTTCCGTGGTTGTCGTTCTGCCCATGTCTCGACATTAAGAAGTGATGTTGCGACATTTCCGGTGAAGCGAGCATCCATTTCCATCTGCCAGACAAACTCAAATTCCCAGAAAGTGTGACTGAAGATCTGCATGGCTTGATACATCTGGTCTTGAGCTCCGTGTTCGTCAACTTGAGGATACCATTCGCGAAGCAAATCCTCATTGAAGAGCAAAGCCATGTCTTGGAACTCGGGAGGGACATTCTGTTCCACGAGCTCATCATATTGGTCTTCGTCCGATGAATCGATTGTTTGGTCCTTCATATCGACGAGAAGAAAGACTTGATAGCGTCCGCCGGTGTCGAGTGACAGTTCTGTGATCATAGCACGAAGCCAGGCCATCTGATTCGTATGGTACTCGTAACCAGCCCAGGCGCGAAGTACCACCGCTGTGCGGCCAGTACGTGCACTGTCGAGCTTCGAATCGTTGAGTTCGTCGTCGAGTCCGGGGGAAGCTCTTCGTAATCTGCGAGGCAAAAGAGGAGCACCCGGGTTGCTGAAGACAGCATTCCTCATGGTACAATCATCTTGGAGTCTTCCCCAGCGTACAGTGCTCCAAGGTCTCTCTTCATCTGGGGTTTGATCCATGATCTTTGCGCTCGAGTGGCCAAAAGGACTCAATCGATCACGAGCTGGAATGCATCCTTCACCAGAGCGGCCAGCCATCACCTCAGCATTGCCGAGTCGAGATGAAGAAAACACGGATTCATTCGCTGTAACACTCAAGGGAATCGATTGGCGGAAGTCAGGCCATATACTGCAAATCGGTGTCACCGTCTGCGAATGATGATCTGTCCCAAAGATGGATTCTCCAATCCTCGTGCCTCGAGATGGTGTGTCATAGACATTGGTTCTACAAATGATCGGTCAGCACACTGTCAGTCTCGGGGATATGTTTAGGCCATTACTGCGTACAAGAAAAGATGAAAGACCCAGACCAAGACAAGTAACGGCAATAGGTATTGCACTTTCTGCCAAGTCATCCCACCACGAGACATCGGGAAAGCCGACTGCAGTTGGTCGCGGATGGCCATAGAGAGAGAAAAGGTAGACGTGCTGGAGCAACTGGAAGTAAGGGTTCACTGACCTGATTATGTCTCTGCTAATATCACAATCCGCACTCCCAGGGTGGGTTTAGGACCAGCGAGTCCTTGCATACGCATACTGAGCCTGCTTGAGTGAACGCTGCAGGCGCGCCGCATTTCAACATGATGCAGTCCCCAAGAACAGGCTGCCATAGCTTTCCAAGACGCAGATGATAGCAATGCGTTTCCAAGGTCTCACATGTCTGAATGTGCCACACAATTCGCGCCGCAGGGACACATCAGTGTTGTAGCTTGTGCGTGTCTGACAATTGGAGGGTGTTGGCATTCTCACAAGAAAGCTGCCATTTCTCCGAGACTGACAATCCACATCCAGAAAACGATGACATGGAAGCCGATTTTACTGTTATCATCCCTTTGAGCCCAAGGGTTGGGATAAGTAGCAGTTATGCAGTGCAAGATGAGGATTGAGATTTGTCAAGGATGTGTTGGAAAGTCGAGCAATGAATACTTCCATTTTAATGCCGATGCTTACCTCGCCTGTCGAGAAAAGTATCGCGACTTCGATCGAAGCGGCGCACAAGGTCACCCTCCTGTTGTCTTGTATCGGATATTTCCGCACCACACTTTAGATACCTGGTAACGTAACGATAGCTGCGCAAGGAGACTGATTACATGTGTTGGCAGGCAGCATCATGACCAACATCTCCCTGGACAACCTATCAGACGTGAGTTTGTACTCCACTGTTACGACGATGTCTATCAGAAAGCCGGCATGAGTCTGAAACAGCAGCCAGGTAGTACACGTCAGGGATCTTGCGCGGCATCACCCTCCTGCATATGCAATGTGCGCCGCATGACAGAAATCATATGCCGAGAAGCCGGCGCCTGGTCGTGAAAGCATCGACAACGTATCGTTTAGCGCTCGGTGTATCGTGAATATAGTTGGTGAACCACACGTGTATGTGTGCGGCACATAGGTTGTCTGTATAACTCGATTGAAGTCGAGTGTTTCACGTCTCCTGAGTGCCTCAGGCCAACAACGTTGTTCCACGCAAGTCGAGTCGAGGATGTTACAACGCTATTACATGTACAACTGCAATCACGCAACAGGGCGACTCAAGATATAATACGCTCGGAAGACCAACCTCTACAGCTCCTGTGACCCGAGATGTTGCCCCGAGTAGTACAGGTCTGTAGATCGGTGTTCGAAGGCTGGCGGTGAATGCACCTCGAGATCCAAGCATATTCACAGTCTCAACATCGCATGAACGCCTTATGGTTGCTTTCGTTCCAAACACAACAACACAAGACTTAAATGAAGGGACGGCATATCTTCCATCGGAGGGCATGCAGATCGTGTACTGAAGTGTTTTTCCTTACCCACCTTGGGCCCTTCATCCACCATGAGCCTCACTAATCTAGCACTTCTTCCAAGAGAGCTCCTTGCTCACATCGCCTCCCAAACCGACCCATCCTCGGTCATTGCCTTGTCTCAAGTCTCCAAGACCATCCGAGCAGCATGCTTCGACCACATGGTCTTTCGGATATTGCTCACGAACGCAGAGGTGTGCAAGTGGAATCTCTCGACCATCGACTGGCAGTCATTGACCAAATATTGCCGTGAAGACGCTTCTCTCTGGGCACGCTATGCGCTCGCCGACGATCGAGCCTGGGAGTTTCTTTCCCCGTGTGATTGTCACATTCCTCCGGGTATCCCATCATGGATGACGCCACTTCTGTTGGTCAAACATCCTTTGGTTTATGATGCAAAATTCCAACGCGCTGTACTGCGAGATTTTCATCTTCCGTTCGAAGCGTTGAAAGCGCACTGTCGAGTTATGACCGTTCTTGGACTTCAAGAGAAAGAGGAGATGCTCGACGACATGGAGGCAGTGCTGTATTCTTGGACAATGCGTCCAAAGCACGGCTTGACACACTTTGGAGGCCCACCGACGACTGTACCAGCAGCCTTGAGCATATTATCGTACACTGCCCTCGTCTTACACTTCTGCGTACGTACGCGCCAAGCATTATCGTCTCCCGATTGGGCTACCAGGGTATCCTCGATTGCAATCCCAACTACTGCTCAGATCCCCTTGACACCTCTGAGCTACTCATACGCCCTGCCATTTCCGTTCTCCAGCTTTGAAAGCTACGAGGATTGGTTCTCGCAGCATACGAACGCGCTATGGCAGACAGAGATCACGACTGGAGAGTGGTGTGGACACTTCATTCGTTGCATAAGGAGACCAACGCATAACGTCCGTATTGATCCATACGTGAGCAACATTTGCTTTTTTGGCCAGGGGGACGCCAAGCACGAACGCCTGACCATGCAACCAGCGGATGGTACAGATGAACATGGCTCCTTCACGCTGACCGGGCATCTGGAGAGGTCATCACCTCTATACTCCGTCAACTGCGTTATCATCAAAGATTACACAAGATCTAACAGACCGCGAATGAGGTTCTCTGGGCGGCTCACGCCGTACGGAATAGTGGGAACATGCTTGGAACCCTAGGGTCCTCCTTTCACTCGCATACCCAGCTCATTCTGGCTGTGGAAGGCGGCGTGGACGCGACCACGATGACGGCGTCGGAAAAGAGCCTTGGTAGCCCCACTCTCACTAATATGAAGCCCATGCAGCAAGAGAGTCTTTACCTACGACCTCGTAGTATACATGAATGACGAAACTGATGTAGTGGCGTCGAAGTAGCGATTGCTGTTGCTCGGTATCGAGCATGAGGGCTGGAAGATTCGCGAGAACTAGAGGCGATTCGATGGGCGCGAAGCATCATACTCGCGTACTTGTACCCAGATTTATGACATATCATGATGGCGAGCAAGACATCGTCGTGCCTATCATTCCGTAGCGCAAACACTGGACCTAAGCATTGACCACGTATCGAAGAGACCTCCTCATTTGCAAGATTATTGTACCCTTCACAAAGCCAACGCATGAGGTCTCCTCTTTCCGTTCTGTTCGCCATTTGCGTCGACGTCAATACACAGCCGTCAATAGGATGTCAGCTCATGATATCACCGCCCGGAGAATGAATGACCCGACCCCTCTAGCGGAATCCAAACTGCAGACATATACTACCGGGGAGAGGACAGATAATATAGCTCGTTGTTGGGTCGACACGATACCTTCGAGTGTGATGGTCCGAGTCGCGGCGGAACATTGCCAACGGTTCGTGAGGGCAGAACATATAGGATATGCTAGATCTCGTCTGTGTTCGCTGCATACACTGTACCAGGTAGTAGATCAGACACCATACATTGCTTTATGTGAATGTAACCCGGGGTATACTCTCTGCCCACATTTTCTAGACAAATGAGCAGGCATTTGTACATTAGACCAATCATGGTCGGCCATTACCCTGCCTCCCTCACAACTCATCATTCCTCTTCACCTTGACCTGCAATCCCTCGCGCTCGTGCCTGCTCACTCCCGCGAAGTAGTCGTGCACCAGCTCGACATCACGCTCCGACGTCTCGAATAAGGTCAGCGTCGGGAATCGCCGCATCATCGTTCCAAGCAGTGTGTAAAGCTCGGCGTGGGCCACGTTCATCCCAACGCATCTGCGCGCCCCACTGGAGAAAGGGACCAGATAGGGTTCGAGTTTCGACTTTGCATCAGCGGCAAGCCAGCGAGAGGGATCGTAGGTGTGAGGTGAGGGGAAAATCTCCGGGTTGAGGTGGACGAAGTATTGGGACATGCCGATGCCAGCCTGAGGATGTTAGCGGTTGCGTGGAAGGAGGATGTTTTGGGGTGGCATACGCCGCGGGGAATGGAGTAGTCTTTGTACTGGATAGGTCCATTGGGATTGCAGCGAGGCAATCGACCTATGGCGCTGAACGATAACCTGGAGGAACGTCAGACCTGGAGCACAAGGCTGACCACTCATAGACGTACCGCAAACCCTCCTTGATGCAGGCGGTCAGGTATGGTAGCTCAAACAGTTTGGAGTAATGGGGAATGTTGCTCGGATCAGGAATGGCTTCGTGGAGCTCCTTATTGAGTCGAGCATGCACCGCGGGATTGTTCAGGATCTGAAACGTCGTGTATGTCAGAGTGGCACTAGCAGCCTCCATACCCCCTGTAACAATCGAATTGGCCTCGAGTGCGATTCTCTCCAGTGTCTTCTCCTGTGCTGGGAGTGTACTACTGTACGCCAGCTGCCAGACCACCGTCGGGTGACTTTTCGCTCCGATGGCCTGGGAATCCAGCTTTAATGTACGCGCCGTAGAAACGTCGATATCAGAGTTGAGATCGATGATCTCCACCATACGCTTGTCGATCAACCCGATCATCCATCTGGGCATGAGCATGAACACCCCCAGCAGAAAGGGGACTTGCCGCATCAGTGGTGTCACTTCCATGACACACCGGAAGGCATGATAGAAGCTCTTACCCCAGTCCGCACGCTCCAACATAGCCAAGCTTTCGCCAAACGCGTATTCCGCGATCAGATCCACTGTAAGACTCCGATAGGCGTAGAAGAGAGGGACTGGCTTGTCCGTAGCGACATTTTCGCTGATACGCTCACACAACCGGTCAACGAGCTTCTGTAGGAGGGGCTGAATCTTTGTCACAGCTCCTGGGTTGAAGAAAGGGTCGAGTGCTTCGCGCCGAGTCTGGTGGACTTGCGCCGATAGCGTGCCGAATGTGGTATGTGGGAAGATCATCAGCTTGTAATAATATTCAAACTTGTCCAGGCGAAGCTTTCCATTGTAGAGCTCATCGTAGTACGATGGATCGTTGATGTGTACCTCATTTGGTCCAATGCGACTGCGTCCCAGGAATATCAGCTCTCATGTTCGTCCGACGGTCGGATCCAGACTTCCACATACACGATAGGTCCTGGGATTGGTTAGCGAGACGTGCTGCAAGTAATCCAGCATCCTGGCACGGTTCCGAGCATGGTTACTCAGGTGACACGAAAAGCGGAAGATGCAGGGAAGGTATCGTGGCTCACCATACTTCTGATGCCATGCTTCTATTCTCCAAAGATAGCGACCCTGCGTACTGACATCGATGTAACCCTCGAAAAGCGTCGAGATGGCAGCCAGCTTCGGGCCAGGGATCCTTGCCAGCGGGTGGAAGAACAGCTGATATGCGATGTACGACAGGGGACACAGCAGGATGAATGAAGTCACTGCGGGCCATGCGCTGATGCCCGTCATTGCTTCGAAGCTCTCCACGACTTCACTCACGAGGTCTATACACGGTCACCAGGTGTGTCCAAGAACAAGCCGTGTGGGTTGACACGTTTTCAGTCGGTAAATACGCAGCGACAAAATTTCACAGTAAAGTCTTAGACGAGACTCACGCTGACCATATTATGTACAGGATGGAAGAGCCCCTGTCAACTTCCCGCACACAACGATGACGGACGGTCTACCCTACAAGAACAATTATTAGCTCGGGCCTTCAACAAGATGTAGTTTGAGCTAGAAAACAGCTTGAGGCTACTCCAAGTCCAGGGTGCTGCGATCCGAACCTTGATTCAACGCACACACCCTGTCGGAGTAGATCGCCACGCGTGGAGATAGCTCCAAAGCTCCAGGCTTTCTACTTCTCACCCGAATCTGTCACGTCAGTACATCCTCATCGCAACACCTCACCGTCTTGAGCCTCCAGAACGCTGCTCAATCGGCCATGATACGACATGATCGTCTGTCGGATCTTCGGTGGGCCGTGTTCGGACATTGCTGATAAGTTGATTCGCCCATGAGCTTCGTCCACTTCTGTACAACCACCATTTGTTTCTGCACGCTAGACAATTTACAGGTACCGCACGTACAGTACCGTATCTGCTAGGCAGAGGTTACACCTGCGCCGATTCGCGAGATGACGATCGTTGAGACGGGCGTCGAACATCAGGTGGAGATTGACCAACAGCGGTGTGTTCGACCTGCATCTCAACAAAGGTGCCCTCTTGACTCCGCTATAACAGATGTTGTTATGACGAGGTTCGACTGTATGGCGATGAGGATGTTGATAGGATCTAAGCTAGGAGAGTGGCTTGACCTCAACGGTTACCATACCAATATTGGACAACGCACTACCTTCCAAGATGGCTGGCTACTGCAGCATTCCATATGCATCCTTTTCGTGCGCACATCATCGTACAGACTGCATGCTCCTAGTAGATCATCGCTCAAGCGGCATGGACACAGGGTGGTTGGAGACCAAAGCAGCTTCATGATAAGATCTACCGGCTGCTGTAGCTCTATCGATCGAGTTTCACAGTAAGTTTATATATTGAACGAGTGAATTCCTTCTGGACGTCTCGCTACATCGAATTTCTCTACCGCCTTATCTCGCCATGGCAGAAAGTATCCCCCACCGACCGTTCAAATATTCCGTCACTGTCCCAGCTCATCTTTACGAGCAAGAGGAGTACTTCTGCCGCTTTACGCCCCGGATCCATAAAGATGCCCACCTTGCGGACGAGGGATCTTGGCAATGTCAAGTTGACTTCCTCTCTGCAAGTGGCCCGGAAGACTCGGTGCGGAACAAAAATCACAAGAGCTATGCCGTGGGATGCATCAATCCGCTTGTCGGGAACTTCACGGCCCTATGTGCCTCGGAGGCTGTACCTGAACGGCTCGCTTTGACGACCTACAAGGTTGAGTACGCATACATTCACGATGATGGCAAGCACTTCCCACTGGCACAGCATCTCGCATACCCACTGACGTTCACCACCCTCTAGTCATCGAGTACGCCGAAGACAAAACAGAAGACAAGGTATGGTGGTATAAGTAGTCTCGAGGATGTGGTATCTAACGGCACCATTAGCTTCAAGAAGCCAACCGCGAGCTGTATGAGGGCCTCGATTTTGACGACGTAGAGCGCACAGGAACGAAGGAACACATCAAAAGGAGACAGCTTCAAGCAAAGATGGCCGTCGAGCTTCTTGATCTGGACCGGCCTCAAGGGTTGGAATGTCTTCGCCTCTGGAAAGAAATGTCGGAGGTCTTTGTGTCAATTCGAGACATCAACTGCACAACCCTCGAGGAGTACTTACCTTTCCGGTTCGTGGACGCTGGGTGTCCGTAAGTCATCACAACTATCAATGCGCGGAGCAGGGTCGAGATGGACAAAACTGATATGTGATGGCAGGTGGACCATGAGCCTACTCTGTTTCTCAATGGACTTTGCCCTCACTAAGGCCGAAGAAGAAGAACTTTCGCACATCACCATCGCTGCCTACAACGCTTGGGTCCTCGTGAACGATTACTTCTCTTGGGACAAAGAGGCGTTGAACTTCGAAGCGAACGGAAGTCAAGGAGAGATTGTCAGTGCCGTGTTCCTCTTCATGAGGTGGTACTCGGTCGATGCCGTGCAAGCCAAAGTATTGCTCAAAGACGAGATCATAGCTCGAGAGAAGATCTACGCGGATCTAAAGGACAAATACATGAACCAGAACATTTCGACGGAGCGAACAAGGTATTGGTTCACCTTACTGGACCTGGTCACCGCTGGAAATTTCGCGTGGAGCATGACCACTGCAAGGTACCTTAAGGGGCCTGACGCATATCCCGCCCTCAGTGTCAAACATCACGAAACTTCTTCCACCTCAGGCTCCGACAGTCTGGACCACCCGATCTCCAAATCTGTTCAGACGAACGGTCATGCGAATGGTCAGAATGGAGTAAGACATGATTCGCCAACCGGAACCGCTATGCCTTCGGATGAACCATTTTTGAAATTGCCAGGCGTGTTGCTCGCACCTTATGAGGAGGTAAGTCATCTCCCATCACGTTGAAACAACAATGGCTTATTGTACAGACTATCCTCGAATCCTGCAACTACGTTCAGTCGATGCCCTCCAAGGGTGTTCGTAACTCGGCCATTGACGCACTTGATGTCTGGTACGAGGTTCCGGATGAGTCTTTGCAGACCATTCGAGAGATTGTCAACACCTTGCACACCTCGTCTCTGATGTAGGTGAATGCATGCCCATTCAATATACCCACGCTGACTGGCTAGGCTCGACGATATCCAAGATGACTCTTGCCTTCGGCGGGGTCAGCCTGCTGCACACATTATCTATGGAACCGCGCAGACAATCAATGCCGCAAACTTCCTTATGATGAAGGCTGTCAAGGCCGCCGAGAAGCTCTCTGCAGCGGCTCTTTCTGTTCTGACAGGTAAGACTCTTGTTGAGTGAAATTTTAGAAGAGCCATGCTGACATTACCAGATCGCCTCTTGGATGCACACATCGGTCAAGGAATGGATCTATACTGGAAACATCAGACCTTGATACCAACGGAAGGGGAGTACTTTGCAATGGTAGACGGCAGTGAGTCCAATAGGTGTTCGTTCTCATGGCTGGCCTAACCTTGCAACAGAAACGGGCGGACTCTTCACTCTCCTTGCAGACTTGATGAAGGCGGAAGCGACCACTAACAAGGACTTGGACTGCGGGGATCTGATGGTCATGGTCGGCCGCTTCTTCCAGTCACGAGACGACTATCAAAACCTCGACAATGCGGAAGTGAGCCATTTCTACCATCACCATACACACTATCCGCGCTAATCTCAAATGACAGTACACCGAGCAGAAGGGATTTGCCGAAGACATCAGCGAAGGAAAGCTATCGTTACCTCTGATCCATGCTCTGGAATCGAAGACGTATCGCAATCGCCTGCTCAGCATCTTACAACAGCGCAAGACCGGTAATGGAGTACCACTCGAGGTTCGCAAAGTGGCGATTGATGATATCAAAGCTGCGGGCGGGCTTGCATACGCACGTGATGTAGCAACGCGCCTGGAGGAAGAAGTGAACACGATCCTGGCTGATCTGGAGAAGCAAGCTGGGAGAAAGAATTGGATCTTGCGCCTGTTGCAAGCACGTCTGCATATTGATGCTTGATACGATTCGTAGTGGAAGTGATGGATTTCTTGATCTGCTCACAGTACATTTA
Source organism: Microcyclospora pomicola (assembly GCA_002786065.1). Taxonomy (NCBI): domain Eukaryota; kingdom Fungi; phylum Ascomycota; class Dothideomycetes; order Capnodiales; genus Microcyclospora; species Microcyclospora pomicola. The sequence goes on along the minus strand of NHNY01000027.1, from coordinate 235,326 downwards.
CACTCAGACCTGGTTCCTGACTGTGTGCTGATGTCAATGATCGGCTCAAGCACATGTTTCAACCTTCTGATTGTACTGCAGAGATGCATTCTCTTCGTCATGCTGTAGTCCATACGTTCCCAACCATCGTGTTAGATGAGGCTTAAGGGAAGGAATACATCAACATTCGGACTGGACGCTAGAACGCGAAACTTTCAAGAATCATCCCGGGAAAGATGTTGGTAGTGATTGGCTTTTAAGATCCTCGATAGGTCCCGTACCTCCAAATCATCTGGCGACGTCTCATCTGTGAAATAATCACCTTTCTGTCCACCCGTAACGTGGCGAGTCTTGCACAGGTTCTGCTAGGTGTGCTCGCTAACGGCTCGAATCCGAACATCGGTTTATACATATCATCACATCATCACTTCTCGACGATGTTCGTGATGAGGTGTACCGAAAGTTCCCAATGTGTGTGCTTGAGGTCGGACCATAAGGTACCCACAGCAATTTCTCGCGCCATAGGAGACATAGCTCCTGATAAACGTAATCGGGACTAATTTGGCTGCAAACAGAGGAACAATTGACGAGCAAGGGAAGTTGAGGGAGAAACTGTCTAGATCGCACGAGCATGCACCCACGCTTCCCAATGCATGGACTCAGCACAGCAGCAACAATGTGCACATGCCGGTATCTTTCATTGCAACGCCTCTGTCCCTCATGGAATCCTCGCCAGCACATCCTCTCTACTCCACCCATCTCCTCTCCGTCCGCGCGATCAATTATATGCCCGCGCCTGCGCTACGCTGTCCGCATCTCGTGCCGCCGCGATCTCTCTCGCCGTCTGCGCCAGCACATTCGCCTGCGTCTGCGCCTTCTGTGCGTCCAGCTGCCGGCCCAACTTTCCTTTGCCCTGTGCTGCTTTCGCTCGTTCCTGATATGCATCCTTCACGTCAGCCCATCCGTATCTCACGTCCACGACGCCCACCGCGTTCCCTTTTCTTCCAGAATCCTACCCAGCCATAGATGTAGGAGACTCACCTCAGCCGCCCTAGCCGCCGCCGTCTTGGGATCTTCCTCGCTGCCAGCTCCCGCGCCCAGCGTCCGTCCTGCACCTCCACCGCCGCCTGTCTTCGTCGTAGCTTTTATCCGTGGCGCGGGAGCACGTGCATTACCTGTTGACGACGGAGCGGTAGCGGGCGTGGCGCCGAGGGTGCGACCTTCGCCGGCGAAGCTGTCGCTTTGCTTGCCGCAGCAATTGCCCATGTCGGCGGGAAAGACGTAGCTGGCGAAGCTGTAGGTTCGAAGATTGGAAAAGAACGGTGGAGTGACTAGAGTCTCAGGATTCGAGGGTATACTTTCGAGGTTGATGGGAGCTACATGATTGTGCTTGGCAACTCACGGTGAATGCTATCTGTGCTGCGTGGAATGCGTCTAGGTCTACGGGTCGAGCTGCCACTTTCGTGGCATGTGGTGACGAAGCGGGGCACACGTGGAAGTGGGGAGAGTTCTATATTAGGATATCTGAGATAGATATCAGATCTAGGAACCTTTTGTACACATATATATATGTACCATGCTGCATCGACATACAATCCATTCAAAGTTAGGCGTATCGGTGCTTGACTAAGTATGTAAGCACGGTACCGCAGATGAGGTCTTCTGTCTCGTCGGACCTATATACAGACATGTTCGAGCCGAAAGTCATGGAGGATTTGCTCTGCTATCGCGAGTAGGCTGGAAGGATGGTGGATTCGTTCGCATTTGCTATGGAGCCGCTCCATAAATCAATCTTGGATTTCAATTGGCTATTTTGAATCCGAAAGGAGACTGTCCATCTCTTTGTTCCTCGTTCCTGCGCTGCCACTCTTTTCGCTCTCTTCGAGTGCTTTGGCCTCCGAACCACTGGCACCACTGATGCTGCCTCTCGCGGCATCCTTCAGACGCTCCGCATCATCCTTCCTGACTTCTTCGGACTTCTCCTTTGTCTCGTCTTCATCGTCACCTACACTGAAGGGATCGTTGTCTTCCTCTGGGTTCGGTGCAACAGAGGTCAATGGTTGCCACTTCTTCGCTTTGCCAGAATCCTGTCCAGAGTTCGAGCGTTCGGCGGCGTCAACTTCGTCAACTGGACCACTCTGAGGTGGTTTCGGCTGCGACTTGAAAAGATCTGGGTTCGGCTTTTGTCGACTAGACGTTCTTGGCGGTTGTGCAGGCGGCGCTTCGTCGTCCCTCATCTCTAGTCGCTCGAACTCGTCATCGCCGAGCTCATGCGGGTCCGCATCATATCGCTGCGCTTCGGTACTGCGCCTCTGAGCCTCAGCCGATTTGCGGATTCCGTACAACTGCTCGCTTTGTGATGGTCCAAAGTTTTGCCTACCAGGCCACTGGCTGGTGTTCTGCCTGGACCCAGCGTTCGAGGAAGTGTAGAGATCGTCTTCGTCATCCTCACCATCCATCTTCTTCCTTATGTTGTTGATCCAGCTGTTGAACTTCTTCTGAGTTTCCTGGAATCCTTGCTGAATATTGCGACCGATTTCGGGAAGATCATCGTCAAAGAAGCTTCGGTCATTCTCCTCGTCGTATTGCGGACGCTGCTGGTTTGGTCCACGGAGGCCCGGCTCGCGCTGATTGTACTGATGCGAGCGCTGTCCACTGTTGTATTGCTCGGCTAGCTGACGAGCATACCTTTCATCCGCTTCCATTTGGCTCATTGGCTGGCGCTGGCTGGGCCGGGGAGGTTGAGGAGGTGCTGCTTCTTCGGGTTGGAAGGTGGGGTCTGTCATGCCTAGCAATGCATTGAATGCTGGCTCGACTTTACCGTTACTAGCCATGAGTACAGCTTTGATGACCTTTGGATCGATAGAAGGAAACGCCTCGATCAGAGTATGCTCGGCTTGTTGCTGTGCACTTACTGGCCGGGGTGGCTGCTGTGGTGGGATCTCCTGTGTCTGCTCGCTGAAGGAAACGCGTGGTTTGGGTGAAGGAGACTTTGCGCCAGACTTGACAGGAGTCTCGTGGCCCAAAGGAGAGACAGTCCCAGTCTCCTGCTCGTGCTCATTGTCGTCGAAGTCCATCTCCTCTCGTGTCGTTATGGACTCTTCCGCCTTGGTGGGCGAAGTGGGGTCTTCTGCCATGTCTGGGTATCAAGTTGATGTGTATGCGGAGGCGATAGCGTATGGCGAAGAGTGGTCAGGTCCGATGTGGTGAGGATAACAAGGACGATGTAGTTGTGTCGAAGAAATTGGCCGGCTGCCTGCATGTAAAGAGAGAGCTTGCTGGCGCAGTACGTCAGAGTTGAGGCTGGCGGGCAAGCACGGGGTCGTATGCGTGTGGGGCAGCTCTTTCGACGGAGCTCCACTTGGCTATAGTTGGCCATTGCAGCCACATCTACATCCGAGTTTTGAGATCCTTTTGATCAACAACCTCAAAACCTCACACCACAATAGCAGCACTGCTGCTATTGTTATTATCATTGAATCGCAGGCTCTCGCAGCTACTCACGCTCACACTCGCGCGCCAATAAGCTCGCTAGCGCAGTTAAAAGGTAGGTAAGAAGGTAGGTCTTTGCTATTGTCACAATAGGCTAATAGCTTCAATATCTCATTGTTTGAAGCATCCGATTGTCAGACACTCTCACCTTCACTCGCAGTAGCCAGCTATATATCCTTGGTCTCGCTGCTAGCTTTTCAAAGACGGTTAGATCTTAAAAACACTACTACTACTACTACACTACTACTACACTCGCTATAGACTCGCGCTCTCCCTCGCTAACGGATATAGCTCGTTTCCGCATTTTTGCGCGTCGCGATACGACTCTACTGTCGCCGCCGCCCTAGTCCCCTCGCACTCGTAACAAGACTCGCCGCTAGCTTTAAGATCAAGCTAATCTCGCTCTCGCTGCAATAGCAGTAGTACTACTACTACTACTACCTCTACTACTACTACTACTAGCAGCACTAGCAGCACTAGTAGCACTAGCAGCAGTAGCAACCACCGCCTTCCGCCGCCCTACTACTACTAACACAAGCGATTTTTAGTACTGTAAGTAAGAGACGTAGGATAAGTAGGTCGCTAGCAGCACAAGTAACAATACAAGTAGCAAGAAAGCTACTCTAAACAACCTTCGTAAGTATAATACAGCTAGCTGTATTATAGAGACTAGTAAGGGAAAGGATGCTACTAAAGCGTGCTCGTAGTGCACTCGCCCTAGCAATACAGTGTAGTATAAGGTCTTCGCTAACAAGGATGATAAAGCCTATGCATTTTATAAGGTTAAGGCGAAGTCTGGCTGCACTGTAGCAGTTGCGAGTGCGCCTACGCTTAAGCAGCGAGTAGAGTTCTTAGAGGGAGAGGTAACGAGATTAAGCAAGCTGCTAGATAGCTTTATGAAGAGCTTAGAGTTTCTGTCGGAGTCGCTGTTGTTAGGGTTTGATTAGGAGGGTGATAAGGAGGAGGAGGATATAGAGATGGTTTAGTTTTTTTTCTATATAAGTGTACTGCGAGTACGTGTTCTTAGTCCCTAATCTTCCCTTTCTCTGTGATCTTACTATTAAACTTCGTTAGCAATTGCACTACTTACACGCCTCTAGTAGCGGTTCTATGTCTATTAAAGGTTCGAGTGTAGGCTTATTATAGCTGCGAGTGTGTAAAACTACTCGTTCTGGCGGTTCTACGTCTGCTAAAGGCGCGAGTACAACCTTGCTACAGCTACGAGTGTGTTAGTATCTAGCTATGTGGCTTTATTGCTTCGTCTCGTAACTCTGTCGGAAGCTACAATTAAACGACGTCGCTTTCGAGGTTGCTGCGGAGGTTGCTATAGAAGGTCTTGTTATAGAAGGTCTTATAGAAGGTCTTATAGAAGGTCTGATTGTAGAGGGTCTGATAGCAGAGTGTCTGATTTATCGGCACCCTCTACAGAGACATCCGCACACTCGCGGTCTACTTGCGCTAACGCTATCGTCTTCGTTGCTACTAACCTAGCCCTTGCGTCTACGAGTGCGTAGCGCACGATCAATCTCTTATACTCGTTAAGTTGATCCTCGAGCTCGCGTCGAAGGGGCAGAGGGTCCGGACGCAAAGGAGATCTAGTGAGATCTACGGTATCGATATCCGCAGTGCGAGTAGCTAGCGAGTATGCTCTCTAAGGCTCCTTCTTAATCTCTTGCTTAACAACTAGACGTATAGGTTTAATGCTTGCTATTACGCTATTACGAGTGCTTAGACGTGTAGGCAGCTCGAGCGACGGCAGACTTTCTACACTCGTAGCACGCTTGCGTGCTAGCTTCTTTGTAGCAGCTAATGCTTTGACTGCTTTTAGAGTGTTAAGCTCGAACAAGATCTTAACATCGTACGTACAAGTACTGCCTTTGTAAAAGGGGATTAACACTGCGAGTAGATTATCTACGGGTCTATCCTTATGCGAGAGCCTTTTCGGAGCGTTAGTATCCTCTGTCTAGCCACTAATAAAGTAGTAGTTACGATAGTTTAGATAGTTAAAAGGATCTTGTAATTAATCGTTAGCAACGCGCAGTAGCAACCAGTTAACTACTAGCTGGCCTTTAAGAGTATTAATAAGGAAGTGGTCTATAAAGCCGTCTGTACACTCGTAGACTAACTCGTACTCGTAGTAGTGCTATAGTGGCACCGTACGCTTCTGCTGCTTAATAGTGACGGTCTACGTGTAGATAGATATATTCGTTTTCACCTTAATAGCAGCTAGACGGACAGGCGCTAGTTGTGGACGAGTAGCGCTGCGAGTGTCTTTAAGTGTAATAGACACAGCGCGTTGCAACAGAGGTCGTAATGCGGCATTTACTACTAGTAGCTGCACCTTTTTGAAGCCTAGTGTCGCGGGCTAGGGAGTCCTGTAGTCACGCCGCGAGTAGAGAGGACTCCTCCTATGCGCGGTAGTAGGCGGAGGAGTCCTGTAAGGAGCGGAGGTGACAATCAGGAGTCCTTAGAGGCGTCGGACAGGCAAAAACACACTAATCTACTAGTAGAAAATGATCTTAGCAGACGAATGTATGTCTTATACTGTAAACTATAAAGGAAACTCTATGTAAAGGACGCTAATGACAGTGAGGGAGTCGCGCTCCCTAGTGCGGGAGTCGCGAGTCGTAACAACCCCCCCCCTACTATAACAGTCACCGTCCTAGTAACTAGAGGAAAAAACCTTCGAGTAGCGGATGTGTAGTTAGACATCGTTAGGAAAGAGGGGAATCGGGATTGTAGAAAAGGGTATCCTAATGATGATTAGGACTGTTAACCGGCCGGCGAAGTCCGTCGGCGCTTTTTGTTACCTGTTTGTAGTGTCGTAGCGCGGCGTCTAGCAGAGGACTTCCCTTTAACCGGCGTTGCGAACGGGTTTGCTTAATTAAGGAAGTTTGCGCGCGTTTATGCCTTGGATGGAGTCGCGCTTAGCGTTAGGGACGAAACGTTCCTCTTCGGTAGGCCGAAGATAGGTAGGGGAATCTTTCGCGGGGTAGTGCTAGGCTTGACCTTCAGTCGGGCGACGCCTTTGGTCAGAGGTTCTAGTGAAGAGTCCAACGAGTAGAATTCCGGAGGTGAGAACAGGTCTTCGGGCGCTTAGCGGCGCTTACGGGCACTGGATCGGCTCTCTAAGTACGTAGGCTCGCCGAGCTAGATAGTTAGTAACGTAGGTGTCGTTATGCTAGAGTCTAATTCCGCTATGTAGGAGTCCTTAGCGTCGTTAGAGGGCTTGGCAGACGACGGCAGCAAAGGCGGCAGGAGCTTCTAGAACTGATTTAGAGGCACGAGGGATTTGGTCTTCTTGCCGTTGTCTAGTGCTTGCTATAAGAGGTCCTTCTTTGCATTCTATATGCCTAAGGTCCTATAGGTTTCTGCGGAGATAGGCAGGGGTCGTGCAGGGAGTTCCTTAGTACAGTCCCTGATAAGGTTCCTTATAAAGCGGGAGGCGGTGTCTCGTGCTACTATAGCTGCATTAAGACTCGCGGCTGCGGAACCGTCTAATCGGTCTGCAATCTTGCAGAGAGGGGCGGAGGACTCCCTGTCGCGTCTATCGGCTATCGCGCAGAGGAGCTTAGTAGTGCGTTGTATGTATGATACGCTAGACAGTAGAGCATAGAATAAGACCTATGCCGTAGTGTTGACTGCCTAGAGTGCGTTAGAGTCCCTTACGTTGGTCACTGTCCAGCTACGGTCCGACATCTCCTTAGGAATGCTACAGGCGCTCCGTTTAGGCAGGAGGATCTCCTCGACGTCCGGCATGTCTGTATCGGAGTTGTCTAGTGCTGTGGAGGCTCGTCTCGCGAAGGTTCGCTTAGCAGAGGGTCGCTTTAGCGATGGGAACTCGACTTCAGAAGGGTATGTGTAGCACAAGGTCGGGTAGACATCCGGGTCGAGCGGGTTCTGAATCAGGTTAATGTGGCGACTGCTAAGCTAACTCCAGTTAATGTCCTTAACGATAAGGGGTTGCGGCGGGTTAGATGTAACGTCCTGTTAAACGATAGCCTATCGGACGTCATCAGGGATCTGTCTATCAGTGTCGAGCATAAAGTCGTAAAACTTGTCGGAAACCCGGTCCATATCTACTGTCGCTAGGTAAGTGACGAGGTTCTACATAATAGGATTATCGAGGTCCGCGCCGTATATCTCGCTGTTAGGGACTTTCTGTATGTAGCTGTTATAGGTATACCTCTCCTACGAGTTAGGAGAGGTCTAAGGGAAGGAGCTTGAAGCGTCTTTCTCGGTTTAGTCTAGCTTAGCAGGCTTATTACGGAAGAGGTGTTTGATCTGTGCCTCCCCTATAAGGGAGTATGCTTAGTATATCTTTATTAGGTACTAAGTTCCTTTGACTTTTACGACCGCTAGTAGTCCTAATTGTCTGCGAGCAGGGTACGGAAAACCCTAGCTTGTGAAATCTCTACCCTAGTACTTGCTAAGGTGCTGCTTGCTAATGACATTGAAGCGATAGCAAAGCTTAGTAAGTCGTCTAACATACATATCTATTAGTATGACTCCGGAAGGCGGGAGTTGTTCTCTATTTAGGAGGAAAGATAGTAGCTAGCAAATAGTCGTGTACATAAGGAGATGCGCGGTCCGCTTTATGTCTATCTCGGAATACGATGCTAGCTTAACCTCCGTAGAGGCGGTCTTCGCGCTAGGTGTCTATAGCTTATAGAAGGGCTTATAGTGTCCTTACGTACGGGGGTGTGCTATTCCGCCGCTAGCTATTGTAGTGACTAGTTGTGCTTGAATAGGGTTGTTATGCAGGTTTATAGTAACGTTAAGGGCGGCCTCTAAGTGTTGGGGCTAGAGGTTGTAGAAGTCGACAAGTCCGTTAACAAGGTTTCGTGTAGCGAGACCGTAAGAACGAGCTTATAGGACTAGTTCGCGTAAGGTAAAGCCGTAGGTTTGCAGGAGAATTAGGTAAATGATTTCTACGAGTAATTAAACGAGGGTAGTGATGATTAGGTAACCAGTGCGCAAGTCGGTGTACTTTTCTTCGCAACGCTTAATAGAGCGAAGATCAGCGGACTCAATCGCGAAGTTAGAAGTTGAGCGGAAAAGCGAGAGGTCGCAAACCACGTCCTCGTAAATGGAAAGGACTTAATCGGACTCCTTCTAACACACTAGGTGCTTGAACTCAGAAATGTAGAGACCTTGCTCTCTAGCGCGGATCGCTGCCTCTTCGAGGGTCTCTTTTAGAAGGGCGACTCCTGCTCGCACTAGTTAGCTAAGTGTGCGGAGGGTAGAGTCGAAGTGCGCAGTCGGGGCAGGTTCCGGAGTGTTAGCGGTCTTACTTCTCGAGTCGGACTCGTTCTCTTTCGGGGCGTCGTTCTATGTAGTAGGGAGGTCAGGCTCCGTGTCTATACTAGCGCGGGATTCGTGTTGACCTGTAGTGGAATCCTAGACAGGGGCAGAACGCTCCTTCGCTTCCTGCTCGAGGTTCAATTTGAGTATGTAAGCGTTAATGGTGTTACGTAAGAGCTCCACTTTGGTAGTGAATTTGTTCTAGGTGTCGTAGTCAAATACGTCAGCGAGTTCGACGTTTAGGCTGTCCTGTACAATAGAACCCCGACTAACGAATTTCACGGTGTTAAGGTCACGGAAGTTTGCTAAACAATACGCGCGTAAGAGGCTGTTTAAGATTTAGCAGCTGCTTTGAATAGTGTCGTCGTTATAGAAGATGTAGGAAGTGATCCTCCGTATAAGACGGTTGCTAAATAAAAGATTAAGATCCTTAACGAAAACCTGGCGTTTCTAATAGTATACGAGGTTTGCGGCGAAGAATAAGACTAAGGCGGATTCGTGCCCCTAACGTAAAGTGCTAGGAAGGTTGTTAGAGAGCGACTGTCTAGGGAATAAGCAGCTGTGCTTTTCGAAGAACTTTTCCTGCCTTTTCGAGAAACCAGTTAGATAGGCCAGGACGTGGTCGTCGGAGGGCGAGCTTTCGGGCGAGTCTTGTATGTTCAGGTCGGCGTTAGTAGGCGCGAAGTCTATCTAAGCGCGCGGGTCGCACTTCGTAGCGTATTAGACTCCTTCCGGAGGCTTAGTAGCTTCGTAGCGGAACTGGAGCTTTTTAGGAATGTCGTAGGACTAGTTGTAGTTTGCAATCTAAAGGTTAGTGAAAAGATTATGTCCTAAACGTACAGGCGCGTCGACGGAGAACAACTAGACAGTCAAAGCCTAGGACTCTTTGTTACAGTACGTAAGTGCTGCAAGCAGGAGTCGGAAGTCGTTAAAGGCCTACTCTTTATCTAAGTTAACAGCAAGTAGGAGAGCTACTAGCTACTTAGAAGTCCACGCGATCTCGTAGGGTAGTTCGTAGGCTAGGAAGGTAACGTCTTGTTCTCGAAGGACCTTAGCTTAACCTTCGATAAGGAACCTCGTTCCCTTCTAGAAGGCTGTCCGCTCGAGCGCTAGGGTTTCCCGCTTTGACGCTAGAGGGACAAATAGTTGACCTAGGTCGGAGTATGAAGTATCGGACTCCTCGGCCAGCTTACGAACGATCTTCTCGTAACTAGGGCTGTATCGGAGTCGCGAAGCGGCGTTATGTGCCGTAAGATTTTGTTCGGAGACAGGTAGTAGGGTAGAGGAGGGGAGTTGCGCCGTTGTAGGTAATAGCGGATAGGTGTCCTCGATAGGGGCAGGCTCTTATAAGAGGACGGTGCCCACAACCTGGTAATTCACCTTGCGAGCCGCTAGTGTCGCTGTTCTAAGAGAAGTAGCTAGCAGAGGAGGGACTTCTAAATTAGGAGTAAAGTGTAATAGTGCGTAATTAGGGGAACGTGTTCAGTCGCCGACTAACAATCGGAAAGCTTCTTCGTCGACCTATAAGTAATAACGAATGCCGCGGATCTGCCTTATGCCCGGCAGATAGAAAAGGGAGGTGTAGCCGCTCTAACGGAGTCTTTCGACGATGTCCCTACCGCGGAGGTAGGGTTAGCAGAAAAAGATGTAGCTCGCGATGTCACCTACGTGCGTGCCGGTAACAAATGCGTTAAGGAGTTAGTAAAACTCGTTACGGTACTACCCCTTCTATAGGTTAGCTAGTACAAGTTGCGCTAGAGGGCAGTTAGAGACCTACTAGAGGTCCGTAGGAAGGTTTTCAAATTAGGGAAAAAGCAGTTCTTAGTGCTTAAGGAGAAGACGCTGCTATAGGGAGACGAATCCAAGCTCGAAGCTCTTATTTATGTGCTCCTAGGGTGTCGTGCACCGCGGTTAACGTAACAAGGACGTGTTTAACTAAGGAGGGAATATGCTTAGAGGACAAACTAGGTTAGTATGCTTGTAGTAGGGTGTGATTGTGTAGATATAAAGGTTTATGAAGTTTGGTAGATGTGTTGTGTAGTACGGACACGAAAAAACAAATGGTGTCGCTACTGCTGCGGAGGTGTCGCGACAATCGTAAACAAACAACGGCTTGTCACATGCTAGAAAGCAACACGACTCCTTAAGATCAAACGGCTACACAAAAGGTTGCGGGCATGCTTTAAAGAATACTGATGCTAACTTAGTCCTGTCCTGCTAAAAAACATGCTTCCGAAAAATGATCCGCGTCCTAGAGGAAGATTCACAACCCCTAAGGGTGTGAGGCGCCCGCCTTCGCGCCTAGACAGCGCGTCTTTAGGCGACGGAATCCTCCATTATTAGGGTGTTAGCGTTTATAGTCGTCGATTAGGTCCCTAGCGTTGCTAAGATCATCCTCGTTATACTAGGCGTTGTAGAGGTTGTTCTAACCCTTCTACTTCACACGATATTAGGTAACTGTCGCTCCTTTCCTAGTAGTGATTCTTTTCGCGACTAGTCGTTCGATTTCGTACTAGTCTATAGGATCATCGTTTGTAACGGCGATCGGACCTAGCTCGTAGCCGGCTGTCCTTCTAAAAGGATCATCTCCCTTCGGCGCTAGTTCGATCTAGGCGATAGACACTACTAGGTGGATCTTGTACGCAGCTAGGAGCTCTAATCGGTAGGCGAGGCTGCCGACCTTAGCGAGCACCTTAAAAGGGCCTTCTCGCTAATAGCTAAGCTTAGCTAGCATATCTCCGACTGACTTGTACCCGTGGTGCAGGCGGAGGAACACTATATCTCCTAGGCGGAGGGACAGTAGCTTGTGCTTGCTATCGTACCTTTCTTTTATAAACACGTTAGCTATAGCGATAGCATCCTAGATCTCGCGTCTGATCGTGGCTCGTACCGCGGCGTGGTCTTGCTCTAGAAGTAAGTCTAGGACATTCAATAAGTCAAGGTTAGTCTTGAATCCTATGATAGCCTCGTTAGGGGTATAGCTAGTAGTCGCGCTGCGAGAGTTGTTTAGAATAGACTGCAGCGTAGGCAGACATTCACTCTAGTCGCGGTCCGGCGAGCCTGTTACGAAGTATCGCATAGCTATTTCTACCGTCTAATTCGTTCGTTCCGACTGACCGTCCGTCTGTAGATAGTATGCAGTAGTAGCAAGTATACGGACATTAAGGAGCTTTAGGACCTTCGCCTAGAATCCGGAGAGGAAGCGCGGGTCTCGGTCGCAGATAAGGACTGCGGGTATAGGCCAATCTATCTTCTGAAGTTTGACGAGCCAACGTTCAGCCTATTGTTCAGCGCTCTAGTCGTCTCTACCCGTAATAAGCGCGACCTTCTTAGACATCTTATTAGTAGTAGTAAGTAAGGTATTCTTGCCCTTCTTCGTCGTCGGTAAGGGCATTACGAAGTCCATTGTTATTTCGCGGAAGACCTCTAACCTAGGCTGTATTAGATTCAATTCTCTATAGGGCGTATGTCTAAGCGTCTTGTTCCTGCGGCACTCTAGGCAGTAACGAATATACTTCTTGAGCTCACGCGAGAGATAGTGTATAAAGAAGGACTCCCGGACTCTGTTGTATACTCGCTAGAACCCTTAATAGTGTCTCTCGTCGTAAGCCTATTAGAAGATGTCCGGCACTATAGAACGCGGAATACACAAACGATCTCTGCTGTTCTCGGTATCCCTCGCGTATAGCAGTCTGTTCCTTTTAAAGAACAGGAGTCCTAAAGGGCTGTTGAACTCGTCTCTGCGGAGACCACTTCGCGCGTTAGGGCGAAGTACTAAGGCGTCGTTAGTAGAGTCAGCCGCGTTCCTCGCCTGCGCTTAGAGGACCATTTATAACACACGCGCCTAGTAGGGGTTATGTTCGTACTGTAGAGCCAGTCTCTCCCGGAATTCGGCGTCCATCTCTACGAGCATGACATAGAAAGTTAGCGCGTCTCTACGATGCCAATTATCGGCGTCGACGTCTAGCATTTCCGTGTTAGGGTCTTCGCCTAGTTTCTTCGTCATTAGACGGCTAAGAGCGTCCGGCACGAGATAGATTTGTCCCGGTCTATACACTACGTTAAGACGGAAAGCCGACAGGTACGTGGCCGCTCTGACGAGTTTGAGGTTCAATCGATTAGTGGAGGTCGTAGTCGTCAATAAGTAGTGCTTAGTTAATCCAACTACAGCGTGATGGTCGGTGAACACCGTTACTAGATGTCGGCTAGCCTGTAGGTAGTAGTATAGCTTCTTCACTACCTAGGTGACTCTACCGACCTCGAGTTCTGTCGGCTAGTACCTTAACTCGGCGGGCGTTAGCGCTTTGCTAAGGAAGGTGACCACCTAAATGTCCTTACGTAGAAACAACAGCGCCCGACCGTTCTCTATAGCAGGATCTAGATCTCCCTTAACTATATACATTATTACGCCTATACCCTACTCGAAAGAGGAGTCTACGTCTATGTACAGACGACGGTCCGGATCCGGATAGAACAGGAGGGAGTCCGCAGAGTCCGCGAACTGTTGTTGCAAGAGTGCGAACGAGTTCTTAAGTTCGTCTATATCCGGAGGATCATCTCCGCTACCGAGCAAAGTCCGAGCTGTATATTTCTTTCTAGCACTACCTTCGACGGGTCTAGCCTTTAATAGGCGGGTCTTCTTACGCTGTAAGGGTTTAGAAACCTAAGCGTAATAAGGTATAGAAGTGCGGAGCTAATTAGTCAAACTAATATAGTATTCTAGCTTCTGTAAGGTGTGTAGGAACTCGAGTAAGGTCAACGCCTTGAGTTTCTCTTCGTGCGTGGCTATGCCTATACTACTAACATGCTAGCCTAACAAAGTAGTAGACGGATATCCTAGGAAGGACTTCTTAGGGGACACGCTTAAGCGTCTCTCGTTCAGGATTTTGAAAACCTTATCGAGATGGCGCTAGTAGTTATCTAAGGTCTTTGAGAAAATTACTAAGTCGTCGATGTATGCTCGCGCGAAAGCTCGGTATAGCTGTAGGAAATTGTCTATCGACCGCTAGACATACTATACCGAATTGCAGTAGCCTATAATTGCCACACAAAAAGACTCCTGACCTCGGTAAGTGTTAATAGTTATCTTGTGCTAGTCTTCTAGCGCAATCGGAAACTAGTAGAAGAAAGAGATCATGTCTATAGTAGAGATGTATGTGCAACCGGCTAACAGCGCAAACATATCGGCTTATAATAGGACTTAGTAGGAGTCCGGGATCGAAATCTTGTTCGCGCTACGGATGTCTACTACCGCGCGACCTTTGTCGACGACTCCTCCTTTCCTGTTAGGAACCTTCTTCTAGACGACAAATACTAGGAACCCGAAAGGTGTAGGTTGTGTAGTGTAGACGACCTTCCCTTGTTGTTGCATTGGATTAAGGGTATCATCCACGACTTTCTAGTCTCTTTTCCCGAGATTATACATCTTAGGTTTTAGAATATAGTCGAGGTAGTTATGCTTAAAGGGTATCTTTATCTATTGTTCCTTTAGCATGTCGACTACAGTACTGCGGTCTCTCTACAAGTCCGGATATCTCTCGACGACTTCTACGAGGACATTCCGATCGTCTTCAGATCTATAAATGGTTACCCTACTCTAGTGAAGCCATTCCTAATCTTTGTCTACGACTGTCTATAAAGGGCGGAGAGCGGCGATGCTGTGTTCGTCATTATAGACTGCGTATACCCCTTCATATTCGCACTCTATGATCATTCCTAATCGATTGTTCTAGGGAAGGATCACTGGCGAGTCGGTATCGTTCCGGACTATAGTGCGAGTGAATTAACTGTCCACAAGGTAGTTATAGACGGCAACGCCTACGGTCTGTCTATCGGACTCGAAAGCGTAGTCCCTGTTGTTAGGAAGGTCTCCGACAAAATGTATAGGTACTCTAACTACCGATTTAGGCGGGACTACCGTCCTCTTAGTAGTTGTGACGACCTTTTGTACGATCGGGCCGCCCTTACGTTTAACTTCAATCGGAATATCGACCTTGCCGGCTATCGTGGCTAGCCTTAGCCGCGTGTTTATTAAGATGTCTTCCGGCCTGATAACATCTATCCTAATCAACATCTTTGCCTTAAGGTTATCTACGAGGTGAACCTTACGTGTAGTCTAGAAGATTGCCGGTCTACCTTCATAAGTCCTAGGAAACGCTAGGGGGACATTCGCATATTATATCGACTTGGTCTTGCTAGTGACGCCGCCTAATAGGATCGAATCCTCTATCTCCAGTATAGACAGGCCTAGGTAGGCTCCGACTAACCACTTCTTGTCCGCTAGTGTGATAGCTATTCCTGTGTTAAGGCACACCGCGACGTCGGTCTCGTTCCTATTTACTAAGCGGACTCGAATCTTGCATCGGGTATAGAACTAAGTGCGGTACGCGAGACCTCTTATGTTCGCGGGTTTAACATTCGCGGACTAGATGATCTCTGGCTGCAGTGTTTTGCTTTCTTTAAGGTTAGAGACCTTTAGCGACGCGCTAGCTTGACGGTCCTTCTTACGGTTTTTCTTCGACGATTTCAACGCGTAGCTGCCCGACGCCTTCGGGAGGACCTTAGTCACGGCCGTGTTTTTCGAAACCGTCGGCAAGCCTTTTAGGTAGCTGATACGGATGTGTTTATGTAAGGTATTATTCGACTAGAAACGGTTGCTACACGTCTTGTAGATAAGGTCCGGCTTAAGTAAACCGGAGTATAGCTGCAAGGTCGCTGCGAGTAGCAAGGACTTCGTTAGCTGCACTAATACCTGTAGCGAGGTCGGCGACCGTCCTCCTGTAGAGACGAAATTAGTGTCTTCAAACAACGCCGACGAAGCAGAGTCCGAGTCTAGAGCGTTATCTGGCGCGGTCTCCTTATAACTTCCGTCATCATTATTATTATTATTAACGTAATAATTTCGTCGCCGTTTGGAGTCGCGCTAGCCTTCACGTTTATTATCGGACTTGCGATCGTTCTATCGCTAGGACGAGTCCTTGTTGTTTTCGTCTCGCTAGCCCTAAGAGCGGCCTGCTGACTCCCTCGTCCTAGTAGACTCGCGGTTTCGATCGTCGCGTTGGTTCTAGGACTTGCCTTCGTTTGGCTTAGGGCCGGTCGTCTTAATAGTCGTCACCTCCTTCTTGTCGTCGTCTCTTAAGTAGCGAGGTTTGAAACGGTCTCGTCCCTCGTCCTAGTATCGCGCTTAGTCGTCCTAGTTGCGCTAGCGACGCGTGTCTCAGAGAGAGCTGTCCTGACGGAGATTAGACGAGAATCTTCCTGTTTCGGCGGGTCCTTCGGCAGCACGACCTTTACGGCTGTATCTGTCGAATCGCCCTTTATCACCGTTGTCTCTATCGTACTTACGATAAGAATAATAATTGGCTCGCTTACGTGCCTAGTCTTCCTAGGTCTCCGCGTAGGCTTCGCACTTACTAGTAAAGGAGTCTAGTGTAGTGTATGCGTTCGGGCGATAGATGTTGATGCGCAAATCTAGGTCGATACCTTTAAAGGCTACTAGCAACTGTTGCTCCAGTGCAACGAAGTTTGCCTCCTTCGCGTACCTAATAGTCGCTATAATATACTAGGCCACGGTCTCGCCATTCTTGACGGACGTCTAGTCGTACTTTTAGGCTAGCATCTTTTCTATAGCTCTAGTTGTGGACATCTTGAACTTTTTGAAAAGCTCTTGTTCCTAACGTTCGATTCCTTTACTACCTTAGATCTACGTGCGGACCTCTAGCGGAAGACTGTAAATGAACTAGGTTGCCGCGGTGCCTTGAAAACAATAGTTAAGGTTTATGCGGACTACATAATCCGGCATAGTCATCGCATAATCTAACGCCGCTTAGATGAACATATAGACCGAACGGTAATAGATCTTTCCGCCGTATTACACGACGTCTCCTTTACTGTAGTCAGGCCCGAGGTTCGGATTGAAAAAACCTACGCGCTCTAGTTTGAACTCCGGTTCCTTCCGGGTTTCGTACTAAGGAGGAATGTCTAAGCGAGGATCAGATCGGAAGTACGCCTCGTCTCGTAACTAAGGGACTCCTCCTATCGGACGGAAACCGTCACGCGAACCTAGCGGGTGTCCCGCTACTGCGCCATCTCGTCCTACACTATAGTAGGCAAAATAAGGAAGCTCCTCGTAATGACTTAGAGGTCTTTCACCGCGAGGTGCCTAGTCGCCTAGAGAGGGACCGTAAGGCTGTGCTTCACGCTATAGGACTTTAGCTATCTCCCTAACAATAGATTGCGTGTGTTCGGCGAGGATCCTCTGCAGGTCGCTTATCGTGACATACTCTTTAGCTAGCGGACGCGGATCCCTGTAGGACTCCGTTTCACGCTCGTACTGCTGTTGCTGCAGGTATTGCTTAGGGGGAGGGGTGTTCTTACAGCTCCTAACAAAATCCTAGATGTCTTAGTTCACAGCTCGCTATAACTTACGACGCACCTGTTCGAGTTCTGACTAGAGGGCAAGATTCTTAGCGAACACCCTATCGGTGTCCTCGAAGCGAGGGGACAGCTCGTCTTCGACTTCGCAGGTGTCCCTAGGTTGTCCTCTAGATATGTACGCGCTAGGGACGTCTGCTATTAGGGAACTGTTGACAGTGTGTCTAGTAATAGGTAAGTAGGAGGGAGGTTAGGGAGTCGACTCTCGCGCCCGAGGACTCCGGGGTGTCTCTAGAGGCCGTTCACACGACTCTGTCTTACGACCCTCGACTGGAAATGTTTTAGGACTCGGAGTAGGAGCTTCGATCGTCAGAGGAGGCGGCGACGTCGACAGATTTAATGCGGAGGTGGACTCCGCGAGGAGGATTCTTAGGAACTCCTCCTAGTAGTATAAAGAGGTGGTCACCGTCACAAACTAGAGTCTAAGCCTCTTCGCAGCTCTTGTGATCTGTGACTTATCAATTAACTAGCCCCTAGGGAACCCGTAATCGTTCCCTTATTAGCTTGCGAGAAAATTCCTAGATCGTTAACCGACTACTTCAGGGTAGTAGTAGATCACAAAAGAAGCAAGGAAGTCGACGGTCTTATCTTTCTTCTTTAGGATTCGTTCCCGCCCTAGGTCGTCGGCGAAGTTCACAATCTCTTATACAAGGATGATTACCGAGTCGGAAACGTTAGGGAGGTGTCGGTTTTGATAACTAGGAAGCGGAGACACTAAAGCCAGTTTAACGGTTAGCAGCACGAGTCCGCCTAAAAGGAGGACAAGGAAAGGAGTGTCGGGGTTACCTAGAGGTCTTTTAGGAGATAGTAGAGGACTCGTGTGAAGTCGGTTCAGTCAACGACAGAATGTTAACGAGGTATGTTGCCGAGTGTCGCTTTAGGAAGGACTGGTCCTTACGGTCCTCGAACCACAGTTGTCGAAGTGAATAACTGAGTGTACGCGACGAATCGCTAGTTCCGTAATGCGTTTAGTCGCCGCAGAATCGGACTGTAGTAGCGCTGTATAAAGACAGCTAGTAATTAGTAAGATTTGGTTCGATAGAACCTAGCTACTATGTTGTCGCAGGCTAGGGAGTCCTGTAGTCACGCCGCGAGTAGAGAGGACTCCTCCTATGCGCGGTAGTAGGCGGAGGAGTCCTATAAGGAGCGGAGGTGATAATTAGGAGTCCTTAGAGGCGTCGGATAGGCAAAAACACACTAATCTACTAGTAGAAAATGATCTCAGCAGACGAATGTGTGTCTTATACTGTAAACTATAAAGGAAACTCTATGTAAAGGACGCTAATAACAGTGAGGGAGTCGCGCTCCCTAGTGCGGGAGTCGCGAGTCGTAACACCTAGCTAGCGATAAGCTTCCGCATAATTGACACGTAGATTGCCGTACGAGTGGTGCGCCGCTCCATCGATTGGACTGCTTACTGCTAGCGTAGAAGGCTTAGAAGCAGCTAGTATTAGGCTTAAAGTCAGATCGTAGATTGCTCGCTAAGCACTCGCTAGCCGGCTTAGATCGCTGTTCGGAAGACTATATTAGGGGCAGAATAGATCGTTAGGGTAACGGTGCTAGTGATTACGACTATCTCGAATACACGGATCAAGCTAGAGCGTCATTGCGAGTGCCGCAGAGTCTCGTGTGGTGACTAGTAGTGCCTGTATAGATACAGTAGGCTATAGCGGCATTTATATACCTCTACACTCGTCTGCACTCGCAGTAACAACCGAGGTTCTTACTAGCTTTTACACCGCTATTTAAGCTATATCCGACTAGCTCCGATGTGCTGTATATAGCTTCTCCGACTCGGCGAGTACTGGCATTGCTTAACTGACAATATAGTCAGCAATCGCGTTACGAAGGGTAAGGTACGCAGACGCGTGTAGGCGTCCTCGTTTATCATAGTTACTGCTATTAATTATCGCTAGATACCTAGCACTTTGCAGCACTCGCTAGCAGAACTCGAGGGTCTCCGCTAGGAGATATTCCTGCATATCTAGATCCGTATTAGCTGCCTATGTGTGTGTGTACGCGAGTGGCTATAGAGTGAATACCTACTAAACTCATTAATCTGCGTTTTCAGCTGTAGCAGAACTAGATGGCCTAGATCTATAGGGATACCACACTGCTCGCCGCCTAACACTTGCGGATGCTTGTAAAGCATCTCCGGATTGCCGGGTACGTAGTAGCTGCGATTTGCTTACTTTCTAATCTTATAGCTATTCTAGACCTTATTAACAAAGGCAACAACTTCCGATCGAAGGATCGGAACGTACACAAAGATCAGCGCAATGCGGTTAGACTGATACTCTTTGCGATACTCGTCCCTGTTACTTATAGCTAGAAAGGCATCCTACTATCGATTAAGACTGCTGTTAGCTAATTAGCCCTAGAAGGTCTTAATACGCTAGTTCTGCTTGCTAGTGCTGTATCGGAAGCAGTCAGTGAAACGTAAAGGCTCGCCGTTAGCTCGCAGCCGCACTCGCCTACTGATCTCGTAGTGCGTATTAGCTGCAGCGGTTGTCTTACCGCCTCGATCCGTACGGATCTGTAGGGGTATCCGGCCATTGTCGACTATAGTAGCGAGATACTGCGCGAGTACGCTAGTTGCTGTACGTCCGGTAATGCTAACGTAGGTCTATATAACGAACCGCGAGTACACGTCGATTGCGGCGTAGATTTGAATGCCCTAATGCTTAAACTTACAGTAAGCATCTATTAACTAAGCATAGTTAGCTCCTAGCGTAATAACAGCGCTACGGTAGACTTTTACCTTACGAGTGCGTAAAGCGAGTCCCTCCGGATCTAGCGCTGTCGCGATGTTAAACACGCGGTCGCTACCTATAGCATAAGTACGTACGCAAGTAGCTACAAGTCGTCCGTACATACCGTCTAACTACGTTATAGTTTGCCCTTATATATTGATATAGCTACCTTCGTCTAAGGTTCTTACAACGTCCGTTATTAAACTCTTCCTTTAACAGCGTGAATAGGCGCTCGCGTTCACTCTCGTGCTTACTTATAAACACTCGCTTTAACAGACCTATCTTCTTCCGGATCTTCTTAAGCGTTAAGACAGCAATATCGTGACCTTCTAGACTAAGGATCCGGACGCTTTGTTCGTCTATAAGTTGTAGGACGTAAAAGTGATGCGATATTACTGCTCGAAGCTCTAGTGTATCTACGGTCCTTTAGTTAGGGGATTCGACACCCTAGTCTGCGAGTCGTCTCCCGAGTGTCCTAAGAGTAATACTAACGTCGTACTGGTCTTTTATCTGCTGCAGTATCTCTGCGTAGGTAGCCCTATTGCTAATAGCTCTTTTAATATAGTCTCGGAATGGTTCTAGATTAAGGGGATAAGGCATTCCGAGTGCGCTGGCGAGCGTTGCGAGTGTCCGAATATCTTCAAATACTGCGCACGTACGTACATGCGAGTTTATAGCTATATTGACAATGCGGTTGTTGAGATATTCGAGGTTGTTGATCAAAAGGATCTCAAAACTCGGATGTGGATGTGGCTGCAATGGCCAACTATAGCCAAATAGAGCTCCGTCCTTTCGCGCTAGGACTAGATTGGCAGGATATGGAAGTCTAATCCGTGTGCTCGATTTTGAAGGGAACATGATCGTGATCACGGCCGGAGGCCATCAGGATGAGCCTCATCAACAGTCACTGTCGAATAGAATACCGAGGGATGCTTCAGAGAAGTTCGCTTGATCTATGAATCCAGAGTAGGAGAGACAACGGAACAGACTAGGTGGAGCAACCCTCTGAATTTGGAGTTTGGAAGACCTGGCAAAATGGGCGATACGGAGGCTTTCATTCCAGCTCTGCACAAGCCTCCATCACTGCTTCCCATCGCTCGTCACAAGGACTCATTACTATACACAATCGACACATACCCGGTCACCGTACTTGTTGGGCAAACAGGCTGTGGCAAGTCGACGCAGCTGCCGCAGTTCTTGGAGCAAGCAGGCTGGTGTACAGATGGCAAGATTATTGCCGTCACGCAGGCAAGCGATCGTCCAGATCCATGAAGCCACTCCGACATAGTTGACAACAGCTCACAGGGATACATAGCCCAGGCGAGTGGCAGCGACGACGGTGGCAAAGCGAGTGGCGGAAGAAGTGCGTTGTACTCTAGGCCAAGAAGTCGGTTACAGCATCCGTTTTGAAGATGTCACGTCCGCAGTTACCAAGATCAAATTCTTGACCGATGGACTACTGCTCCGCGAAGCACTCGTGGACCCTTTGTTGAGCAGATATAGTGTTATCATGGTGGATGAAGCACATGAACGGAGCCTGAGCTCAGACATACTCTTAGGTGTGCTTAAGAAAATTCGAAAACGAAGATCTGACCTCAGGATTGTGATCAGTTCTGCTACTTTACAAGCGGAGGACTTTCTGAACTTCTTTGCTGAAGATATCCAGAACGAGTCCCAAAAGTCAGTCACCCGAGGAAGGATTGTTAGTATTGAAGGTCGAGCATTCCCGGTCGATACTCACTTTCTTGCCGGACCATGCGAGGAGTATCTCGAGCGTGCTATTACAACCATCATGGATATCCACGTGTCCGAGCCTACTGGAGACATACTTGTATTTCTCACAGGCGGGGATGAAATCGAGTCTGCGATGGAAATGATGGCTGATCGTATCCCGATGTTGGCCAAAGACACTAAAAAGATTCTCCCATTGCCATTGTATGCTGGTCTTACTACAGAGCAGCAGATGTACGTCTTCGAGCCGGCTCCAGACAGAACACGGAAGGTGGTCTTTGCCACCAACATCGCCGAGGCCAGCGTGACCATAGACGGCATCGTTTATGTTATCGACTGTGGGTTCGTCAAACTACGTGCATACAATCCAATCACAGGCATAGAAAGTCTGAGTACGACACCTATAAGCAAAGCTTCTGCCACACAGAGAGCTGGTCGCGCTGGACGAACAAGGCCCGGGAAGTGTTATAGATTGTACACTGAAGGTGCTTTCAACAGCCTGGCGGAGGCAACAACTCCTGAGATTCAACGCTCGAATCTCGCACCAGTGATCCTACAGCTGAAGGCGTTGGGCATAGACAACATTGCACGCTTCGATTTCCTGACCCCTCCGCCAGCCGAGCTTGTCATCCGCGCTCTGGAACTGCTCTTCTCGCTTGGAGCACTCGACGCATATGCTCGACTCACAAAGCCACTCGGGACACGTATGGCAGAGTTAGGTATGGAGCCAATGCTCGCGAAAGCCTTACTCAGTGCCCCTGCGTTTGGCTGCCTCTCCGAGATGCTGTCTATTGCAGCCATGACGTCTCTGCAAGGGAGCGTGTGGTTCTCCCACGATTTTAAGAAGCAAGAAGAATCGGCTCGCCGTAGATTCGCCGTCGAGCAAGGTGATCACCTTACACTGCTGAACGTCTATCAAGCCTTCGTCACCAAGGGTAAGAAAGATGCCAAATGGTGCCAGCAACACTACCTCAACTTCAAATCCATGACTCGTGCAGTCAGTATACGCAACCAGCTGCGTCGGTACCTCGAGCGCTTCGGCATAGACGTCACAGAAAGCCTCGCGTCTTCAAGACTCGACGACCGCGCCGCTGGCATCAATAGCCGTCCTGTCGAGGAATCCATTCGGCGGTGCCTGACCTCTGGATATTTCGCTCACGCAGCACGCATGATGCCTGATGGGACCTTCCGGACAGTCGACGGAGGAACCGTACTGCATGCGCACCCTAGCAGCTTGATGTTCAATCGCAAGGCGGACTGGGTCATCTTCACGGAGGTGATGGAGACTGGAAACAAGACATTCATCCGCGACGTCACCAAGATCGAGAAGGCCTGGTTGTTGGAATATGCGCCGGAGTTTTATCGCATGAAAAGCTGATCAGGGCCGTACCGAGTCTTTGGCAACATCTGGAGCAGGGGTGTGGTGTCTAACGAGCACTGGAAAGCTTTCCGCATGTCCACCTCATTGGCAATGTATAGCAGCGATCTAGTACAATAGCCACTTCAAGCATTGAGAATGTAGCTGTGGCTGTCATGCTATCCTTACGTCCATCACGTACACATCAACTGCCTCATGATCTATACTCATCCATACCCACACGGCGTGAATACCTAGCATCATATTTGCACCGTTTCCGTTATCACAAGCAACCGATAAATGCCGATCGGGAGCACTGGTAGACAAAACCTGCGTAGAGTATGAACGGCAGAAGCATAATCGTGCATCTGTGCCGCAAGCCTGGTCCTTCACACACCGCAGCAAGCCCGCACGTACCGTATGTACCTTGTATGATCGGCGTTGGTCACAAACATCTGCACGTGGCAAATTTCGGCAGCGAAATATCCACGTTTGACGGCGCACATCGTGTGAGATACTTGCTTTTCTTCAGCTATCATATCTAATAGAAGTGGCTTGACCAACGTGCTGCTTGGAAGAATCAATCTTCGTGACACTCTCATAGCCATTCGATTTTCCCTTTAATCCGATCGCTATTCAAGCCAGTTGACGCATAGCAGTTGCAAGGCCACCGAGTGGAAAGTGATTTAACATCCGTCGATGCGCACACCTCCAAGGATCTCTGACAAAGTCTGCGGCATTCCCCGGGCATCGCTTACCAGGGTGGGTTCATGCAACACCAGGGTTGAAACAAGGAAGGCCCGTCCGGTGGCAGGCGTCCGACATGTTTGAGACTGATCATCAGGCAAGTCGGTAGCGCTGTCCGTGTGCGACACGCGTCGTGGTCAACCCTGCATGCACGAGACTCGCACACGCTTACTGCACGAACCAGCGCACGAGCTTGTAGCAGACCAAGAAGGATATCGCGCTCGCAATCAGTGCCTAGATGGGCAGCAGATGGGTCAGTGGCATGCTTCCTACAGGTGGGAAAATCTGCAGCTAGATACTACTCACCCTTGCGATCATCGACGGTTGAGTGGTGGCTTGAGGGCTAGATGGTGCCCCCGCGAGACCATCTTCCAGTTTACGGTTGTTGGCGACGACGACGATGTCAGTCGCGTCAGAGGTGGCTTTCGGCACCTTTTTGAGCGCTTTGATGGATGTGAGAGATAGTGAAAAGTCGCCGTCTTGAGAGCCAAAGAAGCTAGAGGAGGATCATGGTCCCGGTAAGCGAAGGAACAACACCCGTGGGGAGTGTTCCAATCACAACTCACCTTCTCATCATGATGCTCGCCCGCTTGATGCCCTTGAGATCGAGCGGGTCGGCGTCTTTCTTGGGCTTCCCGCGATACGTGGGGTTGAACGCCTTCCATGGGACAAAGACGGATTTGTCCTTAGCATCACCCGGCTTGGTTTGTGGGGGCAGTTCGAAGTCGATCTCCCACGAAACCACCGCTTGTTCGCGGCCATTGTCGCTAGGTGGTAGCAGCTCATCCTTGAGGATGAACGTGTAACGTTTCTCTGGCAGGATAATGTTCAGCTGGGAGAGATGGCAGGATCGACGCCAGGGTTGGGCGTGGCTAGGAAATGTACGTACTGTCTCCCTTTGCCACGTTGATCTGAATGCCTGCGTATCCGGACAAATCCCATTTCAGGTCATCCTGGGTGGTACGCTGCGACGCGAAGCCAGCTCCCCCAAGCGTCTTGATGTCCAAGGTGCCGTGGAATCGGCCGATCTTGTCGTCAGACGTGTCGAGGTAGGACTACAACATGGCAGCCTGGTCAGTATCCAGTCGTCTCGCTGCAACGACTTGCACGGTCACCAACGACCGGAGTTTCGCACGTCTCATGCTCCGTTTCGCTCTTTAACGAACACCTGTCTCGTACATACCTGAGACTTGCCGCCACGAACGCGGTCGTCGCTGGCCGTCCAATCCTCAGAACGCCACACCCTACTGGAGTGTTATCAGCTGCAGCCTGACTTGGGGGTGCCGCCCTGCTCCACGAGGACTGCGCCCGAGCACAGAACACTCCACCAGAGAGAGCCGGGGCGGCGGGGACGAATGACTTACTCGTCGCCTCCGAAGAGGGTCAGCGCTCCATGATCCTTCTCGATGACTACAGCCATGAATCAAAGAAGGCTGTCGCTAGTTTTATATATGGAATCCCGGTGTGGCTTCGCCCTGAAATGTAATCAATGTGCCCCAGAAAGGAAGAAGGACCAGCGCTGCATGTGTTGGTTCGATGGAACAAGTTGGTGCTGCTCCGCGCGATGTGTCTCCAAACAAGATTGTGCTGCCGAGTGCACTGCAACGTCAAGTCTTTGAGAACCAGCACTGCCGGCGACTCTGATGTATACCGTATTTAATCCGGCTGAGGCTGATGCTGTGAATTCCGATGGATGTCCTCTCCGTTCGATCATTATAGGATCATCGACGGAGGATCGTGCAGTATCTACACAATGCGAACTCCGGTTCACCACATTTGTCCACTACGTCAATACCGGGAGTGCGAACAGTGCAGGCACATTATTCCGTCGTCACGCCAGTAATACCGGACAGATGGATCCATAATATCATCTTCGAGCAACAACTAGTAGATGCAAGAGAGCTCTCTGGACAGTCGCTCGCATGCACAATAGAGTCAGAAACAAATTATCTTCTTCCTTGACGTTATACTGTAGTAAAAAGGCCGATCACATTGATGCAAGAACAGTGTTCGTGCGAAAGCTAGATCGGGCTTCGCATACTGACACGAACACCTGCCGGTCTATCACAATCCGTTTCGATCATATCTATAGTACATAACGTACGGGTATGCGAGAAAAGCAGAGCGGGACTCTCGGCCTCTCGGCGAGATCAACGCAGTCCGCAGGAAGCGGGCTGCGCATCCGTAAGCCTTGCGAAAACACGTTACATGCAAGCGAGACCGTCTTCGTCGAACGCCGAATCGGCAGGGATCTCGTATACCACCTAACACGACATTGCGCTGTGGGCTGTTCAGCCTGATGGCCGTCATTCCCTTGCCGAGACCTGCTTCCCGTTCTTGCGAGCCTGGCCAGCTCTACTCAGCCCGACCTTGACGCTCTCAGTCCTGCAGCCCGGTTGAGGTCGAAATACATGTGCACTGTCCTGCTTCATTTTCGTAGCCTTTCAGTACTACTTCTGACTGGCAGCGTTGTCGTCGTGATAGCTGAAGCTGTGGAATCCGAGACTGGCACGCAGATCGCGCTACATTGCTTGTGGCATGCGACATGCCGCAATTGATGGCAGGAACGCCACTTCAATCGTACTCATTACAAGACCGTTCGAAGTAATCTTCTGTTGCACGAGGTACTGCTGTAGGCACGTTGACTTGAACACCAATTTCAGCGTTGAAAGCAAAACGCTCACATCTGGACGGGATAATGTCAGACATTCTTGTTTGACTGTTTCGTCCATTATGCGCGAGCGTAACGACATATTGGCGGAGAGGGCGTGCGCGGGAACATAGTCTCTGGTGACGAGCCCGCCATGGAAAGATCGAATGACTCATATGGCGGTGGTGACTATGGCCTGCGCATCAGCCCGCGTTCGTAGGCCAGTGGTTTATCGGCGCAGAGCTGCGTTGATATGAAGCTGGATGCCGAGGTTTGTTACTCACATATGCAGCTTGGTAGGCCTGCGCGGAAGCGACATCAACGCCGGCCATGGAAGCGTAGCTCATGCTGAACGGACTGATCTCGTCGTCGCCGTAGTACTCCTGCTTGGTCGCTTGACCTGACACGCTGGGAATATACGCGCTGTGGTGTGATGACAAGATATGATGAGAGTATCCTGGCGTGCCTATGCCACCGCCAGGACCACAGTAGTTGTTCGTCGTTGGGCATGACGCATAGTGCGAATTGTCTGTGGACGGCGCTGAGGAATACGAAAAGGGCGGCGGGGATGTCGACATTTGTCGCGTGTGATGCTGAGAGAACATGCTCCGGTCGTCAGCAGGAAGGACGTATTGCTGACCTAACACTTCTGGAGTACGAGCCCGCCGACTCCGATCACCCGGAGAACGCGATGAAGATAGTTCAGACTCAGTTGACCGATTCGACTGGATAATTTCTGGTTGATGGAGCTCCTCATGCTTCTGCTCGGGCGAGGCTGAGCTCGAGCCTGCCCTTCTCTCCAAATCCTCCAAGCGCTTCTTCAGCTTCTTGCCTGGCAGAATGTCAGCTGCAGCCTTGAGGAGAACAAAAGATAGCAGACTCACGATAATTACGTTGAGCGATTCTATTCTGGATTCTTCGTCGCTCGGCTAGATCAGAGATCTTGGTCCAGTCTTCGTTGGCGTTCGCACTGGCGCTGAAAGCGCTGC
Source organism: Microcyclospora pomicola (assembly GCA_002786065.1). NCBI lineage: Eukaryota > Fungi > Ascomycota > Dothideomycetes > Capnodiales > Microcyclospora > Microcyclospora pomicola. The sequence goes on along the minus strand of NHNY01000027.1, from coordinate 207,891 downwards.
TTTTGCTGTGAGCTGTCGGGTACTGCTTTGGTGGAGAGGATGGCGTGTATTGGGGATAGCTATAGCTGCTTGATCGCTGCATACTGGCTCTGTCATACATCTGAGACGACTCTGACAATACTCAATCGGTAATCGGAGAAAGAGCTAGCACTGCTGATGTACATGTGGATGTATAGATCAGGAAGACGAAACCTGCGGGATGGCAATCGCCCTAGGTTATATCTCTCTCTGGAGAGATGGCATCAGGCCACCCCTGCACTGCTACAGGATTTAAACTCGTACCAATTCGCAAGGCATGGATTCCGAGCGGCTTACCAACTTTACGAGGATCAGCTGCGTATGCAAGCATAGCCTCGCGAATTACCAGGCTGCCGACCGTTTCCGCAGGATTTGGCTAGCATCCAAGCATGGCCTATAACCTACCTCGCGCGTATTCGTCCCGGCGGACCTACGGGGCTATACAGCTCCGATTGACCGCCGACGGACGAGCTGAGCGCTGCAACAGTAATCATGACTGATCTATGGTCAAGATCGGCCAGATGTGGTACTTCAACAGCACCCACAGCTCAGGAAGGACGTCATACCGGGTACGCAATGTTCCCATACGTACGGGGTGTAATTTGTCGGGGGCTAACCAGCGTGTTCGACATCGCAGCCTCAGCCTGAGGCAGGGATCGCATAGAGACCGATCCAGGTCGCCATCGATGTGCGGAAGCCCCGGCTTCACATCTCCTGTCCGCTCGCTCAAGGCGTGCAAGATTGAGTCGCTGCACGTTATTGTACATACATAGACCGAAGACGGGACCACTGGAGCTTACCAGGATTGCGCTTCAGCTCTCCTGCGAACAACGCACGGTCATCGGTGCTTCAGCGTGGGTAGCTGTAAATTGTCATCCGTGGCTAATACTCAAGCCGGTTAGACTCGGCGAGATGCACCCAGCATGCCTACGGCCCTGCGACACATCTGGCTGCCACGAAGGCACACATGCAACAGTCGGCCAGGATGATTGATGATCGTAAGGCTCGTGCGGAACGCAGTCTCAGCGAGGCGTGGGATCCACACCGCCGCCTGCGCAGCATATATACCCCTTCTGGCGATTCAGGATGCTGAATGGAACGCCTCCTGCAACGCCATCAGACCGGACCCGTAGGTCCTGACCGCGCAGGAATTCCTGATCGAAGCTCGCAATCGAACGGCAGATACGCAGCCTTCGGCGAATTCTTCATTGCGCATCTGAACGATGAGTTTCCATTCCAGAGCAGCCAGACGCTTTACGACCGGATCGAAGGCAGTCGATAGGGCTGACAGTTTTTGGTGCGGGAGGTCAGAACCATATTCGCCGGCTCCGAACGTTCCACGTGGCTAGCCCACTCGCGCCACTTCCCGCCATTGATGAGCCTTATATTCTATGTATACAGGTGTCCGAGGAGGATGGGAGATACGCCCTGTCTTGCCTATCTTACATTCCCACAATCGTACAATGCTGCACCTTGCATTGTACTTGGCGTCGCAAGCATTTACCTTCGCGGACAAGATTAGAAAGAGAGTTTGCATCCTTCGTGACGGGCAAGATAGTCCCGAAGCTTACAATCATGGAGTTACGCGTTCCGCTTCAGCCGTCCGGGAGCTGCTACCTCTCCGCTAAAGCCGGCAGCTGCTCCAGATTCCTGCTTGAAGATAAGGCAGTCGTAGCGCGGGCTCTCTTGGATCAGAGTGATTTGATGTGACTTGCCAGGCATCCGAATCTTGTCGCAGCCTTCCGTGGCTTCTCCTATTCGTATCAGCCACTGTCCCTCGTGAATGTGTTTCGATTGTACATCTATTCTCACGTTTGGTGTCCGTCAATGGAAGCTTCGTCACCAACGTCGGCACAAGAGTATCCGTCCAGATGTAGCGTCGACAAGATTGGATTGAGAGCGAAGTCTGCTGGGTTTGCTCCACATCTCCGCGATCCGCCTGCCTCTCAGCCCTGCATCACTCCGAAGTGCAATGCTGCATCTTCTGTCCAGGTTCGTGTACCATCGATGCAGATATGCGGTGAGCAATGGCCAGACTCTATTTGTAAGATCGGCCGGGATGCAGCCGTGTCGATCAAGGCCGGTACTGTTATGTGGAAAGCTAATAAGCACTGCTCGCTTCTCCATCAGCACTCAAATGGGACTTCTGAGTTTCTGAGCATTACTGGCGAAGCATGTTTTGCCGGGAGTATGATGAACCTTCCGGCGTGCTCAGCTGGATCAGCTCTGACCGTTTTCTGCTCCTGCTCGCCATGCTGTATGCACTGACTGCAGCTATTGTTGAATAAAATAGTAAACGTTCAGAGCAACTCCGTCAAGTCCGATCAAGACTCCCGCGCTACTGATCGATTCTCAGCCCCGCAGCATTTGCTTCTTCCGGTCGTCGTAGGGCGTAGCCTCGTGAGTAGTAGGCCACGCTATCAGCTATTTCCCTGTGGCCAGGACAACCTCGCCCCATCTCGCCATTCCTCCCAGAGAACAAAACAAGCAGATCAGGCTGTCGTTCCCATCATTGACTAATCTAGCAATAGCTGAGGCGCAAATTATATTGCTGTGGTTGCGGGTAAGCCGTTAACAAATGCTCTGCGAGCTGACACAGTATGCGTGACGATTCGGTGTAAAGGAGTCCACTACAAGAGTCCGGACGCCCGCGCGCGAAATTGAGGGTACTGTACTTAGGCGCTGAGATTCGTTCACTAGGAGATTTGGTCATCAAGTCATAGAGCGCTCGGCTGTGCGGCATTGTTGAGTACCTATGCATCTTGCGTGACCGTCCTTTTCCTGTTACACTGCTGATGTATATCGTAGATAGCATTCCTGCGAGATGCCTCTGCCGGTTTGATGGAAAGGTTGTGAGGCGAGAACGTTGATCACCAGACATTTGGCTTGCTACTGTCCATACTATACACGATGGAGCTTGGAGAATCCGGTCTCAAATCCTTTGACTGCTACGGGCTGCACAATGACGGTTGCAACTCATGTTGCGGCAAAGTCTCACACCGGGTCTCACATCGATGTCAGTCCAGAAGACCTCAGATTGCTGTCTGACCTGTTCAGAAGGTCGGTGCGTCGATTCGCAATGCCGACTATGGTAACAGTCACGGCAAGACCCCGGGCAGATATTCAGCCAATGCACGCTCTGGTCTCAGCAGATCTTCGTCAACGACTAAGTTGTGATTTAACCACAGCAAGAGAGCTTGACGTACCACGCCAACAGTGATGTGACGGAGTGCCCAAAATTTTCCTGTGATTCGAATACACCAAGTCGGCTATGCTCCTGTCGCTGAGGATGTCATGGATGTACATGTCGAGATGCTTGGGAGTATCAGTGAAGCGGTGCGACTGCTCACTATGGATCAGATCTGTCCTGAGGCAAGCTGCAGAACGCACCATCCACCGGAGAAGAGATGTTTCGCGCAGTGATCCCACGCTCATGGTTGCCCAGCTTCGGTCGCAAAGGTTCAACTCGCACTCATATGGGTGAGTCGATCATTGCAAGATCAAGGTAGGAGCGACGAAACTTGTTCACTGGGCGTAGCAGAAGACTACGCGAAGTTCACGCGAGGATAACACGTGTTGTGCATCGCGGAGGAACAACAACATCAATCGCGTCTGCGTCAACTTACTTCAATTTTGCTTCACCGAGTGCCTCTACCCGCTCACCTTCTTCACTCAGTTCATCCTCGCCACCGTCGAAGCCATGGCCTCAACACGAGATGCAGATCGGTCAGCATTGCTTTCACTGGCCATGCAGATGCGCACAGGTGGAAATCAGCATGTGGTCTCGCCAAAACTACCGAGTCCTTCAGTTGCACCACTTTCACCTGTGAGCTCAAAGCACGAGACATCTCAGCCATCCTTCACAACTACATTTAAGGCTACAGTCAGATCGACGCCAGAGATCACGGAGGCACCGTCCACACAGTCTCCTCAAATACTGCGACCTTCGCCACCAGTGTTCGTCTCTAACGATCCAATCTTCGCAGGTCCATCTTTGAAGGGCTCACGGGAGCAGCTTGAAGTAAGTCTGTCATTCAATCAGGGAGATATGTGCTAACCCGAGTGTGTGATTGACAGGAGGCACGTATGATGAGCAAAAGCTTCTCACGTGGCAGTGCCTCGCGGCCACCATTCAGAGCAACTCCCCCCCAGACGCTTGTAACGCGTGTACCTTTGACTGCTCCTACTCTGATGGGCAACGCCGCGCAAGGCTATGGCCTTGACCGTATCGAAAAGGTGCTTGCTGAAGGTGAAGAGACTTTGATTCGCAAGGTCACACCTCCTGACAACGACATTCCGCCCCACAAACGCGCAGTCACCAAGGTAGCTCAGTCTCTTGGTGACGAGAACAAAGAAGCAAGCGGGCCTTCTCACGAACAATTCGCAAGCAGCAAGGTGGAATCTGGCCCATCGTCAAGCAATGCTATCCGCAATGACCCAACAGTCGACACTCCACCAGCCTGCTCTTTCTCCAAGACTCCAGTGTCGACTGCCAATCTACACCTAGTTCCCACTGTGCCAACAGCGGATAAAATCGCGGCTGCTGAGATGCCCGATGACGAGAATGAAGCTTTGTCGGCGGAGCCGTCTTTGACAGCAAACAGGACCACCAGGAGTGACATCACACCCAAGCCAAGTGCGTCGATCCTACGTTCGAACAGCAAGATTACTGCCTCTGGAAACGACGCGGCATCGATGGTTGCACACGACGAACCCAATTCTCTTCACGACACAATACGCCACCTGGCCTTGGAGGTTAAGCGTCTACAGCAAGTCTGCGATGCCCAAAGTGTGCTTCTAAACAGGCTGGAGGAAGAGCGGGAGCGCCGGCATTTCCTCGGTACTGGACTGCAGCAGGAGCCGTACACCGTGGAAGTCCTCTGTCGTAAGTGGATACTCCTATTGGCTATGAACAAGATACTGATTGGTGACCCAGAGAATGGCTATACGGGGCAGATCCAAACTTACCTTTCGATGACCGGAGCCGATCTTATTCGTCGTATCAGATGCAAAGCTGGCGTGACCCAGTTCGAAAGTGAGAACATCGTTGTGAAAGCAGGAACAAAGCCGCTGGCGCATATAGCCATGGTAGGCGAACAGGGTGTCACATCAGGCACCAAGCTTACTGCTACATGGTGAATAGGGTCAATTGACGAGGCCACCACGTCATGCAGTACACTTCAAGAGACTTAATGAGCTGGTCATTTGAGTCAAATGGGAAGCTTGCTAGGAGTGGGAAGCGACTAGCACTGATGCTAAGCATGATACTTGTGCCGCGAGATGGTGGATGTAACCACTTGAGGCATGGACACGACTACAGTGTCCCAGGATAGCTGGTTTTAGCTTCCTTCTTATCGGCCGATAGTCTGTGAAATGACACGAGAAGGTGTTATGCTTCTGCCAGGATATTCTAGTCCTTTGTGAAATAATGCTTTTCACCGTGAAGTGACTGCAAGGAGTGTAGGTGATGACTAAGGATTATGTATGTCTTGCATGTGACAGTGCACGGAGCGGACGTCACGAGCCGCGCAGCTCTAAATACACTTTCTTGATGTCGATACCAACTCTAGATCAGCTATATCATCCGTTGGTCACTTTGCAAGCAACGGCAAAGGCTCGCAAGATGATGCTAGATATGGCAGCATGACGACTCACTCACCGCCTGAATGCAACCACTTAACCCATTCCTGCGAGGATTCTTTCGCAGCGCCCTTCCCCAGCAATGCTTGCCGATCAATCATCATATCCTACTGGTTCCTACAACCGACGTGCTTCTAAACTCTAAAGATCGCGAATCGAACATCTCCTATGCCGAGCTCGCTGCCACCGAAGACTTCTTGGCCAGCCATGTCCTCCGCGTACCTGGAGGAATCCCGCCATCGGGAGCAGGAGCGAAAGAAGGCAGCAATGTACGCGAGAACAAGAGCAAAGCAAAGCAGTATCCAACCATCAATGGACGGACTGTGATCGTCAAAGATGCATTCGCTTATAGCAATAAAGGGTTCAAGACGCTCAACCAGGCGCAGCTATTGAGTGATGCGATCTACTACCCGGATGCGCCCGATGGCCAACAGTGGCTCGTATACTACATCTCGCGACCATTGATCGGATCATACCAGGCCATCTCCATACCTCCGGCAGTGATCAGTAATGAGCCGAGTCAAGAACGCAGGAAGTCGTTGGCGGAGGTATCTGAGGCAAACTCGAGCGCAGGCGCAAGCACGGGAGGAGTAGCGACGCTTCAAAAGAAAGAGATCAAGAGCTTTGGGGATTTGCTAAACAAGTATACTCTGATTTCGCGACAGTTGACACCCGGATTGGAAAAGGCGATACGAGAGTTCGTATCGGTGAACGAAACGCCGGTTGTGAAGCGTAGCTCGAGGCGGTCTTCAATAAGCTCGCATTCATCGCTTCCGTCGGTCAGCGGCTCATCCATTCGATCCTCTTTGTCTGGTGGCAGTACTGCTGTTCACCCAACGGCTTTGGAACTGGAGCCCGAAGAGGATGAAATGAGAGCGTCTCTCGAATCTCTTGTTTCCACCGCGATCGAGCTGTTCCAGAGGGTGGACAAATCACAACTTACCCTGCTCGGACAAACGACCATACTCACGGGCCCAGTGGTGGAAAGCATGATCGAACGCTATGTGACGGAACAAATCCATGATCAGACACTATTTCCTAGAGTCTGTGCCGTGCGCAAGTTGGAAGATGGCGATCTCGAATCCAAGATTCGAAGAATGGCCGACATTGATATCAGTCAAGTTGGCATTCCGATCGAAGATGGCGTCAAGGGGAAACGGGAGCTTACTTCTCGGCTGAACAAGGGCATTGCAATTTTCAAGAGAATGGGGGTGGCGAGCAGTCCGCAAGAGATGCTGGAAATTCTCCTCGCGACACAAAAAATAATCACCGAGGAGGGAAGCCCGGTCGGTGACAGAACCGGAAACAGAGATGAGCTGGGGGAGAAGCCTTCTACTGTGCTCACAATCAATGCTGACATTTTAGTCTCGATGTTGCTCGTGGTAGTCATTCGCAGCGGCGTGCGACACCTGCATTCCCGCCTGCTATACATGCGCTATTTCATCTTCACAGACGATGTCGAAAGTGGCGAGCAAGGTTATGCATTGGCGACCTTGGAAGCGGTACTTGCACATCTCAGTAGCAGCTCTGGGCAGCTGAGGAGGGATAGCAAGCGCAACAGACTGTTATGGAAGGCTGCTCGAAGTGGTGACATACAGGCGTTAGAAGTCATTCTGCAGGCTGAGCCTGATGCAGGAAAACATGCTGAAGAATGTCACGCAGATGGAAACGTACTGTCATCGGAAGACGAAGAGATCGAGTCACATGATACACCAGATAACCGGAGGCTCGAAGAGTCAGCTCATGCAGAAACTGGCACTTCAGATCCAGTATCGGTCAATCACTCACTAGAGCATGTGTTCCCCTTCCAGCGACCTCCTACGCCACCTCCCGATGTGTCTCAGAGCAAAACTCGAAAGCGGGTGTCGCTGGCCTCCCTACCACGGAGCCAGTCCATATCTTCTGGATACTCGTCACGGTCACACTCCCGAACCAAAAGTGTGGACTCCCTGACAAGCTCGAGCGAGGATCTGTCGTCTGAGAAGCTTGTCCAGTCGCAAGACACTGATGGCAATTCTGTACTTATGATGGCTGTCGAGGCCGGCCAGCGAGCAGCGCTTAGATTTCTGCTCAATCTTCCTGCACACTTTCGTGCAGATTTCATCCTACACGATATGAACAACGAGGGTACGACGCTACTCAGTGCTGCCATGCAATCAGGCAATCGGGATATGACTGACGACCTCGTTGATTATCTCGACGAGAACATATCGCAAGACCAACTTGAGCAGTTCCTTGGAGTTCAGGATAGTCAAGGTCGTAGCGCCGCTCACTATCTCTTTCATCAACCGCATCTGATACAACGATTTGGGAAGAAAGTGCCGTGGCGTTTGAAGGACAAAAATGGACAGACTCCTCTCTTTGCTTTATGCAGATCTTACGACCATGAACAATATCACTCTATGATATCTACCGCCATGGCAAACGCGACGGAGAGCCAAGAGGATGGAGAGCGATTACATCTCGATGACCACATCGATGCGAAGGGCAATACGCTCCTGCACATAGTGAACGATCCACCTCTGACGGTCAAACTTATGCGCCACTGCGATTCCGACGTCAACGCGGCAAACGATAAGCGCTTTACGCCTTTGATGGTCGCGAGTAAATTTGGTCGAATCGATCTCGTACGAGCCTTGTTTGGGGATCCGAGGGTAGACGTGACATTGAGGGACGTGAGAGGGCTGACGGCTGTTGAGCTTGCCAAAGACGACGATGTCCGCAATCGCATCGATGATCTTGTGCTTCTATCACTCCCATCAGGTAAAGACGGCAGATGTACGACTGTGGTACGATCTTTCTTCGTCGAAGATGCTACGGTACGATTCGTGCTCAAATCCGGAGCTACTAATCCCAATGGAACGATCACTGTCACCACTTGTCGGCGATCGGTGGCCGACTTCGAGAACCTTGCTAAATGGCTGTCAATCGAGTGCCCTGCTTCGTGGCTACCGACGCAATTCAATCTTTCTTCGCCGTTTCTGATTCCATCCAAACCTTCACGGGCAGTCCTCCGCGATACTCAGCGCCGACTCGACAACTTTTTGCACAACCTTTTGACTCATGCCACGTTCTCCACTCATGAGCTGGTTTGGGAGTTCTTCCTTGTACCAGATATCGATGCTGATATGCTCTCGGAGCGAAGCAAGCGCAAAGCCGAGGCTCGTGAAGATAACATAAAGGATGATTACGAGCCTGTGAACGACACGCAACAAGTGGAGAGTTTCGTGGCCTTCGCGCGCGACCAAGTCAAGGGCGTGACACAAGCGACCAAGAAAGTCGTCCGCGCCACCAATCGGTTTCGCATGCAGGTAAATGATTACGCGGAGTCTGTCACTCTCGCTTCGACACGAGTGGCATCTCTATTATTCCTCCCTCAATCGCACACCCGCGCGTTCGAGCGTTACAGCAAAACCCTCCAACCCAGCGAGGCATCGCCGTGGACCGGCCTATACTACGCCCTGCATTCCATCCACTCCACCTCTGTCGCGCTCCAGGTCGCCCTCAACCGCCCAGCATACCTCATCGGCAGCATGAACCAAGCCCAACGCCACGTGGCGCGCTCTTTGGAATCCATTTCGCGCTCGAACCGCTGGACCCCGAACATTGGCGGCCTGTTCGAAGATGCCAAGAAAGCGGTGGCGCGAGAGGCGTGGGACAAGGCTGGCAAAGCGCGGGTGGAGCTGGAGACGCTCGGATGTGAGTTGAGCTACACGCAGCAAACGGTGGCGAGCGAGCTCGCGAGCTGGCAAGAAGAGCATCGCGAGAGTGGCAGGCAGATGTTGCGACGCTTCGCCAAGGAGACGATTGTGAAGGAGCGCGCACGTCTCGAGGGCATGCAGAGGGCATTGCGAGAGGTGAGGAAGATGTCCTAGGGACGTGTGACTGTGTAGACGTGCGTTCAAGTACTAGGTGAAATGTTGGTTCGCTGGTTCTATACAAACGTCACGCTCGTGCGACGAAGGCACTGTCTAGGTATGAAAACTGATGGTCCTCGGCGATCACCCCTCGTACATTGGTCTCGGTCTCGGTCTCGCCTCAAGTCTTGTCACCACCCATAACCATCTCATAGCACATCTCTCAATGGTATGAAATCGTTTCGCGCACATGTACTCTCTGTCAGAGCTCGAACTCATCTACTTCTCCTTGGCATCTCTCATGTTGCGGAAGAAGTCCATAACTCCAGTGAAGACGACCAGCAAGATACCACCACCTGGACCTAATCGCAAGACCTTCGGCGCGAAGCCCTTGTACAACGCGCTGAAGCCCTCCTCGCGCATGACCGTGCCAAGAGCCGGCCACGCCCAGCCATACTTCGGTACACCGCCGGGGACCTTGGGGCTGTTCTGAATTCGGCTCTTGACGACGTCCATGGGAGTGTTCAGGATCGTGCCGACGGTTCCGCCGACCGCGCCTGACACGAGATCGTTACGGATCTGGATGCTCTTGTCCTTGGTGGGGTTCTCGGGGAGCATGGCGCGGACCTGGAAGATGCAGCCGAAGTAGCCAGCGTTCCAGAGCATGTGGCGCCACATGGTGCTCTCAAGACCTTGGTAGAGCGTCCAGACGCCCTCTTGGCTGACGATCTTCGCGACCGCATCGAACATGCCATTGTACTTTGCTGCTTGCGCCCGGTCTGTGTTCGGAATGGTTAGCAATGTTATCTGTCTCGCGCATTCTCCCAGAATCGCTGCGTATCAACGTACCTTGTAGTCTGATCTTGACCAGCTCGAAGGGAACCACGACGAATGACTCGGTTGCACCAGCCGTAGCACCGGTCAGGATGGACAAGGACTGGGTCATCTTGCTGACACCAAAGAGATTCCGGTAGAACTTGCCCCACTCATCGTTCGCGGCGAATTTGGTCGCACGCTTCGGTGCCTCCATCAGGATGGGCGCGCTGATACCACGGTAGAGACGCGAGGCGCTGTAGCAGCATATCACAATCAGCAAGTAGTTCCGTCGAACACCCATCTTCGCATGGAAAGGTCAGGACGACGTACCCTTCGCTGGCAACGATCTTGCGGAAGCAATCCACCATGCCGGAGTAATGGTCTTGTCCGGGGATCGGCGTCCGGCCTTGGATTTGTCTGCGCGCGCAACATGTCATTACTGCTGTCCTCTCTCATCTTGACCTTGATCGCGCTGCACGTTCCTCCCCAGCAAATCGGTCTTTTTTCTCGCGGCTGGATCGGGTGGTCTCTCAAGGCTTCCTTACACTCGCGTCTTGACAACATCAAGCGGGTACATGACCAGAATCTCCGAGACGCCAGCCACTGCGCCGGCCGCGAACTGGTAGATGAAGGGTAGGGGCTTTTCGGTCGACATGTTGGCGGTCGCGTGCCTTGAGCGGGGTTTTCTGTTGACGGGCGGAAGAAAATCAGGTAGATGTGTAGGGCACCGACTGGCACAAGGTCGCTGGAGACGTGCTGGTCAATTGGTAGGTGTAGAAGATAATTATGTTAGGAAGAAGCTAAACAAGCAGTCCGTGGGCATTGGTCGTGTGTACCAGAAATCAATGGACTTGCTTATACCCGGAAGCTTGATAGCACATGCAGCTCCCGGCATAGCGTCACTGTGCTACTGCCGTTTCGGTTTCGTGTGGTAGGCCGAGGGTCGAAAATGCCTCAGGCAGCAAACGAGATGTTCATACTCAAGATGCATCACAGTCGAGAACAAACTCATGACGCAAGGTATACTGCTGGTATTGTGGCCTCGTGTCCTTGAAGATTACTACTCCTATCATCACTCTTCATTGACCTCTGCGTGAGTAATATTGTATCCAAAAAGACTGTGCTCTTCACAAGCTCCCTACCACTGATTCCGTCAAAACTCTTCCCCCGTGAGATCTTCCCATATGTCCATAGAAATCTGTTCCCGCATCTGCTTCGCAGATCCTCGTGAATGGCCTGATGTCTTCGATCCCTTGATCAATTTGCTGGGAACTTTGCTTGCACGATTGCCAATGCTTAGAGACTCGGTAAGCACACCCCGAGCGCTCGCTATAGTCCCGTTCATAGACTTAGCAGGACTACGCTTCTTGAGCGGACTTTCCGATGTCGCCTTCGCTGGTGATGTAACGAAAGTCGCTGCAGTGGCTTGTGGTGTAAAGTCAAAGGCATGAAGCTCAGCCACCCCTTTCGGTAGGTCGATGGCCCAGCTCTGCCGATCCACTAGACTCATGAACTTCTCCAGGAGTTTGTCCTTTTGCAGCGTTTGCCGATGGCCGAGTACGATCAGCTTTGACTTAGCTCTCGTGAGCGCCACGTTGATTCGCCGCCAGTCCTTCAACAACTCACCCACCGTGCCATTCTCGTTCGCTCGGACCATGGAAAGGATGATGCATTCCTTATCCCGGCCTTGGAAGCGATCTGCAGAATCAATGTCGACATTGGAGGGGATTCGGGCGGCACGGAAAACTTCTCGGATCAGCAGGAGCTGTGAACGGTAGAATGTGATGACTCCGATTTCATGGCTGGGAACGCCCAAAGCAAGAAGAGAAAGCACGATCTGTGCTGTGATTGTCGCCTCAAGTGCATTTGTGATGCGATTTCCTGAAGTCAAGGTCTCTAGTGCAAGAGGGCCGCACGGATCGGTGTTCGCGTACACGACTTTCCGTGAGGGACGAGTGAGATCGGCCAGCCAACAGTGACCTCGTTCTAGCTTTACGGTCGAGCATTGTCCGCCTACCCCAGCCTCATCGCTGTGATACAGCTGGAGTCCTGCCTCGTTCGCCAAGCACAATGTTCTCGTCGCAACAGCCTCACTGCCGCAACGTAACTTGCCGTGGTAGATGAGCTCATTCGACAACATCATGATGTCCTCACACATGCGGTACTGCTCGCCTAGCATTGCCACAGCTTCAGGGTGTTCCTCGCTTAGCTGCCTGAACAGACTTATGTCGAAGCCGCCCTCCAGCGCAGCTCGGTTCTGCACCAATGGCGGTAATTGATAATGATCTCCGACCAGAACAAAGTTGCGGGCATGCAGCAACGGGCCAAGGGACGTTGGCAGGGTGATTTGGGATGCTTCGTCGACGATACAAACATCGAATGCGCGCCGTCTAAACACGGCATGATTGGTTCCCATACATGTCGTAGCGACGATCTGACAACCCATGTAGACTTCCTCAATCTCATCAATAGTCTTGCGAGGGGTGGTAGCGAGCCGACAGAAGGTCTGCACTTCCTGATCGATCTTTGAAGGCACTCCTAGACGGAGGATGCTGTTCGGCGGTGCAATGTCCCGGATCTTGAGCAGGATGTTGTCCACGGCCGTGTGCGTAAAAGAGGTCAGCAGGATGCTCTTCTTCTCCACCAGCAGCGCACGGACGATGTGAGCGATGGTCGTGGTCTTCCCGGTACCAGGCATGCCCAGGATGAGTGCGTACTCTTGCGCGCTCATTACTTTGTCTACAGCCATACGTTGGTCGTCATTCATCTTGCCCAACTGTGTTCGGGGAAGCTCAGCTCTTGACGACGAATCTTCGAACTGAGGAGGAAGGCCCTCGACGATCAGACTTCTCAGCTTTGTGTGAATGGGATGTGGTGACATGAGCGTGACCAGATTGTTTCGTATTAGAGCAAGACCATTCGAGAACTCGTCTTTGTCAAGACGGTAGAGTATTTGGTCATCTGCAATGCTCGGCCGATTAGATTCGCTGGCGTGCGACATTGTCCCCTTAAACACTTGATTGCGATGCTCGTCAAAGTTGGGAAGCCTTTGTCTGGCGCCACTAAGTTTCCGGTCAACAGCAACTGTGATGTTGCGCTTGCTCGTCGCAGTCACATATCCGTTTGCAAGGGCCCACTGCCCCGTCTCGGACGAGATAACGACAGGTTCGCCGACCGTCAATTGGCTTCCTTCCGCGAAAGAGCCACCAGCTTTGCCCGGAGAGCGCTCGAAGACGTATGCGAATCTGTTGATTCTGCCAGCGCCACCTTCGATCCCGTCAACTTGAGTGGACTCTGCCTTGGCCGAAGGTGTGGTCACATCTTTTGTCAAGACCAGATTGCCAAAACACCTTCCACTAGCCTCCCGCTCTGCAGAAGACATGGTCCATAGTTCCTTGCGATAGCGGCTCTGATCACTCTCTTCGAGCGTCAGAAGCTTATCCCATTTACCGAACCACCGTCTTAGCCTAGCAGCGTGTACCGCATCGCTTCTTTGCAGAGCGAGGTGACCAATTGCTTCCTGCCATACGAGCGTGTGATTCTTCTTCCCATCGTCAATCATGCCAGCCGACTTCGAAGTACCGTCCTCGGCAAGCGCATGGTATGCAAAGCATGACTGTTGGGCATAGCATCTGCCGCATTTAAATGGGTTCTTTAGTAGCGCTGGAAGTCCGGACTCCTCGATCTCTTGGGATGTGTGTTGCGGCTCTGCAGGCCCAGTATCGATGCTAGGGCCACTATTCGAGCCCATCCTAGCGCGATGCAGGTATGAAGCCAGTCTGTTTCGCTGCTGGATCATCTGTCGCACTTCGTTTGAAGGGGGCGCAATTCGCGACATTGATGAGCTCTCGAGATAGTACAAAATCCCTGCTTCGACAGCGAGGTCGTACCTGTCAGACAGCAGCAATGTATACAAAGCGGTCTGTGCCCTGTGAGCTGCCGACTGCGTTGTCCGGCCAGTCTTGACTTCAAACGGTGCGATGAACCTCCTCGATGGTTGAGCAGGGTTGTCCACCAGTGTGCTTTCAATGGTAGCGTCGATGTTGCCCTTCAGACCATACCGTGGTGACCAGATGTGTTCTTCAATCGCTATCAGCTTACTCACGCTCATCCATACCTTGGCCCCTTGTTTGTCGTCGACTACAGCCTCGGCGCCTGGTTCACCGCCGACGAAGACTTGGGCCCATGCTGCGACCTCGGTCATTTTCGTCTTGACCTCTTCCATGGCGAGCACTGTGTTTTTCATCCCGAGCTCCCAGAGTCCCTCAACATGAGATTGTACGGTATTGTCAACGAGCTGAGACAGGAAATCGTCGTCCCACTGATTGGCAGCCAAGGCCTGCTGGAAGATTTCATGCAAAATCTTACCATAGATCATGGATTTGCTGGTGTCCCCGGTAGCTTTGATCCTGTCTTGCAGTACTGCCTTTCGCAAGCAATCGAAAGAGTCTGCTACAGTTGTTGCAGACAGCATGTGATCTGGATGAACCACCAAAAGAGGGCTGTTCTTGTCATCCGATATGATCATTTGGCCCGGCAGACTGGATGGCGCTGCCGTACCCCGATCATGAGTGCGGAGTCGGGCGGTATGAATGATGTTCGTGAACCCAACAGTGGTGTGTATCCACGAGTCGCGAAGAACAATCGCTGTAGGTGTTGACGTACGCTCGTTTTCCACCATCAAGACCTTTTCCACAGATCTGCGCCCTTTTGCATTGGTGTATTCACCGTCGACCACCTGCTTGACCACAAATCGTTGAAGTATGTGCTGGTCTATTTGTGTATTACTTCCGGATTTCTTGGGACTTCGACGAGGCGGTTTCTATCATATATCATGAGCTATCTAGACTTTGTATGTACGGCGTGGGCAGACGAATGACTTGCCAGATATGCTTGCGTGGCGCTGACTTCTGCCTGCGCAAATGAGTCCTCATCGATGTCTCCACATCCAAATTCATCATCGTCGTCGTCGCTTAAGCCGAACTCGTTCGATACCAGAACCTGCTGGGTCACAGCGGAGGTCGGAAGTGCGCTATCGTCGATGGCAATCACTGCGTCTGGTGGAGGATCTGGGTGCGGCGGTATGTCGTATAATGATTTCAGTTGCATTGCCGGCTGTGATACGAGCTCCTCAAGATCTTCTGCCGTCATGTCAAAGTCGTCGCCAAATTCGTCCAGGTCGTTGTTGATAAGGAGGACTTCGGGCA
This sequence comes from Microcyclospora pomicola, assembly GCA_002786065.1. Lineage (NCBI taxonomy): Eukaryota > Fungi > Ascomycota > Dothideomycetes > Capnodiales > Microcyclospora > Microcyclospora pomicola. The sequence goes on along the minus strand of NHNY01000027.1, from coordinate 192,353 downwards.
CTGGCTCAACCACCTGGACAGTTGGGTATACTCGTCCTCCACCACTGCTCGTCCTTGTCATGGATGGTCGTTTGAATGCGGGCAGTGGCGCTTTGCTTTGGAGTTTGAGTGGCGCGTGTATCAAAGGGTCAACAAATGGCCGTTCCGTGTGCCCGAGGTGAGTGTCGCCTTGACATCTCGATGCCTGTGGGCTGGCATGCGCAACGGTGGGTGGGCATGCTACATGCAAGGAGTCCGCACTTGTAGCCCCGGCTACCGGAGCCGCCGCGCTCGGAGTAAGGATGGCAGGCTTCTGTGCAACAGCGGAAGTCGTCTCTAAAATGGGACTCGAGCTCGATGGTGCCTCGTCGGACATTGGGGACACAACTGCAGATCGGGCCAACCTTTGTGATGCTAACGACTCTTGTATTTTCTCTACCATGACTGCAAGCTTGCTTTTTCCTGAAACTGAAGTCGGGTGCTGATCTTGCCACACGCCCAGATTTGTCCTCGTATCTCGCCTCTGCCGCTTGTTCTTCGTTTTTGAGCTTGGCCAATCATTACCAGTACTCGCCCACCGTCTCAGACCCCCGCTCTTGACCGGAGTTTGCAGAGGCCGTGGTGATGCTTGAAAGTTCAGCTCGTGTATCTCCGGGAGCTTCAGTCCACTTCCAGAGACTTTGCCGCCAGCGTAGCGCTGCCATAAATCTGCTGCCGGATCGGCGTCAGGTGTCTTGTTTTGTGCATACGTTGCTGTGGCACCTGGAAAATAGGATGATGCCGTTTGTCGCTGGGAAGATGTATTGGGACAAGAGGGTGACGAACTTCGCGCTCGCTTCCTCTTCCTCCGATTCGGCGTCAGGAATTCAGACGAGCTATGGGGCATCCACGTGAGCTGATCTTCGGGTGACTGCTCCACAGCCTCTGGTCGCGTGATATGGCAATCGAGGTTGCCTATCAGGTCTACCAAAGGTAGTCTCATCCCAGGCGTGCACGGAAAGGTATTCGCATGTGGCAATGGCGGCTCTTTATTCCTTGCAGGGGATCGTCGAGTCGGCAGATCCTCCATTGCGTCTGGCGCGGAAGACACAGCAGCTTTCTGCGAAGGACTCGGAAGCTCCGTGCTTGTTTCTCCGGCGCCAGCACCGGACACATTCTCTTGCTCAACTTTGCTGCTGTCGCGTTCGGTAGGACGTCCTTCGATGAATGCGAAAGCCTTCAATTTGGACTTCGCCTGGGCTGTCGGCGGAATTGGAGGTCGTACACTGGCGGTATTGACATCGATCTCGGCTAAAGCAGATTTGTTGGGAATTCTGTTGCTGTGTTGACCTTTCCATGGGCCTGAGTGAGACTGCATGAGTGTGTTAGCTACAGGCATCATCGAAATCAGCAGAATACTGAGGAACAGTGTACTTTTCGTTGCGAGTCCTGCTCGAAAAATGATTTGGTGCGGCTCGCCATGTTCACCATGATTTGCTTCGCTACATGATGGAAGAACGGTGTTAAGCAGATAGCCGATGTTGTTAGTGGTGGGGGAGACGCGTGCTCGACAAGACAAAGTTCTCGTCGCGTAGCACGTGACGTTTTGCAACCCTCAGGCACCTTCGACTGGCGATGGAGATGCATGTAGATCAAGCATGGACAAAGCGTGACAGAAGCTTCCTGTAATCGCCCTCTGTGCGCCTCCAATGGCCATGCAGTGTGTAGAGCGTGAGTTGGGTTATTGCGATGTTGGCCATGTGTGGAGTGCTACGTGTTCGGCGGAAATCATTCAATAATTAAGGTATACATAAAATTTGATGTCGCAAGTTCTGGTCGATTAGCTCAGTTGGTTAGAGCGTGGTGCTAATAGTGATCATCACTGACAACGCCAAGGCCGCGAGTTCGACCCTCGTATTGACCATACCTTTTTGCCTTTCTTTTTTCTTTCCCTACCGTCACATATTGGTACCTACCTAGTATTCTACTCGCAGTAGCTAACGAGACTCGTGAAGCGCTGCAAGTCTTGTATGAACTTTATGCTGTTACATGCTTCCATCATGAATTGTGATTCTCTCTCAGGCGCCTAGGTGTCAAGCCTCGCAGCCCAGTTCGATCATCGATGAACTACTGAGCTACCATGCCACATGTATCCCCGGGTACCGAGGATCGCAGGGCACAAGTCTGGACGGCTGTCAGCACTGCCGCCAGACTCCAGACCGGCGGACGTGGCTCACGGCGTTCCTCTACATCACAGCTTTGGTGGCATGATCTCTTCAAGGTCTCGCTGCTCAATCATGTCATACCATGCTGATGCACGGCATGGACGGGCCTGTAGGCCGCCGTGGGAACGACATCTCGTTGTCGGTCATACTGTGTACACTCTGGAGTCTGGGAGCTACAAGGATCCCACAGACTTTACCGGTGACATCTTCGTCCTGCGCTACGCGGCGTCTAAGCAACTCGATCCATCCACGGGTCGTTGTTCTGCGGTGTTCGTGGGACTCGCAGATACAGGCACTCATTAGCGGTAGGACATATTCGACAATCTTTTCTTCAAACTGGTCATCACGCAGTAAGCTTGCGGCTTCGTGGACTCTCAACATTCTGCAGGCCTGTTGACTCCCTGGTTGCTCTGTGGTACGGACCAATCCTAAGGCGCGCGGTGACGAGGAATACATTTACCCCCACTAATAAGTGTGTACCTTTTGTGTTCATGAACTCAGCCAGGAAGAGTGGAATTCCTCCAGGACACCCAAGAGGTAACAGACTCACAGCTCTGTGCCGAGGGAGCAATGCCGAATGGCTCAGCGCGTCTGCCCAATGACCATTCCAGTAAGCCATGTCGTGCATCTAGCCCCCTGGCTGCCAAGTGCAGTCGACATCATACCTGCATGGGCACGAGTCCGGTGCATGGCATGATGCAAGGCGCCAACCGTCTCGGCCCGTCTCCCATACTTTTTCTGCACTATTCTCGAAGGATTCGATGCACAACCTGCCGGGGCTGTACAGTCTGGAGTACAGTACAGCCTGTCCTCCTCTCCCACACACCACCACACCACACATCGTCTACGCACCGACTTCTCCAGCCTCACCGGTCTTATCTTTGCGCCCCGGGCGATATATCACGCTGCACCAGAAACTCGTCGCCTTCTTACAGGGATGGCGTAATCTCTGAGTATGACTATGACGGATCCATGAGCTCAATCACGGGTCCAAGATAGTAGCCTTGCCAAGAAAGCCTGGGAGCGTCTATGTCTGGCCCGTACAGACATGATTTCTTGTCCACAGCCTGCTACACTTCTGCCTGGCTAAACCTCCCTCCATCAAGGGCGTCCTCCGCGCCAAGCCTCGCAGAACTACTTCGACTTCCCTGCGCGACGATGTGATCAGACAAGCCATCACGCGCGCGCAGGGCCCCGGGAGAGCAAGATATACTTCCTTGCCACTCCGTTAGAGCCGTCCACCTTCCATCTCGTACGGCATGGCATCTGTGACTATTTATAAGCCCCTTACGAACCTCTCCACAGTTTTTGCTAGCCCTTCTAAACGGTAAAGACTCAACTCTTTCGCTTGCCATCCATCGATCATTACTTCTTCCAACACACTACTTTCTCTCACCTCACTTTCCTCTACCTTGTAACACGAAGGATTTCTCTCGACCATATCACAAGGCCCTGCTGTTCCCGGAAACTGTTTCGAGGCTCCAGATACCGCCTCGAATCTGCAGTATCCAGACACTGCCACCACTATTCGAAGCCAGACATCCCGACGTCAGTATGATGAGCAACTATGTGACAGTCACCACGCCTCGGGCCCGTCGCTATTCAGCGAACGACGGGTATGATTATGACAGATCCTACCCAAGAGTCAAGCAAGTCCGCTTCGGTGGAGAAACGATCATCAACCCCTCGCGCAATCGACGTAGTCTTCCCGACAAAGCGTCCCTATACGATGCAGAACCATCTAGACACTCCCATAGCAGACAACACCCGCGATCCACCAGTGCTCACGACGATAGACGGTCTTCATCCCATGCGCGATCACGAAGCTCGTCACGTCCACGGGAAAGCTCAGATGAGCGGTCCCCCTCTCGCCAAAGATCACACTCACATTCGAGACACTACGAGTCCTCACCAACGCCGCCGCCACAATACTACTCCCTTCCGACAGCTTCTGGAAGTCATTCCAAGAGAAGCAGTCACGAACATCCACCCAGCAAGCACTCGTCCTCGCACCACTCTTCTTCCCACCACCTTCACCCTGAACATGAGTACTCATCGTCGCGTAAACCAGAGCGACGAGACCACTCGCCAGCACATCGCTACACGTATGTCGACCGCGAAGGATGGCCGGATCATGGTCGCGATTCACGTAGGAACGCTAGATGAAGTCGATGTCCTCTGAAACAAGAAGCTCAACACATCAACCCTGCTAGCCACGGGAATCTATAGCGGCAGGGCCCTCTACGGACTTCCGGTCCACGCCGCTCCGACATCCAACATCCGCAACAAGGACAATACAACCATCACACAGCCGCCACCTTCTATGGCAATCTACACACGTTTCTCACCAAGCCGGCTCGACATCCGGTCGGTATGCTGAACTTCATGCCGCCGATGCTCGATGACGCGGCTCAGCACGAACCGTCACTCGGCGCTACAGAACTTTCGCGGAGCACATCCGCCCCACAGCATGGTGAAACGCGCACACCGTCCTCTCAACAACCGCCGCGGCGCAGCAAGTAGGACAACGCAAGCAAGTTCGTCATCAACGTCGTCTGGTCCAGTCGCATTGTATCGACTCAGGTGACGGTGCGGCACGCTTCAGTCATGATTGAGGAATTGTGACCTTCATTGCTCATTCGATTCTGGCTTGATGAGGATCGGATGTATTAATATTCATGACATGTAATTTATGTATGTAAGAATATACAATGTTGAGGAGAACATTTTCCCTCATCCTCGTGCAACCTTGTCGGTCTCCACAACGTCCCAAGTGAAGTAGGTAAGGTAGACAAGGTACCTTAGGTATGATCTCAACAAGCACAAGCTGTCCCGCCACCCAGAAACCCGACTACTTCAAGTAAAGTCGATCGTTGCAGCGTGGAAACTGTTAGTGAGTGTTGGTGATGAGCAGTAAGGTATGTATACAAAACTCAGACTTTTCCCCCAAGCTCATTCTCCCTCCCTGACCTGTCTGACCTGACCTGAACTATGTACATAAGTGACGATGGCCACATCGCGGTAACAAGCAAAGGCTTCGCCTCGGTGATATATAGTAATGATGAAAGACCGCAGAAAACGCCATGCTGTGCGGAGGAAGACGTGAGATTCAAGAAACTCCGCTCACTTGGCCGTAGAGATGAGGGATGGAGTCGCTGCGTCGACAGCTTCCCTGTCCGATCCACTCCTCCCATCTCCCGTCAGATCTCGCCCAGCGCTTGGCGTTTGACACCTGAGTGCTCGTTGGTCTATTTTGCTGCGCTTTGAAGTAGAACCACTCATGCTCTCGCAAGGCCTTCGCAGGAAAAAGCGCGCGTAGAAAGCCGCTTGTTCTGTCTGGCTGTTCAGATCAGCGGGAGGATGATGAGCTTTTTCAGAGCTTTGGAGCGCCTCGCTCGGGAGTAGGGCCTGTGGCCACAGACAGGATCTGGTATGTTGTGGCATCAAGAGACATCGCCTCCCGGCAAATGCTCGAGTTATCGGTAGTGTCCGATCATAATCGTAGGTGTAGGATCATAGGTTTTTCGGCGGCTCGAACTCGTACAACCCCAGATGCCGACTCAGCGTCGTGCCAAGACTTGGCACGACTTCCGCCTGAAAGGCTTCGAATGGAACTCTTTCGCCATCAATGGCAATCAAGCCTTCCTTCTGCTCCGAGGCACCGGCGAGCCAGCGGACGAACCTTGTGCGGAGTTGTCGCTGTGTTGGAGGGGGCGCGTTACGCGGTGTGATACGGTATGCAGCGACCTTGCGGTACACGACGTCGGAATTATTGATGATCGTGCCCTGCTCGATCGTCGTTAGCATTTTCAGCGCGGACAGGCGTGAGATGAGCCCGCTAATGCTGATCATGTCCATCAGACCATCGGAAGGCATGGCGGTTGTGAAGAACGGCGTGTCTGGCGACATCCAGACCATGTTGCCCACGTAAAAGTTGCCGAGGTGAGGCATGTCTTCAGTCTGGAAAGAGCTCGGAAGAGGATCCACGACAGAGCCATATTTCAGGTCTGGAATGCTCTCCTCCTCTCCTGCCGCAAACTCTTCGGGCGAGTGTTCTTGGTTAAGACCTTTTGCTAATGCCACCTGGTGTTCCTGTACGGTGTGTCGGTAGGCGTCTCGAATCTCGCGCTTATTGTCATTTTCCAGCATGACCGACACTTCTGCAGGGTAGACTGTTTGACCAAACAACCGCACCAGTATTCCCCAGGTGAAACGCAGAGAACCCATCCAACGTAATGACTCGGTGCCCAGATCGGTCTCCGCAATGATCCCAACTGCCTGCGAGAGGAAGCTGTAGTACCTGTTCGTCCCCTGAGTGATGGCCACGAGATCCAACGGTGACCGGACACCCTTTACGATCGCTACTGCAGCCAGTGATGCCGAATCTGTACCGTTCACGTTCAAGCTCAGCGCATTGCCGGATCCGCACGGAATCTGCGTCACCGCAACCTTCCTCAGCGCTCGCCTCGGACTCCGTTGTTTCGCCAGACCATTGAAGACCTCGTGCGGTAGCCCGTCACCACTCGCGCACGCGACCACGTCCACCGCATCAACATCCATCCTCTCTGCGATCTCGGTAGCATGACCCCTGTATGCCGTCTTTTCCACATCCACCCTGCATTGCGCCGCGGCGAAGATGGGCTCCACGTCCTTTGACCAGATCTGCTGCGCATACCCCTGCCCACCGAACGGGTTGATCAGCACCTTGATCCTCTTGCTCCTTTTTGTATTAAGCGGATATGCCCGATCCATCAACGCCTCCACCCATGCCTGCGCATGCGCATACTGAGTCTTGTCCGTAACGGTGTACTGAACGCTCGCTGCTCGGCACTTGTTCTTGTTCGTCGCCTGCGCATATCTGATGACGACTTCCGCCGCCTCGAATTCCGCCCAGAGGATGTTGTAGAACGAGATCGCCCGCGTGGTCTTCGACAGGGAAGGTAACAAGCCGCATGCGTTCCGCACTGCTCTGCGATGCCGTAGACTTTCGTCGAGCACGATTAGTGAGTCGGTTCCGAGCGTCAGGGTCGCATTCCGGTCCACGGTCAAGACAACATCAGTCAGGGCCTCCAGCTGCGCTGGGGAGACGTCCGGACCAGCCGGGTCTGCGAAGGGGTTCGCGTGGTCTCCGAGAACGGTTGGCGACATGGTCGACATGCTGGAGAGACTGCGCTGAGCGAGTGAAGCGCAAGGACCTCCGGCGACCTTGTTAAGACAGCGGACAGTGAGGAAAGGATGTGGAACCTGCGCCCACTAGAAAAACAAACAAATATTACTACACACACACACATGACCTTCTTTGTTCGCATCAAGGTTCGGCATAGTGTTGCCTGCAAGCAAATGACGCTGGGGGCGCGCGGAAGGTGGGCGCTCCGATCCCTGAGTCCCGACCCCAGACGTTCTAGAAACATGGTCACGTGATAAGATCTGCTGCTAGGGGATTAGAGCACGATGATGTGAATATGATACTGACAAGGCCATGGAATGATCATCAAGTACTGCCATTGAATACTGTCGGGCGGTGGCCGACGCTCGAATCTGCCGAGTTTAGTTCTAGTGTTGTAAGAAAGAGATATGGAATGAAGAGGAGGGCGTTGCAGAGTGACCGGATTAGACATCGCCATCTTTCTTCTTCCGCTTGGCCGACAGATCCATGCCTGTGATTCGCTCCTTTTGAAGCCTACTACGGCCACTGGCACTCAGCGATCTGGATCTCCTCGAGGAGGCGTTGTACAAGGCGATTGGTGGTCCTGCCGAAGGGTGTGTCTTAATAGTCTGGGGAGGTGGGAAGGAACGTGGGTTGAGGATCTCAAAGCCCGAACCATGACCTCGCAAGACATCTGATTCGACTTTCTCGAACGAGCTTCGGCCAGATGCTTTGCCTTCATTTGATTCAACCATCGGTAGCGACACTTGACTGTGTCTGGCAGAGGTGTGATCGCCGAGCGCACTTCCAGATTGGGGCAGGTACCATGAGCTACCTGACCTGCCAAGTGGACTACTATGCTGAGTGTCGTGAGGATCCGACTGCGCCATTGACTGGCAGAATTGGTTGAAGACCTGCACATCAGGAGCGCTCGAGCGACGTCGGCTTTCCGGGACAGATGTGAGTTTGGGGAACGTGGGTGAAGCGGCTGCCGAGCGAGATGTCGAGCATGTGTCCCCATATTTGGTCAAGGAGGTGGAAGAAGTGTTAACTGATAAGACTGATCCACTTAGACTTGGCTTTCGGCTTCGTGGCCGTGGTGCGAACTGTCCTGTCTCTGCGGCTTGCGTAAGACGATGGCTGTTAAGCAGACTCAAGTCGGACCCCGACCGGTCTGCGTCCGCAGAGGCCGATGAAGCCGGGAAGATCATCGGTGCGGCGGTAGTGATAGTGCTGCTGTCGTTGCCGCTGAGGGTATTGTGGTTGCGGAACGATTCGGCGCTATCGCGGTTCGCTGCTGGCTTGACTTGCATTGTTGCATTATGGATGGCTTCGATGGCATCCAAGGTACTTGCGTTGGAGAGATTGCGTCGCCCTGAAGCACGGCTCGTGTTGCGAACTCTGCCGTACGATGAAGGCGGGTAGAAACTCCGTGGAGGCCTCGACATAACACTGACTGGCGACAAGCCTCTCATAGATCCTCCTCGCGAGCCCTGCCGTCTGTCCGCTGATGAGCTGCGATCTCGCATTGGCACGATGGCTACACCAGGGACAGCAGGAGGCTTGGCAATGGGAGCGCGCTGTGAATTGGGAACAATACGGCGATCATCTTGCTTCTCGAGATCGATCTCGCGGTACTTTCTAGAGATATGATCCCAAACAGATGATTCTGTGGATGTGGCGGCACTCTCACGATTGGGGGTGTTGCTACGAGATATGTAGACACCGTCAACCTCGACGCCCCGTTCGATAGCCCTGACGCCGAATGGTACGTTGTCGTTCTGGCTGGAGTCAGAAGGAGCAGATTTCTCGCTCAATCGCTTCTGCGCCTGCGCCCGGCTTTGGTGTCCCGTCACCGGTCCATACTTTCGCAGCTGCCATCGAGTGTAAGCCAGCTTGATCCCTGCAGCGCTGACCGTGAGGAAGATGGCAGCTGCTAGGCACTGTCGACGTATTAGTTTTCATCTGTTGGAGATCAGTCTGTATACCTAGACTCACGAAGACCAGTTTCTCCCACGTGGCCCACCCCACGAAGAACTGCTCGCCCATGGTGGCGGGGGCAGGTCAAGTCGCAGAACAGCAATCGGTCGGAAATTCACGGCCACGGCGGCGTAGAAGTTAAAGGTCTAATCTATGCTTGGGTGTTAGGACAATCGCGACATAGGCTGTATTGTGCAGCGAGCAGCAACGCAGAGTCATTGGATTGGGTTGCCAAATGAGATCCGGGAATTGTTTCATAGTGGGGGTTGTTATAGGTGTGAAGTGAATGAACGTACTCGGTGCGGGAAGCATGCATTCAGACGCTCGGTCCTCTTCAACTGGGATTCACGACTCCGGTCGACCTGATTCGAGAAACCCGGTTGTGGCTTTGAAGAAGCATCGATAGTCTTGACCTGTTCCTTTGGTCGTCACCAGTGGACGCAAAAATCCGGCTCGCAGTTCCTCAGGTGATGCGCACGTGTCAGAGTATATAGGGTAGGGCCGCTTCGGGAGCGTTCATCGAGGTGAGAGGCGCTGCTCCGAATCAAATAGCAACGACACGTAGAGGTGAATGGTCTATCTGGTCATCAGCTGCAGCGGGCGATCATTTCATCAAGCACCATGACCAGCAACGTGGTATCGGTGAGCTGGTCTTTGTTGAAATCCGGAACTCGAACGCAGGGATATGCTCCCGTCCGGGATCAGCTACAAGCATGTGGTTTACGCGGACGAACACTGCTTCCACGCCGTACCAACCCCAAAGGACTGGAAACATGCCGCATGGCCGTCTTTGTGCTATTGTTACACTCGATCGAAGTATCGTGGGCCATCGTTGCGTCGCCTGTGCTAAGACCCGCTCGTACTACAGCTGTCAGGCGCGAGATGCTATGGAAAGACATCCGACCGTGGGGTGGATTTATACCACATCGGCATGCATCGCCAGCCAAGATCCCAACATCACACGATGGACCGATCTGTACCAAGCAGCTGACATATGGTCATCACGGCGGGTGATATTGGAAACATAAGAGCGGAGTGGCTGGCTGAGCAATGTCTCGAGACTCCTGACGTCCAAACAGAAGTCCTCAGATTACGCGATCACCGTTGACCGGTGCTGCTCTAACCGCTTGGAGCTACATGATGCAAGAAACAGGTGATGTACCACTGTACCTCTGCGCATGCTTCTACGATGTTCAACCTGCACCGAGTGCAGGCCATGAAGAAAACATCGCGAGTACATTGAAGGTGGCATGACGATCAGCCTGATACCGACACCCTCACCGCATCTTCGTGCGTGCGCTGAATTAGAACAGCCAGTCAGTTGCGACCAGGACCACGGGTATCTGTATCCCTTGCACGGATAGCATGATGATCGGACAGACCACGGCACAGTCCACTGCGGTCTCCTTTAGACCACTTAAGCTTCGAACTGGATCATGGCTCAGACCGGTTTATGTTCCTTGCTGACCAACATGATCAGGCACATATAGGCATCATTATCTTATTGTTCCGCTTGTGGACAGATCGATAGCCTTGGCGGTCCTCATCATAGATCATGTAATCCCACTCTCAGACGCACCTCGACAGGTCGGTCCGATCAGCAGTGGCTCGTAATCGTAGCGAACCTCGTCCTCAGCCGAAGCCCAAAAATAAGCCTCGTTTCGTTGTCAACTCGAAAGAATGTCCCGCACCTAGGTAGTCAGCGCGCATGCACCCACAGCCGCTTAATTATGCCCACAGAGAACAAAAAGTATAAGCGACACCACGATGTTCTCGGCGATGTAGACATTCACACTCAAGAAGCCGACAGACACAACCATGACAAAAAAGCATTTTACGTTGTTCGAGAAAAACAAAAAGATAGCTGGGTTCAGTTTCGATCTGAAGACCTCCGGGTTATGAGCCCGGCGCGCTTCCGCTGCGCCACTCAGCTTGTTCGACCAACTCGAGTTTTCACGCAAGCTGATTCGATGGAAGCAAATGTTCAAAACTCAATATAATCCATATCAAATTTTCTCACATGCGTTGCGGGTCATCACCCACCAGCGATTCACATTCGTATACTCCGTCCTACTCTATTGTGCTTAATGAGATGTACAACGATTCTTCTACTTTACTGCGATCTACTGTTTCAGGCTCGCGACACGTGCAGCCATGCAGGGACAGCCAACTCGATACATCATCCCTTGCTCGTGTGTACCTACAGTATATGGTGCACTGCAGCCGACATATGCGATGACACGTGAAATATTGGACCGAACCAGGCGCGTTGCGACATACATGTCAAGATCAAGTAACGACCGGCACAACGTATCCAAACATACCGCTGGAAGGGGATCATCGCTACTCCACACGGCTTGGCTATGCTACACAATACAAGCACCATGAGAACGCCAAGTAACATCTTCCTTCATTCACAGCACATCCATGGCATCACCACCGACCATCGGGAATCTGCCAGCCAGGACGTCGCTCCGCCGATCCATCTCTGCGTTGTACTCCCGCCTCACATCCGCCAGAGTGACGAGCTTTCTCGTCGCATCAGGCCCATGCACGCTGGGTATTGGTTCCGCAAGAAGCCACGCATCGTCTTCTCCGCAACAGGCCATGGTATTGATCAGGAGTACGTATGCCTGGAGTAGCATTTCGTCTTCGGGGTCGAGCACGCGTCTGTCGCCACTATTGCGTAAGCGTTCGAGATGTTCGTAAAGGATCTCAGACGCACCACGGAAATTGGACCGGTGGGCACGGAAGGCGTAGAGAATTTGATGATAGGGCGTGCGTGCGGTACTGCCGAACCCGGATGCAAGAGCGCTTCTCGCCAGCTCCGCCAAAGCTTTGTCCGCTTCCATGGCAAGCTCACCCTCAAAGCGCAAGGCGAGAAGAGTTTGTACAGCGTCTTGCTTGACACATCTGTCGATGAAGGTCTGTAGATCGCTGTAACGCTGTTCCGGGAGGTAGGCTTTGCTAGCCAGAGCTTCAAAGGCCTCTTGAATTCGTCCCGTCTCGTTCAATGCCGTGAAGCGGGTGTGAAGTAGCTTGCCGTAGTGTAAGCGAGCTTTCATGACACGGACCTCCTCCTGTGCAATGTTGACTCGCCCGATCATCGGGCTGTCGTTGCTCTTCTTACGATCAATCTCCGCCAGGGACTGACTGAAATCAGTTGTGCCAGCATCACCAGCCAGAATGTCCAAGGCAAGCTGCAGAAAGTCTGCGGAGCTGGTGAAGACTTTAAGATCGGCGAACAATTTGGCTACATGCTCAAAATATCGAGCCTGGCCAATACCGAAGTGCTCGAGCTCTCTTGGTGTAAGAAAACTCACTGTGTCAAGAGTCGGGACCTGTTTTGATACGGCAAGCTCAGCTGCTGCACCCTGTAGCCATGCGCCAGCGATTGAATAGTCCCCTTGTGCAAGATGGAGATGACCCTGGAGGTACTGATGCCATGGTGTTGCTGACATGAACTTCTGGAACTCTGCAGCCAACTCATACGCTTTCGACTTGAGCAGATAGGCAAAAACATGGCCTACGACTCCGTCCCAGTCATTCGACAGATCGGTACCATACGTCCACGATATACTCCAAGAGGTGAGAAGCTCGGGAAGAGTTTGCCGGGTCTTACCATCTACCCACGACCGCCAATCGCCGATGAAGATGTTCTCGATGAGAGGCGTTGGCTGCGACACGCTTCCTGCAACGTTGCTAGGCTCGTGGCTTCCGGCGAGGCTTTGTTGCGAGCGAGCGGCCAGCCACGACAAGAGATGGTTGTGCTTCAGTCTTGCTAGAATAGCATCAAACATTTGCTCTTCATCTAGATCAACACTGACTTGCTCATCCGTGCCGTCACCACCAAGAAGCGTAAGCAGTGCGAGCAAGTCCAGCAGTACATCTTGTGCTTGTTGGAGCTTAGCTTGTGCGATTACTGAAGTAGACTTGACACCATAGCGATTGAGCACCCTGCCGTCGGAGGCGTTCTGAACGCCACCCTCGGAGTCGAGCCACTCTAGCATTCCCAGAAAATGGTCGTTGTCCAATCCGCGCGTGCCACCGATTTCCTTGGTCCACTCTGCAATATCTTCAAGGTCTTGATCAGTCGTCTCCGACATCAATCCACTGGACTCGAAAAAGGTCGCAACGCGAGCTCCTGCATCATGGGGTTCTTGCTGCAACGCCAGCAGGACAGCCTGGTCGTGGAAGGTCTCTCGAACGGCGCCAGAGATACCTCGTCGATACATTTTGGCGACAGCAAGATACTTAGAGAGGATCAGCACTTCGCCATCGAAATCTTGCGCAGGGTAAATTGCCTCTAACATCTCTTCGTTCACCACTGTGTCTCGTTCACGCCGTAACAGATGCGTGTTTAACAGATGCGTGTTTTGAAGCCGCTGCTCAACGTCATTCAACATGCGTATGGGTGCAACAAAGTCCGCGCATATCTTCCAAGGTAAGCTCCCCGTCAAATCGAACGCCAGGCTTACGGTCTCATTGCGCCTGTTATGAAGATGCGAGAGAATTGAGAAGTACACCTGCCATTGAGCTTGGACATCAACATGATATTGCTCATATGCCGGCCGCCCATCTTTCAGCGCTTGAAGGACAATCGTGCTGGCAATTGAGTCATGAAGTCGTTGTTCGAAAGGTACGCCTGCTAGAGTCAAGCGACTGGACTTGGTGTTGTTCACTTTGCGGCCCCTCCGGTAGATGTGCAGGGCTATCTCAAGCGATTCAATGGTGAAACGACCAGGATACGTGAGGTATTGCAACCACCTTTCGCTGGGAAAAATTGCATGTTCTGTCATAAGATCAACATCGCCAGGAAACACACCGGTATGTCTCAGCCTGTCCATGATGGAGGGACCATCGTCAACCGCGGCCCAGGCACTTTGCCAAGCCTCGCCAATATCAAAGTCCGCGTCGTTGTCGACAAGGTCGAAAGTCAGCGCAAATGTCTTGCAAACCGCGCCACTCCTGGCTGTGATCCACAATCCGGTCTGATCTCGTGCATACGCATCCGGAATGCAGAAATGTTCCAGCTGCCAGATGTTGGCGTGCATTAGCTCTTCGATGGGTGGAATAAGCTTAGTGTTCGGGTAAAGATCTGTCAGGATGATGCCCAGACCTTCGTCTGGGCTGGGGGAGGTCGCTACTTCGTACAGCTTGAATTCATGGCTTTTCGGCGAGTGCACTACAACAACATATCTGTCGTCGGCATCCATCCTCGTTATCGCACTTCTACCGGCGGATGGCGAAACAATCTGCATGTGCACTCCTTGCTCGGGACTTATGACAGACGACTTTCGTCGAGAGCCTTCTTCCTTCTCCAGTCTTTCGTTCAACACGTCCATAGTTGCAAGCACCTTCCAGCTCTCGGTACTCCAGACTCGCATCGTATGATCCAAGCTTACGGTCCAGATGGCTGTCCCATCTGGGCTCTTATGCATGGCTGCTATTGCGCTGATATCTACCTCTTGCTCGCCATATCTGACCGTATTGCGCTTGCTGAAAACGCGGAGTGATTTCCAAGAACGCGTATCGTGTATTGTCTCCATCCATTGCGAACCGTTCTCCGCTGGTTTTCTTGAGAGCCGCAAGAAAGATCCATCTGTGAGGGACACGTAAAGTTCTCGATCATTCATGCTAAATAGACGGTATGCATTACGACTCGCCATCAACGAGCTTGACCCGTAGGTCTTGACACATGTCGCTGGATCGAATGTGGTCGGCGCTGTTGTTTTCAGCAACAAGTCTCGTTTCAGCGTGATCGTGAACAGCTCGCATCGAGTGGACAGCACGAATATCTCCAGTGCGTCCGTGTCTTGCGAGTCAGCAAACACGACTCCGTTCTGCCGTACGCCGTCCTTGATCTCGATACGGAACGTTAACCAGCTCTCATTTTCCAGTTCCGCCGGCTGGACCAGATCCACGCATTGCACTTCCAAAATCTGCCGATCATTCAACACGCGCCAAAGAAAACTCCTTGGTGCTCTTGTCTGGGGTCGGAAATAGACTGAGCCTTCTGTTGCGAGATATTTTCGCGCATAGCTATCTTCATCTATGGCATTGATTTCGTCATAGGGTCGTTTGCGTCCAGCGGAGGTGGTTTGTGTCGAGCTTGCGCCGCGTCGTGCGTTTGGGTCCTGGACGGGGATGTACAGTACGGCTGAACTCGAGGAAGGTGCTGGCGATATGCGTGTTTCTTGGTACAAGACCGGGGCCTGCATCATGAGATGTCGTGCGGCAGCGAAAGCGCCTCAGAGCGTTGCTTTTGCTTCAGTTGACCGGTGTCTTGACAGAAAGTTGAAGCTCGACACGCGTGAAGCTCGGGCTCACTTTCTGATTGGCTAGGACTAACATCCAGGTGTGCGATGAGGCTTTCTTTGGCCATAGAACACACAATATCTTGCTAGGTCGGGCGATATCACTTGAACGGCAATACCAAGGAGCTCAAAAGATCCATAAGACAACGAGAATTTCTTACAGCTAGATGCCTACACATACCTAATTGCAAAGCAACATCGCAAGGCGGGAGTGTAAGAAGTTCGACCGTGTTTCCCTCGACGCGGAATCTGTACCGCCAGCATCCACAGTTTCACATGCTGTCTACATGACCGTAATGCCATCTTTTATCTTACAGTGAACACCATTGCATAGGGCCGATTCGTTGCACTTGTCCCCCTGTCGACACATACAAGCCCGACATCACGATGGCATCGCTCTCAAGTCTCATCAATCTGACAGGCATACTCTTCCTGGCACACGCGTGAGCCTTGACCTTGCCCATGAGGTGCTGCGATTGCCTAGCTAACACCATGTTTGTAGAGTGTACAGTGCCTACGAACATTCATTACTGCCTTCGGCCACTCAGTCTTCTTCTGCGAGTTCAATTGTGCCGGATTTCATCGCTCCAAAAGTCAGCCTGCCTCTGGACATCACGATCGAGACCATATTCTCAATACTACTGCTCTGCGTGGGCGTCGTACTGAGTAGCCCTAGCTTGAAACCTATTCAATGGAATGTCTGGGCGGGCAAATTAGAACGGAGCAAGCAGGCAAGGCAATATACTGAGGCTGGAGTGGGAGGTGGGAACCCATACGCTAATCTCGAGGAGAGACCTGGATTCTTGGACATTCGAGGACAGAGGAAGGAGTTCGCGATGTGGGTAAAGGATGCTGAAACGACAAAGTCATGAAATGAGGTAATAATGTTGTCATCTATGCTGCGAAACATCAGGACCATTGGTCTTTGACTTGCAAGTATTGCCATATGGGCAACCCATTTTTCACACGCTTGGCCTCATCACGGCTTCTCTAGCTCCCTTCAGATCTGCCTTTCCTCTGTGATGATCGTTTGTAACACGAGATCGTGGGTCCGCTAGGGTTCCGTTAAGGGTAGGTCAGGTCAAGATATGTGTGCAACTTTGTTAACATGTGGTGGACGTGTAGGCACTGGTCAGAATTTTGCACGTGCAATACTTCACCTTCTTCACCTCAGCTTTACAGAACTTATGCGAACGATACCTCAGATCTACCGCCATCAGGACTGTCAAACTTGCCAATCAGCCTCTTGCCAGCCGATCTTTCTGCATCGTCTTCAAGAGTCATGCCGATAAGGAGACAATCCAAAGTACATTCGAGCAACTCAGCTGCGTCAAAATCGACCAAAACCCGTAGACGAAAGGATAGACGTAGTGGCCCTACAACTACCAGCAATCGCTCAGCCTCGAGGCGCTCTAGCAACTCATTTCAGGGGTTTATTGCATCTCAGCGCAGCCATGGCAGCACTATTGATCAGGCTAGCATGGGACATATAATGTCGGTTGGCCCTGGTCGTAGCGGGCTAGAGGACAGCAGGAATGGCGCTATCGACAATGAAGGTGGTCTTCCAGAAGTGCCTGAACCTGATATGGAAGCACTCTCAGAGATAGTCATGGCGATCAATATGACGGACAGGAGTGCTATCGGATGCGCGTACTATGTCGCTCGCGAAGAGAAGCTGTACTTGATGGAAGACGTGCGCTCCGGCAGAACGGACATGGTTGACTCATGTAAGCATTTTGGCCTCTTGACCTTGCCACACCGACATGTGCTAATACTATGCAGTGAAGCTCTTCATCAATCCTACCGTCGTACTGCTTTCCACGAAGTGTGCGGAAGAAGCTGTCGACCTTCTAGATCCCGATGCCCACAACACAAGAGCATCAGTGAACGGCCACAATGCAGATCCGGCTCGCCTACCTTACCTACTTGAACATCGTCCTGGCGCCGAATTTGGCTACGAGTCATCGAAGAGCAGGCTTGCTGGACTCCGCATCGGAGAGCTTGATGGTCCGCGGGTGACATTCATGGTGCCTGGTGATGTGATGGCTGACCATTTTGTCAACGATGATGATGAGACGCTTTCTACGCGGCCAGGTCAGCTCCTTCGCTTATCCGGCTGGATAAACATGGAAAGCTCTCTCACTGTCGGATGCGCAGGAGCTGTTCTCTCTTACCTACAACGGCGAAGGGCGACCGCCTTTGCTCCTGGCGATGATGTTGCAGCAGCTATGTTTCGAGTAAAAGCAATCACCATGTTCACCTTGGAGGGTTCCATGTTCATCAATGCGGACACACTGCTTTCTTTGCAAATCACTTCCACAGAATCACATCCCAATGCCCAGAATCATGGTCCTGCCACAAAAAGCTTCTCTGGTGGCTCAAAGGAAGGCTTATCTGTATATGGGCTCTTCCATCGCAGTGCGAGGACTACTCAAGGCCGGACTCTCTTACGTCAACACTTTTTACGGCCAAGTATGAACCTGGACGTGATCAATGGAAGGCTGCGGACTATTGCGGTCCTGACTAGACCAGTGAATCTGGAGGTAATGGAGAAGTTGAGTCGATGTCTGACCAAGATCAAAGATATGCACCGCATTACAGGCAGCCTACGTAGAGGTGTGAGCAGCAGTCTCAAGGGAAATAGGGGTATATCGACGTCGGTATGGCAAGGAATTCAGTACTTCTCTTACTACTGCTTGGAGATCCTTATCCTTATCGATCAACTAGAAGGCGGAGAGCGTCTTGGCATCCGCTTGAAGATAACTGAAAAGCTCGACAGATTAGGTTTGGCGGCTGTAGGGAAGATGGTCAGTGATACCGTTGACTTCGAGGCCACGAAGGAGCAGGGCAGAACAATCATCAAACCTGGAATTGACGTCGAGCTTGACGAAGCTAAACGTACTTACGATGGTATCGGAGATCTGCTCAGCAAAGTTGCAGACCACATCGCTGGCGAGATACCAATGCAGTTGAACTCCGCGATCAATGTCATCTTCTTTCCCCAGATCGGGTTTCTTATTTGTATCCGCCTCGATCCGGCCACTGGTCGAGGGGCCTACGGAGGTTCTGAAAACGACCCTTGGGAACGGATGTTTGCCACTCAAGAAAACGTCTATTACAAAAATGCGAACATGACGGAGATGGATCAGTACTTTGGCGATATTTATGGCCATATCTGCGACAAAGAGATTGAGATTGTGCATGATCTGAGCGAGAGGATACTCGAGTATGAAGAGTTGCTCACATGTGCCTCAGATGTCTGCGGTGAGCTTGACAGTCTTGTCGCGTTGGCGAATGGAGCTCTGCTCCACGGACTTGTCAAGCCTACACTGTGTCAAGAAAATGTGATCAAGATCAGGGGTGGGCGGCATCTCCTACAGGAGTTGACCGTGACATCTTATGTGGCGAATGACACATATATCATAGGCGGCGTTGGAGACGACGAGGACGAGTTCGCCGGACAAGAAATGCAAAGGCAGATGACCAGTGCAGCAGGTCTCTCAAGACATGCGCACCAAGAAGCGGACGGACCAAGCACACTACTTCTGACTGGGCCCAACTATTCAGGGAAAAGTGTCTACCTCAAGCAAGTGGCCATCATCGTCTACTTAGCTCATGTCGGCAGTTTCGTACCAGCAGAAGCTGCAGTCATCGGACTTACAGACAAAATCCTGACCCGCATATCCACGCGCGAAAGTGTGTCTCGCATGCAGAGCGCATTCACGATCGACTTGCAGCAGATCAGCGTCGCTCTGAGTCTAGCCACCCACCGCAGTCTGTTGATCATCGACGAGTTCGGCAAAGGCACCGAATCAGTCGATGGTGCCGGGCTCGCCGCTGGCGTCTTCGAGCATCTTCTGCAGCGCGGTCGACATTCGCCGAAAGTGCTCGGGGCAACGCACTACCACGAGATCTTCGAGTCGGGATTTCTTCGACCTCGCCCATCTCTTGGCTTTGCGCACATGGAAGTCCGAATCGACGACCAGGCCTCGATCCTTGACGAGCAGATCACTTACCTATACAACTTCCGTCCTGGTCGCAGCAGCTCCAGTTTCGGCACATGCTGTGCGGCCATGAACGGCATAGCTCCAGCGATCACCGCGCGCGCCGAGGAACTGATCTTGTTGGCGGCGAGTGGTGAGAATCTGGTCGAGGCTTGTGCAGAGCTACCGGAGGATGAACTAGTTGAGCTCGAGGATGCGGTGAGTCCACTCGCACATAGCTTGCAGTCGTTCAGGGAAGCCACCAAACTGACAAAGTACAGGAGAGACTCGCGCGTGAATTCCTCATGGTCGATGTCGACGACCAGCCAAGACGTCTCCTTGATGATTTGATCACACTCGCAAGCTCTAAGATAGAATCTGTTTAGTGGTCTGCGCGGAGCTTGGAGGGAGCTGCATGAGTGTGCCTTGCTCGGTGATAGTCCTGACCGGCTTGTGATGTCCATGCCTTCGCTCTGCCACATTTCATTCTACTCGCTTCGTTCCATTATGTATCCAGCTCACTCGTACCATGACACCTTTCTCCACTGTAAACAGAATCCATACTTCTTTGCAGTTTCATGCTCATGTATTGGCGTGGTGTTTCATGCTCGTGGCTAGTTGGCCGATAATCTAGCATTATACAGTGCTCAAGAGGAGCAGCTTGCGGGCTCCTGTATCGATCGAACATCTTCACAAGGGCAGACAAATGGTGAACAGCCGAGAGACACTACGATTGAGGGCTAGAAGACGAGCGTACATGAATGTCCTTCGGACGGTTCACCTGCAGCGAGCACATCTACCATTTGAGCAATGGACCCCTATCATCTTCCCCAGATCCGTTCCTGGACAGCTTCCATCTATCATCCCAGACTTGATCTTCCCACAAGTATGCAGCCCAGGATGAAATCTTTTGCATCGATGTCCAGCCATATATAACCGTATCATCTCAACATTGCACCGTCGCTGCTGCTGACGGATTCATCTCCACCTCGACTTCCCAGCATCACTCGTGGCCGACAGAGACGCGGAGGTAGTCGAAAGTCGAACCTGCACATTTTGTGTGAAAATTAAGGCAGATTTAGTCGTGTAGATCGTGAAGCACATGTCCGAATGGGCTGGAAAGCACGCAATGTCCATGGCGTCAAGTGTAGCGATATGCGGAAGAGCACAGGCCTCGAAAGGCTGCAAAACCTGCTGTCTGACGAACTGGGGTCACGGTTCCAAACAAGCACGATTCGAAGACAGCCTCAACAAAATTGCTGGCGTTCGTGCCACAAGGACTGAAAACACCATAAGTCATTGCGACGTACGTGGTGCATAGCACATGCTTGAGAGCACACTTGTCGCGACTTGTGATAGCCATGCTGGATATTGCCAGAGTCGGGTCCTGGGTACCATTGAATGTGGACTTAGTCGTCGAGGAAATAAAATGGCGGCCACGTATATTCGTCTACGTGGCTGTAGGTATACACGATGGCGGGCCTTCCAAGATCATAATCAGGCTCCGCCTTGTCCTCGTCCTTGGGTAAGGCGTCCTGATGGGCCTTGACGTCTTTCCAAGTCTTGGCAGGGATCTCCAGACGAATGTCACCAAGTGACAAGTAAGGAGACCCCTCCTTCTCGGCGTAGTTCGCTCCAGCACCGCGCTTGACGATGATCAACACGTCCTTTTGGAGTTCCCCAGGGCCCATCAGCGTCGCGTCTTCAGACTTGCCCTAGGTCTGCGCATTCTGGTCGGCAGTGAAGGCCTGCGTGAAAACTTTCCGTCCAGCTGGCTGTAGAACAGCACTAGCGATGGCTGCCTCAGTGGCTCGATAGATCACTACCGAAGGAGCTGATCTCTGCCCGTCACGAAGCTCGAAGGCAGTTTGCCAGTCAGAGGGCTGAGGTTGGCGTAAATAGCGATTGAGATACGGGCCAAACGAAACCAAATCATCCTCGTCCTTGTAGCCAAGAAAGTCCGAGTGACGTGATAGCCAGCGCAGCTCCTTCCAACCGTCGCTGTCCCGGATCTGCATGTCGAGGGGTTCATACCAAACTCGCGCGCCTCTGCTTGCCATGATTGTGAGCGTATCAAGCTTCAGCCCAGGAAGCAGCTTCAACACCTGTGAAGTGCGGTAAGATACATCTTCGTGCCCAGGCCCAAACGAGATCTTCAACGGACGTCCAGAAACACGCACTCGACGGATCTGCTCCCGTAGTGTGATGGGGATTCCACCGATTTTGTCTAGGAATGATTCCGAATCCTCGAAATGGAATAACACTTGGTGAAGCCAGGTGACGCCTACCTCATCTCGCATACGGCGACAAGTGCGTAAGATGGCAAGCGCAGTGCCGCGATGGCATGAGACGACGGTGCGCTTATCATTCTGGCCGCAATCACTCTTTCCGACGGCGAAACGGGTCGAGCAGAAGATGTTGGCGTAGATCTCGTTGCGCAGCTCTTGAGGTAGTTGCATGATCTTACTGTGCAATTGCGGGTCTGCAGAAGCAGCTGGTGCTCGTCGTCTGGTCGGCCAAAGTATGACCATTCGACCTTCTGAACTTCTTCCCCTTCCCGCCCTTCGTCAACCTCTTCCGCTTCGCCATCATTGACGGAGTGCACTCAAGAATCCTGTGAAGTCAGCGGAGACAGCAACGAACTCGACTACTTGAGGCGAAGATATGGACGGAGAGAGTACGATGTTAAAGCTTGAGGTTGGTCCAAGGTACGGATGCCTTTTGCAAAGGGAATCGCAGGAAGCTTCCATCTGTGTGATAGGCAGGCACCCATCCCAAGAGGCAGCTGTTCTACACCGGTCATGAATTCTAGGCTGAGGTACTCTCGCACAGTGTCCGTCATGGATCTTACCGATGCACATTCGAGGCAAGCATGTGTACAGTCGTACATATATCAACATCCTATGCGCCAGCGTGCGCTCTTAGACGTGAAATATACATCTGTGTTCAAGCGACAACGGAGATTCGAAGTTTCGAGATTTCTAGGCGTAAACAGTAGGGATTATATTTTCGTGATTAAACCCGTCAAGCACATACGACCACAGGCGACTGAGAACTGGGCATCCCGTCCGCTCTGCCATACATAAGCAGTCGACCGGCGAATTAGTAGTACGGTGGGTGACCACGTGCGAATCCTCGCTGTTGTATGTTTTGCATTCTTTTGCGCAAGTGCTTCTGATAATTATTGCCACCATCTTTTTGCGATCAAGCCACAGCATGAACGGGAACAGCACATGGTGTGTATCGTCCATGGACGGTTGCGAATGGAAGTGCAAAAACGTGTGCGGAAGGAAGCGAATGCCTGCTGGGCGCTACCCTCGCCTATCACGGGCACAGAAGAGCGCTGTTGTGCCTTTGGATCGCAGCAGCCGTTGGATTTCCATAGACAGCCACGGCAAGCATACTGGTATAATGCTCTCTCATAAGCAGGAGAATTGGAATGCGACAAGTCAGCTAAGCAATATCCCTGAACTCTCTTAACCTCAGACGCTCATCATGGCGAGCAGAAGCAACCTATATGGTATAACGCTGGAGGTCTTTGACGCCATTGTGGAGCGTCTTGAGTTGAAAGACATTGGCAGATTACGTCTCGCGAGCCGTGAGACAGCTGGTCAGGTGAATAGCACAAGATCCTCCCCATCGTACTTCAAGACCAAAAGCGTCAACTTCTTGCAGAAAGACCTCAAAGTGTTCGCAGCGGTGACGGAGCGACGTTGAATCTGCTCGGCACTTCAGCACTTGACCATTGTGGGATTGGCAAATTACTCAGACCACAACTTCAGAGTCTCGCTGCGGTCTTACAACTACAGAGAAGAGAAGGAAGAATCTCGAGAGTCTGCTCGCGACTGCGTTGGTGAATCTCCAGAGGAACATCCGCCCGGGCTGTCTGCGCTCGATCCGCATCGATGTCACACTATACCCGGAGCTCGTTCCCGACATATCTATGTCATCCGCATCGATGTTACACTATACCCGGAGCTCGTTCCCGACATATCTATGTCATCCCGTCCGATGTCTTTACAAGCATACCACAGATCTGCCAGAGAGACAGTCGAGATCATTGCCAGTGGCCTCAAGTCGTCTGGTCTTCGAACAAAGAGCCTGGATCTCAGCGGCGATAATTTCCAGTATGGTCTGGGCCCACATGAATTAGCTCTTTATCAGGAGACCATGATCTTCGAAGCCTGCACATCACTCTCGCTAGCTGTCTGCAACGATCTCGGGCGTGCCACTGCTATTGCACGGGGGCGCAACGCAAACAGCCACTCCCTCGCAAGTGATCAGTATACTCCAAGGCTTGAAAGGGTTAAAAGAACTGCAGCTTCGGTGGTACAATGCAGATAGATTAGTGTCATTGAGTGTCCCTCGGAAGCTACCAGCAAGTCCCGATCTGCTTTCTTCGATCGCAAATGCGTCTCTGGATCTGGCTGACTTGAAGGATATCTCGCTTAGAGGCATACACACAACAGAGACTTCGCTTCTCTCCTTTCTAGCGGCACATGCGGACATGAATTACCTTGTGCTTGAAGAGATTCGTCTCTCAGAAGGAACTTTTTGCTCGATCTTCGATTACCTTGATGAACGGCCAGTGCTCGAAACTCTATGCCTCGACGACCTCCGGGACACACGGCACCAGGTCCAATTCCTGTCAACGGGTGACGAGCTTCAATCTCCAGGCTGTGAACCGTCAACGTGGATGAGCAGATCGCCTGGGGATCGGAGACAGCCTATCCGATACCAGGATACGTAAGACTTCATGACTCAGAGTCCAGCAGAAACGAACAGGAGGCGCGAACGACGGTCGCTTTATGGTTATGCATAACGCAGACAGCTGTGAATGGAGCAACTAGGATGCAAGCGCTCAATGGTGGCAGCATCATTCGAACTACCTAGATCATTGGATCATCGGATGCATGTCTACCTGATCTGCGTGAAAGGTAAACAACTCAACATGAGAGAAGACCCAGGGCCATAATACCTGTATACCGCTGTTTTGACTTCCATCGCAAGTATATCGTTATATATGTCGGGACAAGATACTGCCCATATCTTGTTCCAGACCTCCGCCAATGAGCAAGGAATTCTAGTTGTAATGCCTGCATGATTGAAGATGACCGCAGCAGTATTTGCGAGGGAACCATCCAACGAGTGGACGTATACCAATGCAAGGTTATATGAGGTGATCCATGGCACCATAGGCACATGTCGTCCGCAAAGCTTCAAGCATCTTTCAGAAGTCACTTCGGAGCTGTCGGTAAGGCGAATACGCCGACTAGATGTGCGGTATGCCATTTGCTACATTATCCGGCGGTGGGTCATTGTCATTGGAATCATGCTATCCATAGCAAAGGCACCGTACATACAGCTGTCACTTTGTTGCTACGGTCAATATAAATCCCAAGGGTAGCAGCATGGATGTGGTGTAGTTCGATTGTGCCGCGTCCTGCGACATGCCAACATGCCACCATGCCTCCACATATATTGATAGCATAACGACATCAAGCCCAGCAGACTTTGTTCTTCATATTCCAGCAGTCGAATAGTCGATAGCCTCTACGTTTCAGCCAAAAATAAACTTATCCAGGTTCGTACGCAGTGATCTGAGCGATCAGGAAACATGGCGTCACGTAGCTCTATGCAACACCTCCCACTAGAACTTCTCGAGCACATCGTTGGATACCTTACCATCACAGACACCTGCAAGCTAAGCTACACCAACCGCGAACTCGCTGCCCGCCTAGCCCGCAATACATCATTCAGGTCATGCTTCGATACCAGGACCATCGAGCTTTCGCATGAGCATGTCGAAGCGGTTGCAGTCCTCACCCGGCAAGCGTGGATCGCGTCAGAAGTCCAACAACTCAGGATCATAGGGGTTGCCAATCTTGTCGAAAAGCAAGACACCAGTGTTACGATGCCAGATGATGAGTGGGAGAGGATCCTTCTCGGCCGCCTTACGATTGCCTTAACGAACATCCGACGACACTCGTCTAAACGAGGCCGTCTGGACGCCCTCAGCGTCGACGTCGAGTACTGCGGGGTTGCTGATCGCCACGCGTTTGATCCTCTGGTCTGGGATGGGTTGGGAGTGTACCGAAGATGTGGGCATGTGACAGCCCGAGTGACTGCAAAAGCGCTCAAGACGTCTCGCTTGGAAGCAGACAAAATCGATATCTTCGGCAACACTCGTCAGTTCGCACTGATCCCGAGCGAAATCTCTCTTTTCAAGCAAGCTATGGCTCTTGGAATATGCACATCTCTTTCCTTGGCGGTCTCTGCTGGCGATCAAAATGCCGTCGAGGAGAAAAACGATGAGGAAGCGAAAACTTCCGCGCAAGTACTGCCGGTAGAGGTGATTCAGATGCTCAATGGTGCTAGCAGGCTTGTGTATTTACACCTTCGCTGGTACGAGTTCAAAGGGATAAGCCGCCACAAACAGAAATTGGGCGGGAATGACTTCGACCTGCTCGCGCCGATGCTCAGACTGTCTTCATGCAGTCTACCACAGCTGCGGAGTCTCTCTCTGGGCGGCTTCTATACCACGGAACACTCACTGCTCGCTTTCCTGCTGAAATATCCCAATCTAACGAGCCTGGTGCTGGAGGAAATCCATCTTCGTGAAGGCTCGTTTCGGTCCATCTTTGATTATCTCGACGACCAACCAGGGCTGGAGTCAATCTATCTCAACGACCTGTGGGAGAACCGCTTGATTCACTTCTCGTCGACCAGTAGGGGTTCTCACGTACCGGGGAAGGAGGCCCAAACGTGGATGAAGAGGTCACCGTCTCAACGGCTTAGAAGACGACCCATTCTGTACCATTACCCTACAGGTCCAGCGAAAGCTAGTGCAGCAGGAACGAACATCAGGATCAGACGACGGGAGCTGTATGGTCCCTCTTGTTATCACTTGCTCACGACTGAACTCGATTTGATGCTCAAGGGAGTTGTTCCGCAATCATCGCAGTTACAACGAACATATTCGCCACCAGCTTCAGATAGAGTGGGTGTGCACGAATAAGCATGAGATAAATATCCAGTCACTAGATCCTGCACATGATTTGGCGCAGAGCAAACCGACGACCGCAAGTCACCGTGGTGAAATTTTCGTCTTTCTGTCCGTGTCACTCTCGCCGCTGCCGATCCGATGTATATGCAGCACGCGTGACCACTGGATAGAAGTGATTGACAGTCTTTCGTCAGAGAACGACAGTTATCACCACTCAACTTCTCGTATCGGTATTGGGTTGACAATGCTTCGCGAACGGCTCGTTCCCACAAGGTGAAGTGCTCGAGTTGTGCATCCTGAATTCTCGGGCCCGCGAGTCGCCGTGGCATGCTCGGTCGCGCACGCGTTGGGACGAACGGAGAGGCACTCGTCATTGTGTGTTGGGCAACTAGCAGAAACAGCTCAAGATCTGTGGTTCGATGGTCGTAGAATGAGCACTTGAACAGCGTGAGGCTTCTTAGGTGTGACGAAGCACGGTGCCGCAGGAAGGGGGTCTTTTTAAAGAATATTCATGTCACCAGAGTGACTGCCATTGAAACGGTTTGTAGCCACGAAACAACAAGCAATGTCGGATCAGAACCCGCTGCGGCCAAGCAGATGGTCCTTCCGACCCGAGAATCGTCCTATCACGATGAGTTTGGCCAGTACCACCTGCAAGAAACAGAGGGCCAAACGAGATACCAGAGAATGCTACTCTGTTACTGAAATGAGACGCGAAGTGGCTGTGGCCAGGACCAAGAGTGACGGAGGATTGCTTCAACTTGTGATGGGTGTACATCCAGATGAACCGCAACAGCATCCTCGGCCTTGAACCTTGTGGCGCTTCGCGGTTGCGTTGACCAGTATCACCCTATGCGTGAGACAGCCGGGGTGTAGGCGGCCTCTTGGACTAGCTATATGCCTTTCGATGGGTGTGATCAAAATTCGATCGTCAATTGGATCGGTAGAGCCTCGTGTGCTCGACGTTTGCGTTTGCCATGCTCCGCAACTTCGATCAGGGGCTTCTAGACGCTCCATGTAGGTGACTGAGTGAAGCGCAGTGAGGGGACCTGTCCTCAAAGGACATGCTTTTGGATGCGATGAAAGCATGGGTCGGAGGTTGGGGAGATGAGCCGCACCTGCATAGAGCTATGCATGCCCTTATTAATCATCCTCAGCGGGAGTCCTCATCTGCAGAACCTGATTCGAACGACTGCTAGAATCGGCATGGCACTCAATCGTTCGGCGACTTTCGCGATGAAATGTGGCATCGTATATCACAGGACTGAAGAGGCAATAGTTACGACCTGAAGCTGATGTATCCTGTACATGGAGTAATAAGACGCGGACGAGCGTCGCCTCTCAGAAAAGCTGGCCAGAAACCACTGCAAGTGCACCACAGCTTCCGCAGCTGCAATGAGATACGGCGTTGGATAAGGTATGCAGCTTCCTTTGACTTGCGTTGATAAGCACATTGCAGATCGTAGTATATTTGATACGAGCGCTGGCACACGCAGAGAGTGACATCAGGCAGAATCGGTGAGGTTGTCGTCTTCGCGAACAGCCGTTGGCGCCACGAAACGGATTCCGAACGTGCGGCATTCTTATTGAAAGATGTTATTCCAATGCTGAATGAGAAAGGTCATAGTAGTGTAGATTTCTCCACCGAGATCGTCGACTGTAAGGTCTCATCGTTTATATGAGACAGAATCAATTGGCGGTGCAGCTCGCACGCAGCTCCACTCAAACTTCTGTCCCCAGCTGGAGATAGCAGTTCGGTCGAAAAACGTGTAGTCATATCGAAGGTGAAAAGCTGGCTTGTCTGATCAGTGCCCATGGCGAATTGCACCGGCGGTCATCGAGGACAAGTGAGGCGATGTGCTATTCCACTGTTCAATGGTACCTCACTACAGGGATCGACTCTTCTGCCACGACACTAGGAGCTTGATACTGTCCACATTCCGACGGTCTGCATACAATGGGTCGTCACCTGGGTCTGCCTGATACACTGGTAGATGATGGTATGATCTGACTTATGGATGTACAGCCTGTGATGCAGGAGTGATCCTCAAACTTTGCGTATCAATCCATGACTGTATGGCGAAATCGTTGCACATCCCAAAAAAAAAATTCCGGCCGAAGTCTTGTGCATCATACGTGCAATATTGGTCATAGTTCTTTCAACGTTCTCGGTATGTAGTCCAATGACTACGAAGGCATCGCAGTCTAGCAATGCTCATTAGCAGATGTTGTGCAGCGTGTTATGCAGTCTGTCCGTATCGGCGTCGGCTTTCTCAGCTGGTAGGATTGTCCGACTCGCCGTCAGACGTTCCATCATGGAATGTTCTCCTTCGTACGTTGTTATTAGTAAGAATAGGTCATCCATCCGCCTTCTAGAAAACTTCCTTTGCAAACTTAACGGACGTCGGACGTTATAATTTCGCTTGCCGGCCTTAACCCTGCTATAGCCGGGCAAGCTTCGTACGTACCGTACTTTTAGCTACTTGATCGGCAACTATATCATTAACATCGTTGCGCTGACTGCGCAAATATGATTCCATTGTCTACGCGTGAGATGTTTTTATCTCATTGAGCTCTGTCTAGTTAAGTGGTCTCCTACGCGAGTCTTCTTTCTCACACCCACCCAATTCGCGAGAGCAGCGCGTTGTTCGGTCTGATCAACGGTTTCACGCTCGACAGAGCATCCACTTCAGCACCATGAACCAAGAAGATTCCCGACTTCGCGCAGACGAGCGCGAGGCCTCCCCAGACCGGTTCCCACAAGAAGAAGCCGAGCCACCCCTTGCGCCGGTAGAGAAGGAAGAAAGACGAGAAGAGTTATCGCGAATCGACACCGCAAGCACCGAGTCGTCCTCTGAACGATCTGCAGGCCGACATGGGGATACGGTATCGCGAGTGTCTACGCAGTATGAAGCCATCTTCGACATGGAGCGACACCCGACTGCATTGAGTAGGATACAGACTGGCCGCAGTCAGCACAGTCAGACCATCGGCGCATCATTGAGAAGTCGAACAAGCACGCGGCTGTCGAAAAAGCCGCTCCCGAACTTTGGCGGAGGGAAACCTTACCCTCCTGGCTTGCCAGATCGCGAGGAGTATGTTGTGGAGTTTGACGGGCCGAACGATCCTTTGCATGGTCAAAATTGGCCGATGAAGAAGAAGTTGATTGTGTCAAGTGTCTTAGGATTTGTCACTTTGACCGCAGCTTTTGGATCGTCGATTTTCTCTGTTGCAACAACTACCATTGCCGCAGATTATGGCGTGTCAAGTGAAGTGGGCATTCTTGGCGTCAGTCTCTACGTCCTCGGTTTCGCTACTGGTAAGTCTAAGCCAGTGCTTGCGGTGCAAGTTGCGTCTCAAGAAGTTCTACTGACCAAGTGCAGGTCCGATTGTATGGGCACCAATGAGTGAACTGTATGGACGTAAGAAACCCCTTCTGGTCGCCTCGTTCGCGTTCACAATCTTCTCCATTGCCGTTGCCGCTGGCAAGGACCTGCAAACCATATTGATCTGTCGCTTCTTCTCTGGATTCATGGGCGCGTGTCCTTTGACTTGTGTCGGTGCGGTTTTTGCGGATCTCTACAACAATCGTCAGCGTGGTCTTGCCATCACAGTCTTTTCTGTTGCAGTGTTCTCGGGCCCGTTGTTGGCTCCCTTCATCGGCGGGTTCATTAACATGTCCTACCTCGGCTGGCGCTGGACGGAGTGGCTTACGGCTATCATGTCTGCCACAGGCCTTATACTCTCCCTGATCTTCCTGGAAGAGACCTACCCTCCCGTCATTCTCGTCAACAAAGCGGCGGAACTACGAAGACGAACCAAGAATTGGGGCATTCACGCCAAGCAAGAAGAAATCGAGATTGACCTGCGCGAGCTACTGGAGAAGAATCTGTCGCGGCCGATGCGCATGCTCGTGAGCGAGCCGATCGTCTTGCTCATCTCCATTTACATGGCTTTCATCTACGGTCTGCTCTACCTGTTTCTAACATTTTACCCGATCGTCTTCCAGCGGATCCATGGCTTTAATCAGGGTGTTGGAGGTCTTCCCTACTTCGGCATCATTATTGGAGAACTGATCGCCGGAATCGCGGTCGTGCTGATGCAACCAGGCTACAACAAGAAATTGGCTGCGAACAACAACGTCCCTGTCCCTGAATGGCGACTACCGATCGTTATTGTAGGCGGAACGCTGTTTGCTCTAGGTCTATTCTGGTTTGGATGGAGTGGCTACGAGAAAGACATCCACTGGATCGTCCCTACCCTCTCTGGGCTGTTCACCGGATTCGGCCTTCTCGTAAGTCACCATTCCTGCCACGACGATGTGCTTTTGACCACTCGCTGACATTGAAACCACCCACAGTCAATCTTCCTTCAAATGCTCAACTATCTAATCGACTCCTATCTCATGTTCGCCGCCTCTGCCATTGCCGCCAACACTTTCCTCCGATCACTTTGTGGCGCCGGCTTCCCGCTCTTTGCTACCTACATGATCGACGGCATGGGCGTGCAATGGGCCGGCACATTGCTCGGCTGCGTCGCTTTACTCCTCGTCCCAGTCCCGCTGTACTTCTACCTCCGGGGCGCCAAGATCCGCGAGCGCAGCTCCTTTGCCCCGACGTTCCCCATGGCCTCGCAGGCTAGCGGGGAGCACCGAGCCGAGGGCGACGAAGAGAAGGAGGAATGAGGCAGCTAATGTAATGACTGACGGGTTTCTTGTGGTTGTTCTTGTGCAGCACGTCAAGCGTTATGAGCACTATGGTGTACAGTGGGTGAATGGCTATATTTTAATGATTCGGCGTCCGCGCATGGCGCGCTCCTTCTACATAGGGCTTGTACATGCCTATCTGGTCTTAGCCGGGTGGACATACGGTTCTGCTATCTACATGTGTTGCACACATTTAATGTCACATACAATTGACCGATTCCCTGCGTTCTTTCACTTCTATGCTTTGCATACAGTACTTCAGTGCTGCTCCAACACAGAATGCTACCTTTATGGTCCATCCTCTGTTTCGGCACTCTAAGTGCTAGCCGTGAGATCGAATTTCCTCCAGTCATTGGCTATCAAGCGCCTCTTGGTCAAGCGACTCCCTCACCAGATTTCCACGATGACCTTGATATCTCTTCCGCATTATATTCGGGTCTGACGACATACGCGAACTTACCGTACGTCCACTGTCTTGCCGACGGAGAGGGGGAGAGCTACGACATCGCCATCGTCGGCGCTCCCTTCGATACTGTGAGTCTTGAGAGACTACTCTATCACAGTCGCAGATGTTGATACTTGATATACTAGGGAGTGACGGCCCGTCCGGGTGCGAGATTTGGTCCGAATGGCATCCGTCAAGGGTCACGCAGGATCTCGTCCGAGTTTGGTTGGGGCATATATGATGGACGAAATTACTTCAAGGAAGGCCTCAAGGTGGTCGATTGTGGTGATGCGCCGTTGACATTCTTGGTATTTTCGAAACGCATGCGAGGGATCAGTCTTGGAAATGCTTACTCATGATGAACAGGACAATACTGTGGCGTTGAAGCAGTTGACCAAAACCCACAAGGTAAGATTGCTGAAACAATGGCGTTGTGTTCCTGTCTGATCGGTTCGCAAAGATCATTTCTGGACGCTCGGCGAACAATTCTGAGTACCATGTCCCTCGCATCATCACTCTCGGAGGTGACCATACCACGACATTGCCCGCTCTAAGGTCCACGTTTGACCACTGGGGGGCTGTGAGCGTGATTCATTTCGACAGCCATTTGGACACATGGAACCCGGATGTCCTAGGAGGAGGCGTCTCCCATTACGCGTAGGTGCAATGATCATGTCCTACGGACGTCCAATTCTGACCACGAGAATTCAGCGGCGTCAACCACGGAACGTTCCTGCACATTGCCCACGAGGAGGGTCTGATCCTCAACTCCTCCTTACATGCGGGTATTCGTGCACCAGTATTCAACAAGAAATACGATCTGGCCCATGATAGAGCATGCGGGTTTCACATCGTCAAAGCTCGAGACCTTGACAAGATCGGTGTTCAAGGAGTCATCGACAAGATAAAGGCTCGCACCGCAGGAACGAAAGTCTACATTAGTGTGGATATAGATGTGCTGGATCCTGCCTTTGCTCCGGCGACCGGCACAGCTGAGGTCGGAGGGTGGACCACCCGAGAACTACTCACGATCCTGGACGGCCTGGTAGGTATGGAAGTCGTCGGAGGCGATGTTGTGGAGGTCGCGCCCATCTACGATAACCCGGGTGAAACGACTGTCCTCGCCGCCGCCGAGGTAGCTCAGGCCTTGATCGGGTTGATGGCTGCGATGCCTGTCAAGTCCATCCACCAAATATAGAGCAAGCGCTGTGTCGTCTTGAAATGTCAAGTCTCGCATTGCTACGTGGCCGGCTCGTCCTGCACAGATTTCAAATCATCGTGACTCCTGGTGAGCGCGTGTCAAGAGCTATCGCAAACATACATATGGGGCGTCGGAACAGTGCCCGGTAGGGTTAAACGCCATGCAAGCACATCTATGTGTGGTATTGTGCACGGAGATGCGAGCGTCAGCGGCAGGGACCCTGGGCCCAGGCGGGGAGCTTTCGGGGGAGCAGCCTCGGATCGCGGTCCGCCGCCCTGTGAGCAAAGTTGACGTCGTCCTATTCCCGCGAACGTACAATCCGTGTCATTACAGTCATCACTGCGTGACCTTGAACATATCGA
The DNA here is from genome assembly GCA_002786065.1 of Microcyclospora pomicola. Taxonomy (NCBI): domain Eukaryota; kingdom Fungi; phylum Ascomycota; class Dothideomycetes; order Capnodiales; genus Microcyclospora; species Microcyclospora pomicola. The sequence continues at coordinate 159,025 of NHNY01000027.1, read as the reverse complement.
TTCGGGTGAAATCTACTAAGTCACCCATTACCGCTAGCTCTCTTTACCATGTCTTTCGCGCCCAAGACCAAGGTCGACCTCGATCCTCCCAAGGACGATATAATCAGCCTAGACTACCTGTCCAAATGTGATGGTAGGTAATCGACATGCGCACGAGGTTTATGAGTCTGTGATTGATGTGGTCCAGGCAAAACCACGGATTATCCCACCTATGTCGCCATTAAGGTATGTATCACAGCTTCGACACAAGCTTGATCGTGCGCTAAGTATATGCCAGGGCACAGTCTTCGATGTGAGCGGCAACTCCGCATACAACCCCGGTGGCTCTTACCAAGGTTCGTACGAGAAGTATGAAATCGTCGGCAGTCTATCCGAAACTGACTACCTCGCAGTCTTCGCTGGCAAAGATGCTTCCCGGGCTCTTGCCCAGTCATCGCTGAAAGCGGAAGAGTGCCGACCTGAATGGGACGATCTCTCTGATGAACACAAGAAGGTGCTCAACGATTGGTACACTTTCTTCAGCAAGCGTTACAACATCAAGGGCAAGGTTGAAGGTGCTACCAATATGGGTTGATAAACCGAACGCTAGATCTACATAGTGTGAGCCTCCTTTTATAACGAACGCAGAACTTTCCCGTCCTGCAAACGATGGTATCACTCCTCTCCCAGTCGGTTGACATCGATGTCTGTTTCCCATGCTCCACACAGACGCCGCAAGTCTGCTCCGTGCGGAGTAGAACTCTTGCTCAAGCTTGAAAGTATTCGCTCTATCCATCTCCGCCTACGCGGCTTAACGTTGATGGGCCTGCTGCTCAGCCTGCCGCCGAAGAGCCTCCAGCGTGCAAGGATGACAGGACTGGTTGGCGCTGATCCACTCACGCTTGATGGCCCATGGAGTCGAGCACTGATGGTTCTCGTCGTTTCGTGCAGTATGGCAGTGTTTGATCAGGCGGCGGCCGGCATGACCGCAGTTGAAGTGTATGACCTCGTACTGCGTGGTGATCAGTATCGACGAGATCACCCGTTGGAGCAGTGACACGTACTTGGCACATTACGATGTCCTTGCTGCCGCCCGTCACATTCGAACGGCTAGTTCAAGATGCCACTGTATACATGAGTTCGGCTGTCAGCTGCCGAGTTACACAACAGCCCGTGCCGAGGCGGCCGTGGTCACCGATGGGACAAGTACCGACCTTCAAAGTAGACGTAAGCGATCTGGTGGCAGTTCGATCAGCGTGTTCCACTAGGCCCATGTGCCGGACTCGAATGCTTGCAGCCGGGCGCAGATATAATCGAAGAAGCGGCGGTGTGCGAATACAGATGTTTGGGGCTCGACAAGACTGGCCAGGACTATATATGAACACTAAGGTTCCTATTTTAGATAGCAGCAATTAGCGGCATTGACGCTCTGGGGGTGACCCTGCTCCTTTCGTTGTCTCGCAATCGCGACTCTGGCTATCTGTACAATACGCTTCTCAACAACTTTGTATATATCAGTCCAAAGAAGAAGATGGGGTGGCATCGAGCATGTTGCAAATCTCGTTCACTCCTCACTCCAAGATGCAGACAGTGTCTACAGAATCCGTCCTTCCACTGCCTTTGGCAACCTGCTCCACACAGCGACCTGTCGAGAGCCTTCAAGGGTATACTGACCACATAGGAATGATCGCTGGCCAGGCAACCTGCATCTCGAAGTGGCGTTCTGCAGATGTCATGTCGTGCTTCATGACGGATAGTTCCCCGACCAATCGGTTGATCACTGGCCATCTAGATAGGCCACACGCCCCGCATATATTACGCGGAGTGTGCCCTCTCTAGATGGCCAGTGATAAGCAATTGGTCGGGGAAGAGTTCTAGGGGCTGCAATACAAATGCACCATGCACATGATGCTCAGCCATTTGTCCAAACCAGGATTGCCCCAAAGAGGTGTACTGTGACCCTTACTCCATCGAGTCAGGTCCTTTCACGTGTCTACGCGATAGACAGGTGTCTACCCCCCTGACAGCATGGACGATTCTCGGCTGTCGGTACTCGAAGTATGGCTCGCTGTGACGACGCTCATATCAAGGGTATGATATGGCTGCGGTGAGTCAGAGGCTGAGAGACAGAAGGAGGCTCCTTGCTGATATATGTGCAAGCAGCAAAGCGGATACGAACACAGAGCAGGATTCGCACTGATCGACGAGGACCCCATGGGTGCGTGGCAAAGGAGGCACGACATCAGCTAACGCATCTTGCAGATTAGACGGAAGTTACATGGTCCATAGCGTGAGCCGGAAAGGATCGCCATCAGGAGACTTCAGGGCCGCTGAGGCAACCTTTAGTTGACGCGTGCCGGTATCCACACGATGCACTCGACCGACGCACGCTTATACCCTGCTAGGGAAACGCCTAGACCCAGGATTGTGCAAGGAAGACGGATGAGCAGTGTCACCATGCTGGGTTGTGTCAGAACGTCCCTAAGAAGCAACGCGTAGAGACGGTCGTCGCACCGACGTCCCATAAGCTTAGAACCAGTGATCTTCCGGAACTGTGCTTTAGCTGGGCCGATTCATGACCAAGTCTGTGACACCTGTAGCTTGTGCGCATGAGTGGAGAAGGATCCGCCCCATGTTGTTTCGAATCATCTGACAGCCTCAAATGAAGCTAGGCAGGTGAAGATTGCCATCATTCTTGACGTCGGTCCCGATGTTCCGCAGCCTCTAGCCCTCTTGATTACTGAGCAGCTCGAGGGACATGTCCATCTATGCTCCGACGGCCCGGACATAAGATGAAACGACTCAGGAACATGACAGCAGAAGCTTCAGGAATTCTGTGTGCTGTAGTACTGCACCGCAGCATGGGACACCCTGACCATCTCGTCGCAATCGTGCCCTATTCAGGTACTTTTCATGGCGTTCCAAAGACATTCAGCGCCAAAGGATGGGGACAAAGGTTCAGTAGATCCATGGCCGCTTCTTGCCCTGCCCCTGCACAAACATAACGGTTCTGTCGCACTGGTCGGGGGACATTTTCAACATGAGCTTTGGATTGATGTCCGATCGAGATCAAAGGACAGGAAATCATGCCTTATATAGCTTCACAGGACCAGGCTTTATCCCAGGTCGTTCTGCAGGGCCACTGTCTGGCTTTCCTGCCAGGAATTCATGTCTCTGCCATGCCATACATGTTTTGCTTCATGTGTGCCGCCGCGCAAGTTGATGCGATGTCATGCAGGGAATTCCAAGTAGGGCTAGATTCAGTTACCTCAGCTATCTGTTAGAGTTTCAGCGACTGAAGGCAACACAGCTTCGTAAGTACGAACTTCCCGAAGGCCGGGCCGTTGCAGGTAAGGTCCATATCGTGGAAGGATTGAATGAATCGCATCTCAGCATCTCAATGCCGAGCTGAATTGGCCGTGTGAAGCTTCGTAGATCGAGCTATCGACCGATCACATCGGCCGTACAAGTGGAGGTAATAAGGTCGACGTTAGACATTGCAAGATGAAGAAACCACGGCCGAAGTCCAACCAATGAGATGAGACGCTCGAGAAGTCACAGCAATATTCCAACAAAGGAATTCCCAATGCTCGAGCATGTTCGGCTAACAACATGTTCAGATTGACGTTTATATGTCGAGAAGTGATGTCGTCTTCGATCGACCCACAGGCGTGGAACCAGATCAAGGATGATCGCACGCGATCAACGAAATCGGACTCGCCTAGGATGATAAGGTTTCGAGAAGCACGATGCCATACACTTAGCTACGCGAAGCACTCAGGATAGATATAGAAGGCGAATGCTGAGATTGGAAGTATAAAATCTCATACAGACTACATATATAACAACATATAGCCATTGCACTGCTTGCAGCATTTGCGGTCAGCGAAGAATGCAAGCAGTTGTTGCGCGATACGAGCGAATACGAGATCTGAGATCTAATATAAGATCTCGATCATCTCAACCTCACCCCTTACGATTCTTGCGCATGGCTCTTTTACGACCGATGATGGCGTTGCGCTTCGCGGTCTTCTCATCAATCTTGACCTTCTTCTCGCTCTTCTCGATTACAGGCGCGTCCGCAGCGCCACGCTTTCGCTTCTTGCCATTCTTTCCATAATCCTTGTCGCCTTTGTTGTTCCTTCCGAACTTTGCTGGCTTACCATTGCTAGTCTTGCCTTGGGCAGCAAGCTCGGCGGTGCGAGCATTACTACGCTCTCGAGCTTTGGCCTCTAGTTCGCTCCTGCGTTGTACGACTTGGGCATTTTCAATCGCAAATTCGACGATCAACCTCTTCTTTCGATCCTGCACTTCATCCTTGCTGACGGCAGGCTTGGATTTCTTGCCTGGCTCGTTGCTCTTGACTTGATAACCCACAGCATGGCCGTTGAGCCATCGCAAGCCCATGAGTGCCGAACGGTGAGTGTAGTATTCGATGAAGCCATAGCCTCGACTGCGACCGGCACCAGTTTCCTCGGAGACTTTGCTCCCGCCAGTGCCCTCAAATACGACTTTGGCTTGCCGGACAACACCTTTCCCAGCTTTCTTACGTGCGGCCTCGGCGGCCACCATTTCTTCACCTCCACGAGCAAGTTCCTCCTTGGACAACCGTGATCGTTTTGCCTCTTTGACCTCAGTAGCGAACCCCACAATGGCTTCTCTCGCAAGAGCCTTCAGCTCCTTCGAACCTACGCTGCGCGGAATGTTTCGAATCGAGAGTCGAGTCAAACTCATATGTAACGAGGGATTGGACTCGATCAATGTCTTTCGCTGCTTTGCACTGGCTTCGCGCATCGTCCGTTCGGATGGAGCAAGAAGGTCCCACATTGGAGTGTCGGTACGAATTGTGCCCTCGGAGAGTAGGTAAAGGCGGCGCTTGTCCTTGTCGCGTTTGCTCCGATGTGCAAGACCATCTTCTGAGAGCCTACTAGCCTCCTGTTTGTTCACAGCGCGGGTCACCTGAAGTACTCGACCATCCAGGGTGTATTGTCCAGTGGGATCGGTAGCGTCATTCTGAAGTAGCGAACCATGAACTTGTGACTCTTTGGCCTTCTCGGCTTCGGAAAGAACCGGTCTTCGAGGAGCACCACGAATGCAAGTATCAGCGTCATCCTTGTTGTAGAAGCAGATGAAGCCCGTGCCTTTCGAGCGTCCGGTCTCGTGATCTACAACCACCCGCGCGTATCTGGTGCTGCCAAATTGGGTGAAGTGGTCTTCAAGGTCCTCATCTGTGCACGTAAAAGGCAAGTTCCGCACGAACAAGGTGTTCGATCTGTCGTCCGTCCTGTCGTTCTCGGTCACCTTTTCGCCGTCAACCTCAATATCGATATCGTCTTCGGCATCATGACCTGTGACGTCTTCATCTTCTTCGTCCGACCATTCTTCATCGTCGCTTGCTCCCTCTTCATGATCATCATCATCATCATCATCGTCCTTTTGGTCGGCCTCGTTGTCTTCGTCATGCTCTTCAACATCAGCCTCCGCTTTGCTGTCTTCTCCCTTGATCAATCCCTCGTAGGTCTCCTTATCAACCGCCCAATCGACCGCCAACGTCCTCCCATCCACCTCCTTCCCATTCACACTCTCCAGCGCCTTCTCCGCATTCTTCCTCCCACGCATGACCACAAACCCGAAGCCGGAAGACAAGCCCCCCGCTCCACCTTTCCGCGGGATGTATGCCTGCTTTACCTTGCCGAAGCTCAGAAACAATTTCGTCAATTCATTCTCATTCTTAATCGTCCAGGGTAAATTGCGAACGATCAATCGGCATGACAGCGGCTGGGGCTTTGCCGGCTTTTCCAACACTTTCTTCGTACCCTTCTCCACATCGCCTGACTTCCCATCGTCACGCTGTCGTGGTTCGGCGAGCTCGACTCGTAACTTGCGGCCATCCAGCATATGGCCGTTGAATTCCTCCTTGGCACGTTGGGCGTCTTCGGCGTCCGCAAAGGTGACGAACCCATAACCTTTGCATTCTTTCGTTTCCGGGTTGGTGACCGCGGTGGCGTGCTTGATCGGGTACGACTCGGAGAACAGCTCTGTCAACGTCTCGGTCGTGGCAGTTGGAGGAAGAGCTCGAATGAACAAAGATCGTCTCTGCTCGGCTTTCGCTTTTGTTGGCTTCGTGTCTGCGGCGACGGCGACTTCTTCAGCAGTTTCAACGGCGGCGACGGCCCCGTTCGAGAGCTTCTGCTTTTTCTGTGCAGGCGCCATGATACAAAACAAGTGTCTCAAGCGGAATCGTAAGAATTGTTTCGTACCATCCCAAACTTTTTCGAGAATTCCGTCGGCGATTCGAGCTTTCTTTCGCCGACCAGCGCTAAAGATACCAGTCACGTGATGTTACCCACCGCATGACGCAGCGCAGGTCACAAGAACAAGCAAGCTTCTAGGCAAGACAAGAAAGACTAGATCGAGGGCATTGGCAGTCTGTAGACCAAACAGAAATCTAAATCTTATCTCACACACAGATTTGAAGAACGCAAGAGGATTCCAATTCATATCCATCCAACAGTTCAACCAAGACCAGCAAACCATGGCCGAAGTCCCCTACCACTCCAACAACCCCGGCAAGGAGGCACCCGCGAACTCCGAGACCGCGGTGGACGAGTCATCCGCGACGCTCGTCTCAGAGGCCTCGCAATCTGAGGTGCCCCCAGCACAGCAGGGTGGCCAGAGCAGCTCTATGAGCGGCGGCCAGCCGGGCAGCGCGGAGGCCGCGGCGGACAAGCTGTTCGAGGAGAGGATGGAGGATGAATATGCGAAGAGGGAGGGGGGTGCTTGAGGGGGCTATGGAATGGATCTGGTAGTGGGCATGGAATTCGGGGAAGTTTGGGGTTTGCGTGAGAGAGTTCGGTTCAATTGATATGTGCGGCTAGGCGTAGAGTTTGTCGTATATGGACTATCGACGCCTTGATCAAGAGAGTCTGTTGAACTAATGCAATGCTTATGAAGAGAATGTGAGCATAGGAAGCTCCATATATCTTGATATGTTGTGAAGTGAGAAGAGCACGTGACATCGCGATCCGCGCGCATCTGCCTCCGAACTTAGTCCAAAAAAGTTCCCACAGCCACATCATCCCCCACAAAGGCCACAACAAGTCCCCTCCATCACCGCCCCATGGCGCCTTCATGCCCGCCCACCTGATCCCGCGCAACTCAGGTCTCCACCGCATCGCCGCCGTCGCGCTCTACCGGGCCCTGCTCGCCCAAGCGCAGCGCACCCCCGCCCTGCTCACCTGGCAACGCGATGAGCTGCAGAACCTCATCCGCACGCGCTTCAAGCAGGCCCGCTTCGACACCAGCCAGCGGCAGCTGAGACTCCGCTTCGCCGCCGGCTATGAAGCGCTGGACATCCTCGATGCCGCGATCGCGGCACGCAATGCCGACACCGTAGTCTCGCTGCTCGAGCGCGCGAGCCCGGCCGCGAAACAGCGCCCTCCGACCGTGCTGCCGAAGCACCTGCGCCGGGAGCAGGCGAAGCGCGAGCGGCAGCAGAAAGCCGAGACGACGCGGGCGCGGACGGCTCAGCAGACCACGCTGTTCGAGCGCCCCCTACCGCTGCACCAATTGTCCGGCCGGCGCCATGTGCCGGTGCTGGTGCGCGCGAACTTCGTGCCGATGTTGCGGGTGAAGAAGCCGCAGCCCGAGGCGCTGTCGCGGTATATCCGGCAGCGGGTCACGATCCGGCAGCGGCGGCATGATCGCAAGCAGGCGTTGGAGGGGGAGTTGCAGCTGGCGCGGTGGGAGGACGAGTGGGACGAGCGGGTGGCGGAAGAACGGAACAGGAGGGAGGGGGGGAGGGGTAGAGCTTCCATCGAGAATGAAGAGAGAGATGCGGGCCAGGATATGTCGAAGTGGAAGTATGCGGTGGGAGAGGCGCTGCATAACGTGAGGGGTCATTTATGGCAGGAGAACGAGCACTTCAGGGCAATGGCGGAGAAGATGCAGGGGGTGGTGGATCGCGAGCAGGCGCTGTATGATCAGGAGAAGGCGACGCGCCTGAGGGAGAAGAAGGAGGCTTTCTTTGCCAGGGTTAAAGAGAAAAGAAAGGAGGCACGTCGAGTGGAGGGGATCTCCAGGATGACAGAGATTGAAGGCAAACCCGACAATCCGAAATAGGTGTCTTGTAAAGCGTAGCATGTCGTATGCTTGGAAAGGCAATAACTTCATCACGGTTCGCTCGCATAGACCCTCGCGGATTTGACACTCGATTCTTGCGTCATATCTCATTTATTCTTAACAGAGTTCTATCCGAGTAATAAGTCTCTTCTCTTCTTCCACACAAGAACACAACATCCACACGAGAAAGTCTGTCGTGCCTGGGTCGTGGATATCTCATTTGTAGGTCGGAGGGTACCAACAACGCCTTTCACCAGCCAGTTTCTCCTTCATTGATGCCAATACCGGAATTCCTTCCAACGCCCGCGAAACGGCGCACTGAAGCGGCCCAGCCAGCCACCTGATCGCCAATTTGGTTTCCGCATCGTACACAAATACACCACTCCACACGAGGTCTGACATGAAAATCGTACACGAGCTCTATAGCGTCCGTCATCTACGCCTTGAACTTCAGCCCCTTCTTCGCCGACGAGTCGTCCGTCGCACTGTCTACAGCGACAGCCGTGACGCGCCGGCCACCCATGGACTGCACCAGATCGACGAGCTTGCCGTCGTCGTGCAGTTTCTGCACATCGTCGCCGCCACCGATGCTGCGGCCGTTGATGAGAATATTAGGGACCGTTCGTCGGCCGGTCGAGGTCTGCAGGGCATCTTGCAGAGCGGGGCCGAGCGGGTGGGTATCGAGCTCGACCACGTGTGGTGCTGGGGTGATGTTGTAGAGATCGAGGAGGATGTGCTGATGAATGACATTAGTCATGTGCATTGATGTGGAAGTGCATGTCACGATACGAACCTTGGCTTTTTTGCTGTACGGGCAGTACGACTTGCTGAAGACGATGATAGGGCTCTTCTTCAAGATGTCGTTCAATTCCTTCTCTGCTTCGCGTTCCTCTTTCGTTGGTTCCTTGGCGTCAGTCTCGTCACCAGTCTTCTTTAGATTCGCCGCCTTGTTCTCCACATTGCCGACTCGGGCAACGCCATCGTGATCGCCTTCGGATGCTTTGCCTGGGTATATCCGGTCATCCTTCATCGTCTTGCGACCTGCGACCGGCTTCACTTTGTCGGCTGCTTTCTGTCCGCTGATCGGATCGACCTCGTCTGCCACCAGCGGCTTCTGTCCATCTGGCTTCTGTGCTACTGGCTTCTGTCCTTCGAGCTTCTGTCCTTCTGGCTTCTGTGCTGCTGGCTTAGTGATGACTGGCACCTCTGCATCGGCGACTGCTTTTTCGTGCTCCTTTTGGATCTTGTCGACTCTATCTTGTCTCTGTCTCTCCCCCGCTAGCATCTCTTGTCTTGCAGCCGCTTCCTCTTTTTGTTTGAGGGCTGCGACCGTACGCGTATAGAATGGCGAGTCGCGGGTATTGGCAGCGCCATTGGTGATGTATAGAATGACGAGGATGGCGAGCACGACTGCAAAGCCAGTGACTTTCAGCCGCCGGCTGGATGGCATTGTGCAAGGTATATACTGATAGCTGGAGGAAGGGCTATGCGGATGTCTGGATGGTGGTACGAACAGCAAGGCGACGGCGCGTGTTGTCCGACGTATCAAGAAATCGCACGGTTGCGGTGACGAGGAGAGGGAATAGCTGGGGGTATTAAGATGATGCAAGGAGGGAATGGGCGGTAGTCATGTGCAAGACATGTGGTTCTGGGTCGTGTAGCGGCGCGTAACCGTAGCGCTGAAGACGGGAATAGCAGGTGGTGGAATGGAGTGAGTTTAGTAAATACAGGATGATTGAAGAGGAGAAAAGGTGGTACAGTATAGAAGTGGTACAAATGAATGGCGGTGACAGCGATTTTGCGATGTGTTCGACAGTGACATGCATCGCCGTCGTGGAGGTGCGACATGGGAGGCAGCTCTGCGGCCAATTGTCGTGTCATGGAACTTTTGCATGTCCTTTGGCTCTAGCCCGGCCGTGCCGTGCAGCCTAGACTTACCCCGCCTCCACTTCTCTTCTGCCGCAGCCAGATCAGTTGACCACACCACCAATAACTACGACACCTACCGCCTTCACCATCGCTCACCCGTCCATTCCAGGCACCGTCTCCGGAACCTACTCCTCTCCATCCTGCCATCCATTTACCCCTTCAGATGTGCCGTGGACCCGGACGGCAACCGTGGCCGCTCTACGGTTCGTACAGTATGACCAGCCGCAGCGATGTCAGCAATGTCACCCGTCCCGTGCGACGATGCTGAGTTTTGACCTTGCGCGATGATATCTTTCCAGCGTATAGACTGAAAATCTTCATACTACAGTTGTGACTGAGTAGCCGGATCAACTGATCAGACTCTTTCGACACTCATTTCTTGTGTTCAGTGGCAAGTATTGATGCAACATAGAAGACTCTGCGTAGGGATCTTGTTGTATCGAGCTCGCCATGCGTCAAACAAATTAGGTCCCCAGGCTATGGTATTCTTCTGCGTTTCTTCAGCCCCTTCCCATTCCGTCGTTTCCTCTCGTTACCACTTTCAATCACTCCCAACATCGTACGGCACAATAATCAAGTCAATCGGTACGCCCAGATCTATGGATGAACCACATCAGTCATGCGCGATTTTCAGATAGGCCGCGAAGAGAGACAAAGGCAAGAACTTACCAAGGCCCAATACCGGCTCCAAAATCGGACTGTTCAGCGCCGTGCCCGGCACAAACGAGCCATTGGCCACTCCTCCGGCCAGCGGCGCATCCAGCAGATCCTGAAACCGCAACAACATGATCTCGACTCCATCGCACGTTGCATTGACCGCAGCCAGATTGGTGATGACCTGGCTTGAGTCCGCCGAGATGAACAGTGGCACGCTCACTAGCAAAGGTGTGGCTTGCATGCTTAGCACTAGGCCGCCAGTCGCGTAGGCCGTCCCACCTTGGAGGCTGAACTTGGGCACGATGTCGTCGGAGACATTCGTGCTGCTAGGGCCCAGGGAAAGTGGTTTATAGAACCCGCCGGGGAGGGGATTCTCGGTGCTGACGACGGGTAGACTGTGGCCTGAACCGTTGCGGGCGGTAAGTGTGAATGACTGTTCGAGGACCGGAGAGGAGGGAGGAATGAGCAGGCCCGAGGAGATGCAAGCTGATGATGCAAGTATCGTGGGAGTGAAGGAGAGCGCGGCGAAAATGGAGAAGAGGAGAGCATGCGACGCCATGACTGTCCTTGAATTTATCCACTCGAGCGTTGATATGTCCTTCTTGCGAGTGCAGCGTAATGTTCGATCAACCGATCCTTCGCAACATGCAACAGCAGACTTCCGCAAATCTTTATCTATATCCTTTTCGAGAAAAAAAGTTCCAATCAAATACTCAGTGATAAGATCTTCCACCCAAATACATATATACAAAGACATATCACCTACAGATGACGTTACCCACCGATCCGTCGCGACTTCTCACGCCATTGGCACTAGAGAGGAGCTCCCCACCCCTCTCTCCACACCAACAATAACACAATTCGAGCCTACACAGGCTTTCATGGGGTTCGTACCCAATAGATCTCAAACGATCGACGTCGCAGGGACCGGTTCTCGGGCTCGCTTGTATTTGTTCCAGTTGCAGATCATGCAAACGGGAATAAGCCGGGCTGGGTTTCGGATGAGAGGGGTTTGGTTTAGTGTAGGTCACATGGCAGAGGTTCGATGGTTCACTTGGCTTCGGGACGATCGAGTACGTGATGGCGCGGAGGGGAGAGGAGAGGAGAGGAGGGAACAGTGGTATCATTCGTTTGCGACAGAGAGATCATGTCGTTTCGGTAGCGGAACTCTGCTTCGCTGGCTGTATTCGCGGGCTAGTTGGGGAAAAAGTGTTCAAGGAACATTGTTATGCTGCAGCAGCAAGGTATAGATTGAGGCCTGTGCGCGAGGTGCGAGCCTTAGCCACGCGTGACACTCGTGTAACAGGCAGCTGTACATGATCTTCACCTTATGTAGTATTCAATTCTGGGAATATGGTACCTAGAGAACAAAGTGTCGTTCCTGGCACGGCATCGCGGACCTGCCCGAACGTCGGGCCCGGCCCCTCCCGTCACTAGTACAGTTCACGTCCTCCCTCAAATTCACCTGCCACTTCATGATGCATGTGAACACCAGTGCGCGTTCACGAGCATGTGCGAGCCCCAATTCTACGGCGGGGTGATTCGAACACTCAGGCAGCTTTTCCCGGCTTCGCTGTGACTGGACCGGGAAGCAGCGTCGCTAAGGGATGTTTATCTAGACCTCACTTCATGTTCTGATGGCTTTTGGTGTCATGTGTGTGCATGACCTCGTCGTCGCGGGCGTCATGGGTGAGTGTGCGTACCCTGCATCCTAGAATTAGACTGTGACGCTGATCCTGTGACTAACTTGACTGCTTCCTTCCAACGAGTCACAAGTGTTTGCCCAAGTCGATTTGACGACGAGGACGAGACCGAATGCCGCTTGTTCTTCTGCGGAAGTCCCATGTACTGCTCAGCTTGTGGGTCAACCTCATCAACGGAATCAAGCTGATCAAGATGCTGGAGCACGACTCTTGCTATGTCGTCGCCTTCGTACTTGCGAATCGATATGGCCAGCTGGGTCAAAGCGTCTGGAAGCCGCGGCAGACCATGGGCAATTTTTCTCACGAACTCTGGCGACAGTTTCGTGTATTCAGGACCATCTCCAGTCTCACCAGACTTGAGCACGGTTTGGAACAATGCCAATGCTTCGTCCACGTCCAACATTCCTACTGCAACGGTCTCGCATCCAGACCTAAAGATCCTGGAGCTGCCTGGATCATGGCTGATGACAATCACCGCGCCTGTCTGGCTTTGAGGTATGATCCACGGGAGTTCTGCCAAAATTTCGTCCGCTTGGTCGAAGACAACAAGCCACCACTCATCCCATCGCGAGTCCAGCCAGTTCAAGACCGCTTTGACGGCAGGCATATATCGCAACCTCGTCTCGCGAGTCGTCGGTGCAATTGCCGAGTCATGTAACGCCGCATAACACGATTCGAAGCTCGATGCCAGTGCTCTTGTGCTTGATGCATTCAGCCAGAAGATGACGTCGTATTCCTTCTTGTACGTCTCAATGTATGAGCGAACCAGCTGTCTTTTGCCGCAGCCGTCGAGCCCTGTGACCGCTACAGCATGTGCGAGTCCCGTGTTGGATGATGGGCTGGTCATGTGCGTCCGTAGCTCTTTTGCTAGTGCTGGTCGGTCAAAGTACGTGCTTACAGGCGTGATGGGCCCAACTATCAGTGGCAGGATCTTCTTCAGATCCTGTACTTCTGCTTTCGGCACCTCGTCCTGTGGTCTTTGTGCATCGACCGCCCCTTGCATCGTCTCTTTTTGTTTTCCATGATCTGTCTTGGGCTGTGACGTGGCGTCATCCACATTTGAAGGCGCACCCCATGACTCTGAACTACCGGCATCAAGATCTTGTTCTTGATCGTCCTCGACGGCCAAGATGGCGAGAGCTGCCTGTTCCATATGTGATCCGATATGTCTCCGGAATCTTCGCAGCTTCACCGTAACTTCGGCCCCACTATAACGCTGTGGATCGCTATACGCCAGCTTTGTACGCCAATCGCAAAACGGACATGCAGCGACAGAGATCACATCCGGCTCTTGTTCGCTGACTTTACAGAGTTGTTCGATCTGTTGTTCTCGGAATCGCGTTGCATGGCTCTGACGCAAGTGCTCCTTGAACTGTCCCAGATCGTCGTGGCGTTTCTCGTCATCGCAATAAGGACAAAGCCATCGCCTTAAATGTGAAGTAAGCTGGTGATCCATCCAAGACCGGCTGTCTTCGAATAGCCGAGTATCGCAATCTCCGTCGAGGCAGACATATGCTTTCAGATCGGACAAGACATGTTTCTTCCACCGATCTTGCGAGGTACAAGACAGCTCCTTCCGGCAGTAGGGGCAAATGAACTCGTCCTGTCCGTCGTTGACATCTTCTAGATCGATGATTTTGTAGCGCATGGGGATGGCCGATTCGGTGGCGTATGAGAATGCGGAGACCTGGGATTCAACATCATCATTCCCACTCTCCATTTCTTCGTATGCTGCAGCATTGACTGTAGTCGCGGTCGATCTTGCGAATTGAGATGACTTCTCCGTGCGTACTTCGTCCGTCGGATCTAGCAGCGGCCTTACGTTCTTGACCTCATCTACCACCTCGACTGGGGCTTCCGTGGTCCCCAGGCGGACACTTGTCTGGTGCATTTCGCAGTAGTAAAGATAGCGTCTGCGCAGACTATTTGCTGCGGCCAGTCTAGTTCGTAGCCAGTCGTAATTGGAGACTCGTATTCGTGGAAATAGATCACCTATGAGATCGAAGTCGTGATCTGGATCTGTAACCTGAGAAGCATCCACTTTCTTCAATGCCAATGCATAGCGATCGCGTATCGCAGCCTTGCGTGCAATACCTGAAGTCTTGAATAGTGACCGTATGGACTCATCCAATGTTTCAATGATATCGTTGAACTCTGTTTCCAGCTTGGAGGCATCCGAGTCTTCATTCACAGGAGCCCCCTCCAGGAATGTCTGCACTACGAAGTTTCTCATGTCAGCTTCCATCTTTATCGGTGGCAACCAGAGCATGCTTTACACTCATCAAGATCGTCTCGGACATCCTCAAGCAGTTCTGCGAAGCGTGCTCTCAATTTTGGCGCTGTCCTCACCCGATGTTCCAGAGACCTAGGGTTTTGCAGTTCGTGGAATGCACCGATGTTTCCTGCCCAGATTTTGAAGCGCTGCAGTATATCATCGAGGCGTCCGTAAGGTGCATGGCCGGAGTATTTCGTTTGCACAGTCGTGTTCAACGCGGTCAGTGTCTCCAGAGCTTGCCTTGAAGAAGCGGCAAGACTTGGATGATCAATCATCGTGCTCGAGTTGGCCCCTTGAGAAGCACATACGAATATCTCCACAGTTTATTGGATATGCATCCACAGGATTAGGTTTCCATGTTCAGATAGCTGGGCACTGGCAGCTGGACTGGCAATCCCCCGCCATCTCACCACCATTTTGAAACAGCCGTGCAGTGCTATGGAAATCATGATTACAAACTCCACTCTCCCTTGCAGCAGTCATCTTGCGAGACTGCTATGCTGACAACACGGCCGCGCGACTGAAACATGGCCGAAGTCGCAGGACTGGTGTTGGGTGTCATCCCGCTATTGATCACCGCCATTGAGCACTACGAAGAATGCTTCCGGATCCTCGGGTGCATGCGTGAGTTCAAGCAGGAATACCGCAAATGCAAGAACAGGGTGAAGACCTTCGAGCTGGAGTACGATCTCACGCTAGACAAGCTCTTCCTGAATGTCGTTGATGATCAGGATGAGCTGGAGAGGCTCAAGCTCAAGCCAGAGGATGAAGGATGGGTGGAGGTGGAGGCGAAGCTGAAAGCACGCCTACTACCGAAACTTTACAAGGCGTACTTGGAAACGATGAAGGACCTGATGGAGGTCATGGAGGATCTGGGAGAAGAATTGGGCGTGGAGAATGCAACGTTCCAAGAACGTGTGGCGACCGTGAGTCCTCAAGGCAAGACTGCCCTTCCCGCCTCGACCAAGAAATCGACGTCGAAATGGTCCACCTTCATGAGCAGTGTAGTCCAAAGGTCGCAAGGGAGAGCATACTACGAAGCCCAAAGAGCCAAATTCAGCCAAGGCAAGCGGAGACGTGACGACCTCTTCGACCAGATGGAAGGATACATGAAATCACTAGACAGCCTACTAACCAAGAACGACGACGTTGCAAAGATTCTCCAGACCTCTCAACCGCCAGCTTTGCTGAGTCGAGGACTGCTTGAGTTTTGGCGCCATGCGCGGAACATTTATACGCTTTTGTCGATGTCATGGAACTGCACGTGCCGGTCACATCACTACGCAGACCTTCTCTTACTTCACAGGGACACAGCAGAGGTAAAGCTCGACGTTTGCTTCCGTTCTGACCGGTCCGTCCGAGCATACTCTACCAGTCACTGGGTCTGTCACAGAGCTCTGATCGCAGAGGTGAAGCAGTCCCATCATGGACCATCACCTCCAAGCACCAACATGTATAAATCTGCAAATACTGGAGACTCATCGTCGTATATGCCAAAGAAGCTGGGACCTCCGATGGTGTCGGCACTTAAGAAAGCATCAAAGATGCAAGAGACCTCTCGTACCGTCGTCACGGCCTCATCTGTCTCCTTCGTAGGCATATCGGGATCTGTGATCAGCAGTTCTTCACCATCAAATAAGTCTAATGCAGTGACTCTCATGGGGTCTCAACCCGGCGCAGCAGTCGATGTATCGCAGCAAGGCTTGGCTACAATTGGAGATCTGTGCCAAGCAATCAGCAAGCACAATGATAGCCATCCATGCTCAGGGCTGTTGACTGGTCAAGGCGTCGATGAAGAATATGCCATCGTCTCTCCTTCACCCGGCCAGACACCAGACGACACAGCTAGTCTAGCTACTCTGTTGAATGATCCAGCCAAAAGACCCAACCGGACACAGAGATACAGCATTGCACTCGCGATTGCTTCGTCCCACCTGCAGCTACACTCCAGTTCGTGGCTGGGTCGACGATGGGACAGCGACGACATCATGTTCTATATTGTCGATAGCAATCCTCTCGTCACACGGCCATACCTCCGGACCAGCTTCAGGGACGAAACGTCAGGATCGACTTCAGTCACGGTCGATGAAACGTTTACGACCTTGGGCATAGTCCTGCTAGAGCTTTGTTTTGGGACGACCTTGGAGCAAAGTCCTTATCGCCAGGCATACCAGTCGCCGGATGGAACGTCGGATCCAGTAATGGATTGGGCAGCGGCACACAAGTGGGCCGAAAGCGTGGAGGGAGAGGCAGGCATGGAGTATGCTGATGCAGTAGGGTGGTGCCTTGGCGTGAGACGAGTGAGGCTCGATGACAATTCGTGGAGACAAGACCTCCAGCGCAATGTCATCGAGCCTCTCCGGACTACCTTCTTGAAGCTCGCGGGGTCTTAAGAGTCCCCCGAATCAACATAGTTACCGCTCAACATACCTCTACATCTGTTAGCTGCAAGATAGTACCTTGGTGTGAGACCTACTGAAGAAGACAATGGTCATGCTTTGTGTACGTGACATTTCAACATTACATCGAAGAGACGATGAAATGATGCTTGGTCGATCTTGATGAAGGCACTTTCACACTGACACATTGTGAACGATGGAACAGGATGCAGTGCGGCCATGCTGAGCATAGGATTCTTGATGCCTGAGGCAGAACGATTCCATCGCGCCGGAGAACATCACGCTTAACCACGGCTTTGCCAACCACGAGACTTCGGATGTCGCTCCTTTGCCCAGAAGAAATGATTGTTCAGGATCAGCATACCATTGATCAGAGCCGGGTGCTCAAGTGATAGATGACACCAGGGAAGTGCATGACCATCTCTTCACCTCCACCAAACCTATCCCCTCTGACCCATTCGCTCCCTCCACAACAATGGCCTTCCCACTATGTAGGGTGCACCCCTCCTCTCGCGTCCTTCTCAATGCTCTGCATACATCACCTGCCCGCCAGACTTTCTCCCGCTCCTTCCACCGCTCTCCCCGTTCCCTCGTCGTCAAGCCGTTCCTGCTCGCAGACATCGGCGAGGGCATCACGGAATGCCAGCTCATCCAGTGGTTCGTGCAGCCGGGGGCACGCGTGGAGCAGTTCGACAAGATCTGCGAGGTGCAGTCCGACAAAGCGAGCGTCGAGATCACGAGCCCGTTCGACGGGGTTATTACGAAACTGTATCATGAGCCGGACGATATGGCGGTCACGGGGAAGCCGTTGGTGGATATCGATATTCAGAGTGAGATTAGTGAGGAGGACGCGGCGAAGCTGGCTGGGGGGATGGAAGGGGTGGCAGGCGAGGATGCCGGGAGTGGTGAAGTCAAGCTTGAGGAATTGGGAGCTGCACATACGCCGGCAGCACAAGAGAGTACCAGCAATGGAGTCCGAGATATGGAGGGCCAAGACAAATTACGGCTGCCTCGTCAAGGAAAAGATGACCACAGAACCCTTGCTACACCAGCGGTGAGGTATCTCACGAAAGAGCATGATCTGAACATTGCGGAGATCGTGGGCACCGGCAAAGACGGCCGAGTGCTGAAGGAAGACGTGCAGCAGCATATATCGAAGAAAAATGAAAGAAGACCAGACGCTTCATCTAGGATGGCAAGTCACGAGGACCGGAAGGTTGCATTATCACCCATCCAAATGCAAATGTTTAGAGCCATGACTCGCAGCCTCCAAATACCGCACTTCCTCTACTCGTCCACCACAGACATGTCACAACTTACAGCACTGCGAAAGTCCCTCAATGCTGCAGCGCGCAGTTCAGAGCAAAGACTGACGCATCTGGCCTTCATCGTGAAAGCCGTCAGTATGGTATTCACGCAGCATCCTTTGCTGAACTCATCGTTAGACACGAAAGATCCCAAGAAACCTGAGCTTACATATCGGGGTACGCATAATTTCGGCGTCGCGATTGATACTCCATCCGGCTTGGTAGTTCCTGTCATCAAGTCAATCCAGGACCTGAGCATCGTGGAGATTGCATCGACACTTCGCGAGCTTTCCGAGAGGGCCAGAGCGAACAAGCTGTCACCGCAAGATTTCAGCGGCGCCACGTTCACCATCTCCAACATCGGATCGATAGGCGGAGGTGTGGTGTCACCCATCATCTCGGACCCTCAAGTAGCGATCCTGGGAGTCGGCCGAAGTCGAGTCGTGCCCGCATTCGACGAGCATGACAAGTTGATCAAGAAGGAAGAGCTGGTGCTGAGCTGGTCCGCAGATCATCGGGTGATTGATGGTGCTGAGTGTGCGCGAACGGCGGAAAAGGTGCGAGTGTTGCTTGAAGATCCAGCAGCAATGATGATAGCAATGCGGTGATGAACAGTCATGATCTATGCCTTGCCGATGCCAGCCGCAGTCTCAAGTTGAGGAGCACTGATAAGCTCTGCGCATTCGGACGATAATGATGGACTTGACTTACGCAACCGATCATCATGTTGCGATATCGCCAGACTGGCCTTTGATCAGTGTACAAATCAAGCACAAGGATGGAAGTGAAGTCCTTGTGCCCGATGCCAACCGCCGAGATGTGGTGCAGTCAGTGGCTGAGACGTGACTCGCCGTCAAAGCCCGAGGACAGACGCGCGACGTGGGGTCAGCAAGACCGCAGCTAGCCGTACAGTGGGGCAGACAGCTATACCAAGCTGTCTTGCACAATAACATCCAATGCCTCTTACCACTGTCTGTACCTGAACACGTCTTTGGCATCTACCACACATCTACGTTGGCCAGTGACCGCAGATTTCTACTTTTCGCATCCTCAGGTACTGCAATGGCCAATGCCACTGCGCGACCACTGTTCTCCCAAGCCCGTTCATCAATCCGCCCTCGTTCATCGGCTTTCCGATACAACAGAAGACAGGTTGGCGATGCAGCAACTATCGCGACATTCCGCATCCCAGATGTCAAAAATGAGCCCAATGTGCGTGACATGTTACTTGCGTCTGACGACGTGGAAGCAGCTCTGACCAACGCCAGAAACACTACGAGAAAGGCTCGGCAGACCGGGAGAAGTTGATGGCGGCTATGAAGTCCCTACGATCGAGGACTCCCCTGGAAGTCCCCATTGTGGTCGGCGGAAAAGAGAGGAAGACGTCCAAGGTCGACCGACAACCGTTCCCCTCCTCGCACAAGGACACCATTGCCTCATGGTCCAACGCCTCGTCCTCCGATGTCTCCGCCGCCATAGATTCAGCACTCGCCGCAAAGCCTTCATGGGAAAGCCTCCCCTTTGCCGATCGCGCGGCCATCTTCCTCAAGGCCGCAGATCTCGTAGGCGGAAAATACAGATATGATATCATGGCGGCGACCATGTTGGGACAAGGCAAGAACGCCTGGCAGGCGGAGATCGACTCTGCGGCGGAGCTATGCGATTTTTTGAGATTCAACGTGCAGTATGCTCAAGAGCTGTATGCGCAACAGCCAGTACACAACAGCCCGGGAATCTGGAATCGGGTCGAATACCGACCGCTGGAGGGTTTTGTGTATGCAATTTCGCCGTTCAATTTCACTGCGATCGCGGCCAATCTTCCTGCCGCTCCGGCATTAATGGGTAATGTGGTTGTCTGGAAGCCGTCACCGAGCGCCATCGCGAGTAATTGGCTGCTTTACAACATCTTCTTGGAGGCCGGCCTACCTCCGAACGTCATACAGTTCGTTCCTGGTGACGCAGTCGAGGTTACCAAGACCGTCTTAGCTCACAAGCAATTTGCTGCCTTACACTACACGGGCTCGACGGCTGTCTTCCGATCTCTGTACGGCCAAATAGCGAATGGTGTCGCCGAGGGTAAGTACCTTGGCTATCCTCGTATTGTCGGCGAGACTGGCGGGAAGAACTTCCACCTTGTACATCATTCTGCGGATGTAGAGAACGCGGTCATCAATACTGTACGGGGAGCGTTTGAGTACCAAGGTCAGAAGTGCTCCGCAACTTCACGAGCATATATCCCCCAAAGCCTCTGGGATCAATTCAAGCCTCGACTTGTTGAGGAGATACAAAAGCTGAAAATTGGTCCACCTGAAGAATTCGACAACTTCATCGGTCCAGTCATACATCAAGGCTCTTTTGATAAGCTGTCCAAAGTTATCGACGAGGCGAAGAACGACGCTGACCTGGAGTGCATCGTCGGCGGGACATACGATGGCAGCGAGGGGTACTTCATCCACCCTACCGTTTATGTTGCTAAAACGCCCGATCACAAACTCATGAGCACCGAATTGTTCGGCCCGGTACTGGTCATCCACGTCTACGATGACACATCCGATCCCAAACAGAGCTTCATCGATATGTGCAAGACGGTCGACGATGCTTCGGAGTATGCACTTACAGGAGCCGTCTTTGCACAGGATCGAGAGGTACTACGCTTCGCCGAAGACGCGCTACGAAACGCAGCAGGCAACTTCTACCTCAACTGCAAATCCACCGGAGCAGTGGTGGGTCAGCAGCCCTTCGGAGGCGCACGAGCTTCGGGAACCAACGACAAGGCCGGGAGTGCCAACCTCCTGGCGAGATTTGTGAGCATGCGATCGATCAAGGAGGCGTTTGTGAATGAGGAGAAGGTCGAGTACCCTTCGAATGAGGTGTGAGGGGTGATATTGTTTCTCATATAATACAGGGGGGTTGGCGTGCATATACCAGGAGTTGGGGGCGTCTCCATACATCATCGCAGCGATTGTTAGTCCAATTTAGATTCTGAAATCCTACTCTAGTGACACTTGACAGTCACATAAGTGTAGCAGTGTGAAACAATGACTGGGTATAGCAGACGCGATGGTCGATGTGAACGCACAACATATAGGCACATCATGGTGTCGAAAAGCAGAAGCCGATCGGCATATGCCCTGTCGCGGCATCATCGTCATCCCACTCTTAGGCCGCCGAGCGTTCTCCTTTCTCCCCGATCCACTCCCCAGTCGACACCAAACTCCTCCCCCGTTCCCGCCCTATTATCATCCCCAAGTCCAAGTAATCACCCACCACATCACGTCAGTAGCCAGGCTCGGGTTGCATTCCCATCTCGCGAATGGGCGCGTCTGCCGTCGCCATCTCCCGGCCCAGCCAAGTCCTTCTCCTAAGCGCAAGGTTGCGCGAGCCCAGCCCGCCCGGCCATTGACTCGCCTGCTCCTACTGCCGGAGGCCTGTCTGCGCTGACCGCCGGTACGGATAGACTACTTTCTAGGAGTCCAGGGCGGTAAAGAAGGCGACTAGTAGGTCGGGAAATGTAAGGATATAAACCCTTCAAGAGAAGTTGCCGCCTCTCCTTGGGATATATTGCGTCGTTTTTCATCTTTTCGCGACAACACGTCGTCTCCCACCTTTCTTCTCTTCTTCCCTTGCGACTTCCAACTTTTCTTGGCCGGTTTCAGCCTTCAAGTTAATCTCGCGTGCTGTGAGTGTCGTCCCTTCGCGTCATGAAACGTGACAACGCGGCTAGAGTGGTGCTGACGGCACAGGTTCGAAGCGATTTGCTGGCCCGTGGATTTCGACAGGAGGACCACGACCACTCCTCACCCTCCATCTTCCTGATCGATCTCCTTATCCCCGCACACCAGGCCAGCAAGAGAGGCAAAAGCAATTCTCGCAGTCCCCGTCATGTCGTCCTCGTCGCCGTCGTCGTCTGTAGTCCGCGACTCCGCCATCTCCCATTATCCTCCGACTCCTCCTTCCGAGCTGGCAGATAGCGAGAAGATGGATGCCGCCACGACGTCTGCGCCGTCGTTCAGGACCTCGCGAGACTCAGATCAGAAACACATCTGGGTGATCACGGGCCCGGCGGGATGCGGCAAGACATCGGTCGCGGAACACCTACATCGGACTTTTTCACTGCCATATCTGGAGGGTGATACGGTATGCGCTTCTCTTGCCCCCTGAGTCGTATTTGTGCAATGGGCATCCATCGCAGACACTTTATCAGTATAATGCTAACAAGACGGGGCAACTACAGTTCCACACCACGGAAAACGTCCAGAAGATGGCCAGCGGACATCCACTCACCGATGCAGATCGATGGGACTGGCTGATCCTGCTGCGCGAGCAAGCTTTACTCACACTTGCCTCCACGTCAGGAGTGATCGTGACATGCAGTGCGCTCAAGCGGAAATACCGTGACGTTGTTCGCGTCGCCACCTACCACAATCCTCAGATCCAAGTGCATTTCATATATCTCAATGCTCCCGAGGCCGTCCTGATCGATCGGGTACGAGGCCGACAAGGGCACTATATGAAGGACTCGATGGTGCACAGCCAATTTCAAAGTCTCGAAGCACCGCGGAGTGACGAGAGCGATGTGTTGAGCGTAGATGCTAGTGGTACTTCACAGGAGGTGCTCGATCTGGCGGCGCATGTTGTACAAAAGGTTGTATGTGAGAAAGCTTCGATAGCATGAAGCAAGTGCGCGCGATTCAGACTAGCTATTTTTCCCCGGCGCAACGGACGGATATACCAACAAATGCAATCAGGGGGTGTGAATCTGACAGGTCTTTCTCTGCAGATTAATGATCTATTCCTTACCACTCCCCTTCTCCCGATCAATGATATCAGCCAACTCCTCCAACGTCTCCACCCTCAGCTGGAATCCATACTTCTCCTGCGCCCCCTCCACCTCCCCACCCATCACTCCCCCGCGATCCACCCACACACTCGTCAACCCAAATTCCTTCGCCGGCCCATGGTCATGAAACAGACTCTGCGCCACATGCACCACCTCGTCCTTCTGCACCCCAAACTCCTCCGCCACATGCGCGAGCAAGAACTCAAAGTTCCGCGCATCCGGCTTGTACGACCCGATGCGCTCCGCCGTATAGACCGCGTCGAACCGCACGCCCGCCAGCGGCCCCGCCTGCGTGCGCGCCCACGACGCCTCGTCGACGTTCGTCAGCGGCACCAGCTTGAAGCGCGCCCCGAGGCGCTGCACGGCCGCCACCGTGTCCGCGAAGGCGGGATACTCGCCGATCGCCGCGCCGTATTGCGCCACCGCCTCCTCGAGCTGGGCCGCGGAGATTTTGCCCGACGACACCAGCGCGAGGTCCTGCGTGGCGTAGCGCCGCAGGCCCTCGGCGATGATCTGTGACTGTGGCAGCGTCGGGGCCTCGCGCTGCACGGCTGTGTCGTGGCGCTCGATCGCTTGCAGCACGGCGGTGCGGTCGGCGGGGACGAAGGGCGAGAGCGGTGTCGCGTGCAGCGCGGCGTAGATGCCGCCTTCCCAGTCGACCAGCGTGCCGTAGATGTCGAAGGTGAGGGCCTTGATGCGGCGCCAGGGGATGCCGGAGGAGAGAGACATGGTGTGGTGGAGTTGGGTAGTTGGGTTGGTGAGATGGTGTATCTAGCTGGAGTGAAGTTTTATAGAAGATCGAGGTCGGTGGCCAAGTGATGATGATGGATGATTGCTCAACCGTAGTATTTTAGTAGTTTCTTGGCTTCTTGCTGGATGAGTTGGAGTAAGAGAAAGAGAAATCAATGAGAGTTCCCATCACCTTGATATATCTCTTCACGCCGCACGCCCTTCTACAATGTCTAGGTCCCTTTGTGGCGAGACGCAGTCTACCTACGTAGGATTCTCACAGGGATCATCTTTCATGTCAAGCTTGAAAGGAGGTTTCGATGATAGGCGAAAAGGTGGAGCAGTCCCCGCGTGTCGAAGCTGGCCCGAAACGGCAATATCAGGGCGTGGCGGAACATATATATGGTGCGCCGTAGACTGGACCGTAACTTGTCCGCCAAGCACTTCGGATATGCTGCATGTCGAATGTGCTGTTAGATCTGCACCGCTGTTACTCCTCGGTCGAAGCCGAGAGTGCATGTGCTGTATCTAACACATGTGAGGCAGTGCATGCACCTGTCCTCTCAGTCTCACTGATGCGTAGTTACAACATATCACCAGCGGACAGCGCACGTCGACAAGGCAAGTCTGGCACTGATGCTACCGCGCCTACTGACAACCAGCTGTGTTCTCGATATATCTTTCAGCCTGTCGAAGCAGGATGAGGCTGCTTAACGTCGAAAGTCTCGCGTTCACCACGTTTTCTAGCGGCGACGATCTTCCAAGATACGCTATTGCATCACATCGATGGAACGCCGGGTCCGAGGTGATGCTCAAAGACGTCCAGAAAAAGCGCAATACCCACAGCTATGGCTACCAAAAGGTCAAAAGCTTCACCGAGTATATCAGAAAGAATATCGCATCTGTGGAATGGCTGTGGATCGATACCTGTTGCATTAATCAACAGAGTAGTCAGGAGGTGTCAGAAGCAATTAATTCGATGTTTCGCTATTATCGTGACGCAGAGGTGTGCTTGGCATACCTTCAGGACGTGCCTTATGCTGGAGATATGACTAGCTTTGAGCGCAGCGAATGGTTCAGACGTGGATGGACGCTACAGGAACTACTCGCGCCTTCTGTGGTTGTATTTCTTGCTGCCGACTGGCAGGTAATTGGACACAAAGGCACAGGCGGCTGCGGTCAAAGTGGCGTACCATTGTGCACCGGTGCGCTCCTTGATGGCCACATTGCTACGATCACTCAGATACCTGAGACCATCCTGAGTGATTATAAACATAGTCTCACAGCCAGTGTAGACGATAAGCTTCGATGGGCGAAGCATCGGCAAACAACACGCGATGAAGACCTCACATACTGCCTTCTTGGAATTCTAGATGTCAGTATGAACATTCGCTATGGCGATGGAGAAATGAAAACCCGGGCACGCCTATTGAAGAAGTTAAGATCCCGTGCACGCAATGCTACGGACGAGAAACATCGTATCCTTGCACAGCTGCTGAACTTGGAGGTCCAGAACGGCTCACTGTCTGGTTGGTAGTCTTAACCATGTGATGCCTGCTTCCAGATCACTGACTTTGGCGGGGTCTAGAATCAGTTGACGAAGTGGTTTGGGGCCTCGCTGGTCTTCACCCTCTTGCTGCAGACTTAAGTGAGTACGTACGCAAGATTCGGCTACTCCAGAAGTCTATCAAGGATACACCTGCTTTCCTCAACGACGTAGCCAGGGACTTGGAAACATTCGCTCATGCATTCCACACTTTGACAAGAGATCGTCAAAGCAATGCTCGTACTCACGTCGACGATACTACATTACAGCGTTGTCTGGTGACTTTCTATCGAGCAGGTAAGAGAGTTCGGTCCGCGGTCGACAAGCTCGAAACCGCCATTAGCTCTGGCGAACGGAGACAGATGGTTCAACAGTATTTCCTCCATCTTCGCAACGAGATAGACGGCGCCAAAACTTCGCTTGCGCTTGGCTATCAGCTCTACATAGAGTAAGTGGCAAGCGTTTGCTTAATTAGTCCTCCCGCTTATGGTTACTATAGGGCCTGCCAAAAGGGACACATCGGCCTCATAGCTCAAATACTTGCAGGCAGTAAGTATGACACTCTGTATCGAAGCCTGCCCGGCCCTGCTGGCAATGATCTGGAGTCGCCGGAAACGAATGCAATATTTCAACCTACAGCGGCAGATCATCCTTCAAACTCTGGAATCAGCATAAAGCACGGTACAAACACCGAAATGCAAGAAAGATACAACTTTGAAGCTGTAGAACAGTACTCCCCGGCTGATTGGCCGCAGTCAAGACACAACAAATCCAACAGAAGATGGCGACTTCGCTTCAAGCCTTGGTTCGCTTCGCAGGTGTGGGAGATGTCGTTACAACTTGCGGTTAACTTGAGGACTTCGCATCTCGTCCCCGACAACGCGATAATTTTTGAAGCCTGCAGAGATGGGGATATACTCTGGGTCCAGAAGTTGTTCCGAGAGGGCAAGGCATCTCCGTTCGATTATTCCGATGGACCCTATCTAGGAGGAACTAATGTTCTGGCAGTGAGTTTAGTATACAACATGTAACACCGAAGGGTAGATTTAACTGACATATGCCTATCAGGCAGCAGCAAAGTCAGGGAATGTTCGGCTTTGCCGTTATCTAGTAGACCTCGCCGGTTTTCCAATGCGGTCTGAACTTACTGGAGATCCGTTGAGCGCATACGTGAGCGGCCAAGCCTTCCCTGAGATAGAAACTCCAGATGCACTTGAGATGTATCGGCTCCTGTTGAGTCAATCGGACGGACACTACGACGTTGACAATCTCACGCCTGACAGAGGTCATCCTTGGTTGTGGGCATGTCCCAGTGCGTCTTGCTTAAGAATGATCAAAGAACATTCCTCCTTTGACATTAAAGATCTACCATGGGAAACCCAAGTTCGCATCGCAATCGACAATACCGGACGCCGCACAACATCTTTGCCATCAATGTTCTTAGAAATGCTGGGTGCTTCAAATGTCGACTCACGCATAGCCACTGCTCAAGATGATGATGGTTGTACAGCACTTCATATGATGTCGTCAGAAAGTGACAAAATAGACGAATTCACTCTCGGTCTCATTTCACCCTGGGCCAACTTCATTCAAGATCTAATCATCTCCGGAGCCGACCTTCATCGGCGGACTAACAATAACTGGACACCACTAATGCACTGTTTGGACACGTATTATTTTGACAGATCGAGTAATCGTCTGCAAAAGTGGATCGCATTACTCGAAGAGGCCGGCGTGGATCTAGAAGCATATGGGAAGGTTGAAGCCAACATCTTCAATGACTCATACCCATCTGGTTTCGAGACGCCACACGTATACGTGGAAAAATTCACCTTTGGACCACGGATACAGGACTGGACAATTGTTAAGCGACGAGCGCGAGTCGTAGCTCTTCATCAGTTGGACCGTCCGCCTGGAGCTTGGGGCACCTACGATGAATTCAAAGTGAATAAAATCTGTTGGGATCCGAGATGGGAGATAGAAGAGCGCGAGGAACCATGGCCTTGGAGCAAGGTTAAGGAGGTTACTTTGTACTCTTCATCTGATGGCAATCAAGATGAGCTGAGGACTAACGGCGATTCACTGGACCACGACGCTCTAGCTGCCGGAATCATAGGCACACAGGACGATTGTGGTGGGCTAATGCTCCTAATTCACAGAAGCTCAAGACCGCTCCCTCGGACACGAAGCAATAGTGCGCCGACGATATCCAAAACTTGGCACGAGTGGGTGCACGAAGAAAAGCTACCTCGGTGGTTTCCAGGTTATCACCGCTGTTGGTTCGATGGCAAGGCCAGGCTTAAGAATCCTTACTCTCCTGATCCCAGTGCCCGACGCTGTGTGAAGGGTATCCATGACTTCGGGGTTGAAAGACTTTGGACGCATAGTGAGGGTATCAACAAGCAGATTGAAATCTTTCAACATCGATACACGACCCGCTCCGAGCTGCATTCATTACCCTACCAGGCCTACCATCGCAGGTGGAAACTGAAGTATCACCATCAGTCAGCAGGATCTTGATGTAAGACGGCAAACCAGTCTCGCGTGGACTTCGGCGTGCTTGATTGCTCTTTTCATGCGTACTCTGTCTATTCGCATTTTCTTTGAGGTCGATGAAACTGCCCACTGCTTAGTAGCGACATGTCTGGTTTCGGAACCGCGTACAGGGTAAAACCCTTGCCGCTGACACTTTTGTGCGTTTGTTGGGTTCAATCTAACGTCCGTCCCGACGAGGGGAGACGCACTGTGTCGCGCGACGTTCGGATGCAAAACGTATCACACTCTCGGTCGGGGCTGTCGGAGTTACACCGTAACTCGAATATGTGCAATCACGTTCGCAGCAATATGGTCGTGCGTCCCGTTTCACAGGGACGGATGTTAATAGTAGAATTCCGTCCTCCATGAGTCGACTCGTGAGCGGCGGCATGGTCTATCACACTGTTTTTCGTGTCAAGTCGTTCACTACTGTTGGTTGGAGATACATGACAGGATTGAAGGAAGAGCGAGAATCGACGGGCTGATTGGAACAAGTGCATTGGCGCAGTATCATCGTGAGTATACATTTATATAGCTGATGCGGGACGTTTTGAGACCCCTCACGGAGGACAGATCAAGTATGCCAGGACTTCTTGGCGTTCGCTTCCTGTTCTTACCGAAGCAAGCCTCTCGATAGATGCATTATGTACAGCTGGTCAAGGAGCGCTGGTCGGGCACCAGACAGGGGCTCTGATCCAACCTCAATTCCACGACCGTGACCTTCCCGCGCCGCGGTGTGGTCTTCGGTCATACACCTCAGTCTCACTGGTCGTGTTTTCGCCGCTCAAGCTACAGCCATAAGCAATTCACTTCAGCTCAATATTTTGCGGTCGGTCCGGTCGTAATCACCATGTAGCACTTGGTATATGCATATTCAACAGCAGTCGATATGCCTAGGACCCGGCTTCAGCTACCGCGCGCCGCCTCCGACGCTCGAAGACTGCCCACGACTGTGAGGCAAATGATGGGCGAGATTGCGTATGAAAGCTATTCAGCACTGGTTAGCGTTGTCATCACATCTAAACCAGCGTGATGGAAGGATAAACATGCCGTCAGAAATTTGGCCAGAACTTGGCTCTCTTCGTCGCCAGCATTGTTCGTCTGAGCTAACGACATGGTCTCCAGAGCCGGTGGACCCGTCGGCATAAGCATCATACAGAACCAAAGTAGCGGATCGTCAGCTAGCAATCCGGTCTTGGTCGCCAAGAAGTATATCAATGGTATTGACACGGCAGGCCAGAAAATGAAACGAACGAAGAAGATCATCATGGATGTCCGCCACGGGATCGGTGCACTATTCTCCTCTTTCCGCACACGCACCATGGCTTGCGCCAGCTTGACGCCTACTACCAGAACTTGGAGAGCGGCGAATATGTCTCCCAAGTTCTGGATGGCACTTGTAAGCCAAGCATTGAAATAACCACCATGTAGTTGGTCTTCGAAGAATAAGCGATGGAGAGGCGGGACAAGTCCGATCAGGGCTCCAATAGCGGCTCCGACCAGTGGTGGGTTCAGAAACATGTAGGCGAATGAAAGAGTCCGTTGGGCGAACCAGGGAAGGTGGGTCCATATGTGAGTGCCTTGTTTATAGACCTTATATTCCGCTCTGGTTGTGAGTTCGGCGACCCTATCGGGAAGAAGTGAGGTTTCTTCATTGGCGTCTTCTGCGTCATGTTCTTGAGCTTCGATCTCATCATCACTAGACGGGCCGGACTCTTCTTCGCCCCGTTTTGTGCCTTTGATGAAGATCGGGCCGAGGGCGAAAGTGAGCGAGTTGTTGATCATAGCATTGACCAGGAAGAACGACTTCGCTCGGTCAAACGAATTATCGCCGGAGTCGATCGAGCCCAGGATCTTTGCAGACTCTAGTGCCTGCACCAACAGCAACGGTACGCTGGTTGTGTTGTTGAATGCAAGGGCTGGTGTTACCCATTCCGGCAGGTCGAAAATCTTCGTCACAGCCGCGCCAAATAAGACTGTTAGAATACAGTATACGAACGACCAAATCATAATAGGGACATATTTAAGGGCCTGGGATGTCGTTAGATAGTTGCAGTGCATCGATGCAAGTCACGTGCCGTGCATACCGTGTCGATGTGCAGCTGCGATCCGACATTGACGATCAGCAAAGCTGGCAGTAATATCTTCACACATAGCTTGGAAACCTCCTTCGCAGATGGCTCACTGATCAGGTCCAATTGTGTCGCTATCACTCCAGCAAAGATAGTCAGCAGTACAGCGATCGAGGCTTGCAGCGCGCCCAGAAACGGAGCCAGGATGTCGTGGAAGGGATCCGACATGACAATGTGGAGAAATGAACGACAGATCTAACAGATCGAAATGCAGAGAAGCTCTCAAGGTGTATAGAGGTGACATAGGAGGCGCGCGGTCTTGCCATTGTCGATGGCGATAGAGACGCGCAGAGATAAGGTCCCCAAACGTGTGGCCGTGACAACGGCATACGAATAAATGTAGAGATAAGAAAGTCTAATGATGAAGATCGATTCGAGGGTCATCATTCCCATACAGAGCGAATGCCGCCATTGCATCGTTAGTGTCTCCCGAGGCTAGGCTAAAACGTCTTATTATTGACGTTGGATCGTATATTGTTCCGCCCAGAGATCGGACGAGATCGTGATTGAGCATGACCTTGCTGACAACGGCACCGCGTTCTCTATGCGCGATCGCCTAGCCCGCAAACACCATAAGCTCTGGACGCATTGCTATGGTCAAGGCTATTTGGTCGAGCTATGTTTCTTGCGGTTGTTGGTCATATGTCAAGATGTAGAGTGAAGTCTTTTGTGCTGGTGTACATGTGTCTTCTCCTTCGCCTTGTGCCGCCCATGCATGGCGACAACGCTCGAGAGAAGCACGCTCGAAGCTGGATGCAATGCCGACATACCTCGCTCAAGGACCGGAGCTTGAAGGATGAATATAATGTAGCACGGTCAGCATAAGATTACTTTCACTTACGATGGCAGTCAACAACCAAGTTCCTAGGCGAAGCTTGACCACGAGCAAGCACCAGAAGCTCTGATCACGTGATTAGGACATTTCCACCTTGACTTATCGTGTGCGGGATCATTCCGCATATCGCACAGCATCTCCGAAAACCCACCAACGCCTCATCGACGAATTCTTTTGCTTCAACAACAACCCACGCAAAGCCGTACCAATAGCATCATCAGATATCTATTGGAAGACCATTCGCGATCATGTCGAAGATCACGGTCGCTGGTGTGCGTACCAACGTACAGGAGCTCCTCAAGTACTCCACCGAGGAGAAGAAGCGCAACTTCCTCGAGACCGTCGAACTCCAGATCGGCCTCAAGAACTACGACCCGCAGCGTGACAAGCGTTTCAGCGGCACCATCAAGCTCCCCCAGGTCCCTCGCCCGAACATGGCCATCTGGTAAGTTGATACGCGACCGCCGTCAAGATTGCCCGACGGCATACTGACATGGTTGTCTCTTTGCAGCATTCTCGGTGACCAGCACGATATTGATCGTGCGAAGCACGGTGGTGTGGACGCCATGTCCGCTGAGGACTTGAAGAAGCTCAACAAGAACAAGAAGCTCATCAAGAAACTTGCTCGCAAGTACGATGCCTTTGTCGCTTCCGAGACCCTCATCAAGCAGATCCCTCGTCTTTTGGGTCCAGGTCTTTCCAAGGGTATGCTTCTTTGTTGCCGACCCATGTGCGCCTGATATTTTACTGACCTGACTCCTACACAGCCGGCAAGTTCCCCACCCCCGTCTCCCACAACGAGGATCTCAGCGCCAAGATCACCGAGGTCAAGTCCACCATCAAGTTCCAGTTGAAGAAGGTGTTGTGCATGGGTGTCGCTGTTGGCAACGTCGAGATGACCGAGGACGAGTTGATCGGAAACATCATGTTGGCCATCAACTACCTCGTGTCGCTGTTGAAGAAGGGCTGGCAGAACGTGGGCAGCTTGACCATCAAGGCCAGCATGTCCCCACCCAAGCGCCTCTATTAGACAAGCTATGCTGTTGCACTTACCCGGATAACTTCGGGCGTTTTGCTAGTGCAGGTCTGGCTCTGCATTCTAGTGTTCTCCTTCACTGGTTGAGCATTTATACGTAGAACAACAAATCTCGCTACCTGGCGGTGTCACACATAAATCACCTTTCACTTGCCTGTCTTTAAGTTGCACACTTGACCTGAATGAGACGTGCGCATCACCGTCCACTCGTATTTCATGGTTCAGACTGGTACATTCAGCGCACATGTTTCCACGACGCCCTATCTGCGTCTCAAGCGTGAAGAGTTTTGTTCCTTGTCTGGCTACCTTTTGTATGCATCTCAAGACGACAATCTGAAGTAGAGGAAAGTACTCGCGCCTGTCCAAACACTCTACACTGTATTACTACCGAGTATGCAGGCCACGGCCAGCACTCTAGCACTAGAACCGGCAGGCCTACGGCAAGAATGAATGGGCATGTAGATTACAATTTCTTTCGCAATCCAAAGACTGATCATCTCAGCTGACGGCCAGGCTGCTGCATTACTTCATCAAGTCACGCCTGCGCAGCAAGACATAGATATCAAGACCAAGATCACAAGAGCAATAATCTGTAGCGGCCATCCCACAACCCCGATCCACCGACATGAGGAAGACACGATTGTTTAGGAAAGACGGACGCCTTCTCTCTACAAGGCCGGGAACGGAAGGATATCCACAGAAAAGATAGTATAACCCTCAGCAAGTCGTCCGGAGACGAAGCCCTGATGGTAACATGGTAATGTTACTCTACTGATGCCGCGAGAAAGAGGTTGCAAAGGGCCGGCAAAAATTTATAGGACGGATTCGGCGCTAAGGACATGGGGGCAGGTGTAGCGATGGCTTGTTCGGATTGGACGCCCTGTCGGCCTGAGGCACACATATCAGGGTTGAGACGTGAGTCGAGGTATCGACGTACAAACCACATGCACTTCTTCAAGAATGTTAAGTATGCTGTCCAAAACACATGCTGATACATTCAGCGTCGGTCGTGTGACCTTTGTGGAGCGATCTGTGGCAGGGAACGAAGTCTGACGACTCGAGTCCCAACAACACTCCATGCTTTCGACTTTGCTTTCCTAGAAAGGTATAGCGGTCGTCATCACGCACGATTGGGTCCACTGGGCATACGCTTGCTGATGAATCAATCGTCCTCGGCCGTCATGAAGGGCGTCATGGTGAGGAGAACGGAAGATGAGTTGCTGCGTTTCTTACGGTATCTCAGTCAAGATGGCACTACGTTCCTCTTGTTTCACAGGTCGCATTCTCCCAGTCATTTGTTTGACCAGATTTCCTACATACCTCCTCGTCTTCAATTTTCTTGACCATGGATCAGACATGCCACTCGGAAAGCGAGACCATGCCTCCATCGGGGAAGTGGAAGGACGGATGACGAACCCACCACTCCCAATGTCGAAGAGGCAGAAGCAGCTCGTCTGGAACGACTAGGACGGCAACGTCCTGACAAGTTCACTTCGCTGTGGCAAGAAGTCGGCTTCGTCTTCGCAATAACAGCGTCTCAGCTTCTGACGGAGTACTTTGTCTCGGGCTTTACCGTCCTTGTCCCCACCGTCGCCCACAACCTTGCCATTCCTGCTTCCAGTACCACCTGGCCAGCGTCTGCTTTCTCTCTGGTCGTCTCTGCCTTTTTACTTCCGTTCGGCCGGCTAGCAGATATCTATGGTGGGTTTCCGGTCTACGTTGGTGGCTGCATGTGGTTCGGTGCATGCTCGCTCGTTGCAGGATTCTCCAAGAACGAGTTGATGCTAGATTTCTGCCGAGCTTTGCAAGGCCTAGGGGCAGCTGCATACCTCCCTGCTGGCCTCACCTTGATCGGCTCAGTCTACCGCCCTGGTCCACGGAAGAACCTGGTCTTCTCCATCTACGGCGCGATGGCGCCTCTCGGGTTCTTTGTCGGCATCTTCTTTGCTGGAGTGACTGGACAGTATATAGGCTGGCGATGGTATTTCTGGATAGGAAGTGCTTTGACGCTGGTCACGGCCATGGTCTCATGGTTCGCCATTCCTTCGGACATTGCCTTACACAAGCACAATGAGGTGAAAATGGACTGGCCTGGCAGCTTGACGATTCCTTCCGGAACTATACTGGTAGTCTTCGCCATCACAGGTTCCAGTCACGCTCCTGATGGTTGGTCAACTACCTACATCTATGTCACATTCACTTTGGGCGTTCTCACCCTGGGACTTGCGACGTACCTCGAAGGCTGGGTCGTTGATCAACCACTTCTTCCGGCCTCATTGCTGAGAATCGAAAGTATGGGTCCATTCATCATTGGCCTACTCTTTGCTTATGGTACATTGGGTATCTACTTGCTATACGGCACTCTCTAGTAAGTGAACGATCATGTCATTACGAGCCAAGACTGAGTGGGAATCAGCATTGAGAACATCATTGGTGTCCCGCCTCTCCTTCTCGTAGCTTGGTATGTGCCAGTCGGAGTTGGCGGCATATGTCTCTCTATCACCGGCGGCTTCATCATGCACAAAACACCTGGTACAATTCTCCTCATCATTACTTGCATCGCCATCATACTCGCCTCGTTGCTTTTCGCGATCATGCCACCAGGTGCTACTTACTGGGCATACACCTTCCCTGCTATGCTCTGTGCCACGCTTGCAATTGACCTCATCTTCAACGTTGCAACTGTGTTCTTCTCGACGAAGCTGCCAGGACACCAGCAAGGCTTAGCCGGCGCGCTTGCTAATGTCCTCTTGCAGCTTTCCATTGCATTACTGCTGGGTTTCGCAGATATTGTGGCGACCAAGACAGCTTACCAAGGGGAAAAACAGAGCTATGTAAATGCATTTTGGTTCGAGCTGGCCTGTGGAGGAACGGCTTTGGTCATCTTCGCGGCGTTCGTGCGGATCCCGACAGCGAAAAGTGATCTGACCGCGGATGAGAAGGCTGCTGAGGCAACATCACATCATTCGGGTGGAGAGCGTTGCTAGCATGTGCCAGAATGGTTTTGGCTCAGCGTATTGAAACCCAGAAATTGCTGGGATCTGCACGACCAGCACGTTGTGAGTGGTGCAACTCGTGTGCGAAACAGGCCAATACCAAGATCCTTATATACTACATGATGGCTTTGTGGAGAGGGGGTTTGAGCTCATGACAATGGCTATGCATAGTCATAGATAGGCTTCGGAAACGTAAATTGAGATTGCCAAGAATCGTTGTTATCGCAGGATGCATGTGAGGTCGAGCTCGAATTGAAGTACGGTGTTCTGTAAGCGTGCGCAGGGGCTTGGCAAGGGTCTGTGAAACTTGGTGTCTTCACCGATCGCCATCGCCTGTCTCCGAGCCACAACAACGACGCCAGGTCTCTACACCACCCCACAACACATTGAGATCATCACCCCCGTCACCTCATCCAGTCTAGGTGTCATTCAAGGTGAGTCGAAGAGACGAGAGCGGACTGTAGCTGTCTGCCCTGGCATCGGCGCTATGTTGGCGGTCAGCGCCCACAAAGGTCCTACCGTCATGGAAGCCATCTGTTCAGAGGCCACATATGCGCCATTGTCAAGGCAGACACTTTCGCATGAATTCTGGAGCATCAAAATCAGTGCTGCAGGATTATATTGAGCATGCGCTGACCCCGACCTCACAGACACTGCGCTGGTTCATCGTCCTCAACAACTTCACCTCCTAATCCCACCACCCCAAACGCCAACATGGGTCTCGCATTCTCCAAGCTGTTCGACCGCCTCTGGGGCAAGAAAGAGATGCGCATTCTGATGGTCGGATTGGACGCCGCCGGAAAGACCACCATCTTGTACAAGCTGAAGCTTGGTGAAATCGTCACCACTATTCCCACCATTGGTACTTTCTCCTCCTACATGACTGTCCTTCCCGTCGCAGCATACTGATACGGGCCTCAAACAGGGTTCAACGTCGAGACTGTCGAGTACAAGAACATTCAGTTCACCGTATGGGATGTCGGAGGACAGGACAAGATCCGACCTCTATGGAGACATTACTTCCAGAACACCCAGGGTATCATCTTCGTTGTCGACAGCAACGATCGTGACCGTGTCGTCGAGGCTCGCGAGGAGCTGCAGCGCATGCTCAATGAGGACGAGCTCCGAGATGCTCTCCTCCTCGTCTTCGCCAACAAGCAGGATTTGCCAAACGCCATGAACGCTGCCGAGATCACTGACAAGCTTGGTCTGCACAGCTTGAGGCAACGCGCCTGGGTACGTAACATTGCGAGTTTTGACACAATGCTCGGACGCAGTGTGCTAATGCAGTCTATCAGTACATCCAATCTACTTGCGCAACCTCCGGTGACGGTCTGTACGAGGGTCTCGAGTGGCTCAGCAACTCGCTTCGCAAGGCTGGCCACAACTAGATTGTCTCGGCTTCCTGAACCAGGAGGAACGAGTCAATGCACGAACCCTTTTCTCATGACGAATATATAGTCGTACTCGGAACAAGCAAAACAAAGGATTTTCCCGTGCACTCGCGGACCGCGGACAATTCAAGCATCCTACATATCTGAGCACGAAGCGAGAAGGCAGAGGGAGCAGAGCGCGTGGGATGATTCTGGCCCGTTGTACAGACCCTTCGCCTCTGTTCTGGCTGCTTGTATTATTTCTTGGTGGTGTGTGTGCCTCTTTTCTTCTGGCGTTGATCTTGCTCCGTCTAGGGGCTTCTGAGACGACTTTGGTGTACAAAAGAGAGCGCCATCCGAGTAGTATGAAAGTTTACGTGTTGACCTTAGAACCTTTCTTCTTGTTGTACATGTTGTCTTACCCCGACTGGTTGTGATGTGCCCGTATCATGATCTTTCTGACGCAGTGCACAGCTCAACGGTGGACTCACCTTTCTCCTAGGTTATGATACGAAATATAGCATTGTGCAAGTCGATATGGTCGAACAAGAGTGACTGCAATAGGCATTGATCGGACCAAATCTTGATCGTTTCTAGATGTCAAACCACTAAGGGAAATCTGCGATCAATGGCAGACTGACCGATATTGCTCTGCATTATACTCGTGTGCAGAGGTCATCTTATTCGATGGACGGTGATTTCCTCGTGGCATCTAGAAATGTGATCTAAGGTATTACTCCGTTCTCCACGTCCAAATTTCCTGCTTGACATCACGACGCCAGCCCACCATATATATTATCTCCGTCCAGCCATTGATACATCACAATCGCTACTACACATGCGGCTCTCGTAACACGTACCCGAGTGGAGGAGACAGGCACATCATGGTGAAGAAGAAAAGCGGCGCGACGCAGCAGGGCGATGCGCCTCCGCATCAACCACAACAGCAACAGTCAAGTCTGATCATTTGCCGCAACAAGTGAGTGCGTCGCCCGAATAAGAATCTCTCCTCTGCTGGACTTGACGCTGACTCTGATGCTCTACCTTCGAATAGACACTGGCGCTATATCTCGTCGTTCCATGGACCATGGCTTCAACTCCCGCCCGAGATCCTCGACTCGCTCGCCCACCAGAACTTCACCATGCCGGCACCGCGTCTCATTGACCCGGCGGTCTTCTACGATGTCGTCAAGATCCGGAAGGCTGTCGACGATGCAGCGCAAGAATCTGTTCGGGCATCGACTGGGCTGTCCAACACGGCTATGAATGGGCGCATGGACTATCTCGGTGCAGGAGGAGGTCCGGGCAGTCAACTGAGCAAGGAGCGAATTTTCAAGATCAGGCAGAAGGCAGTGAAGCTGCTCAGCAAAGCGTTTGCTCTGGACGAAGTGGCCGCCAGCGTTGCGACGATGCAAGCTACCAGCACATTGGAGGACGTGGGCCAGCACGTGTTGAAGAGGGAGCCGAGGAGCACTGGTGCGTCGAGTCTACCTTTCAGCAAGCAGATGCGCAATCGCTGACCGGAGATGAAGATGCCCAGTATGTACACTTTTTCCACGAGAAGATCCCCTCTCGGGCTATGGAGCATTGCACCCCTCTCGACTCCTTGAACGAGATCATCTCTGCGTTACCCATGGACCAGCAGGCGCCGCCTTTGCGGACGCGCGCTTTGGTCCAAATCTTCAAGCATCAATTCGAGGGGGCGGCACAAGATCTGACGAATGCTATACGAATCACAGAAGAGTTGAAGCGATTGCATAAGCCGGATCAGCAGCAGCTTGAGCTGGCGAGTAGGATGCGCTCAGAGCAGGGAACATGGGATAGAGGACATCGTGATTGGAGATCAGTCCCACAACTCAGGGAGGAAGACCAGCCGCGGAGTCTGGACATGCAACTATACTTCAATCGAGGTGGGGTGTACCTTACGATTGCCTGTGAAAACGTGCATGCGGCGCTCAATGGACTGAAGGAGTACCAAGGAGCGCAAGAACGGGGAGAAGTACTCAGCGAGTCATCGCAAGCAGCACATGCCGCTCGACAAGAAGCACGAAAACGAGTCAAAACGAATGCAAAGCGGGCGTTGAAAGATTACACGCACTTTCTCTCCAGCTTCGATTACACCCCGGGACTGCCGTACGAGATCACAAACGAGATCATGCGGCGAGTGTACGACCTGGCAAATGGACACAAGACGCAAACACCACTGCCCAAATCTCGGTTAGTAGAACTGAATGGGGATGACGAACACGAAGATAATGACACCGATGAAGCCCATACTTGCCGTACAAACGGGGAACACAATTCGTCCGTAGTGAGACATCAGGACTCCAAAACCAGTTTGCATACTGAGCCCTTTGAGCGCGGTGAGGATGGCTGGCCCCGTTTCCCATCGCCAAAGATCCACCCGGCCAGCAGTCTTTTCGCTGAAAAGCCTCCTGCGGACCTACCACCGTTTCCAAGCAACGAGACGACTAATGCCATGCTCAATAACGATGTCATACACGAGGCTTTCGGCAGTAGAGAGGCTGTGACTTACCATCCGTTACTGACCGACGCTCTGCATTCGTTACTACTGGCGCATGCGCTGCTTCAGACCAGTCCCACTGAGCTATTGCGCCACGCTCACAACGCCGCTCGACTCGCACGCATCTCGGACGGCTATCCAATCTTCCAGGCCGCTCGCAGCCCAGCTCGTGCAGATTGGATTGAAGTGCTCCGCCGTGCTAACAACTGGCTAGGGCTGTCCGTGCCTTGGCAGAAGCTTTGCGCGCCCGCGCCATTGCCAGATGCAGCTGGCGGTTGGGCGAAAGATGGAGGCTCTGGCGTGCTCGCACAGCGCAACCATCGCGAGAAGAAGAAGGAAGAAACGCAAGAAGAAAAGCGAGAACGGATCAAGCAGGAGAGTATTATCGATGCTCTCTCGGATGACCGCGTCGTCGACGAGGAGAGCTTCCAGCGTGCAGTCCGTGCCCGAGAGCGTCGCGCAATGGAAGACGAGCAAGGCATCTCTGGTCCGCTCAAAGACAAAGAGCCCCTCGGCATGCTCAAGACCGCGGAGTCGGTGCCGCGTGAACTTGCCTCAAACACCACAGCAACCCAAGATGGCTCCCCGACGATTTCCACTCCACCGTCCTTCTCGCAGGCTTCCACCCCGCTTCCCTCTCGATCCACGACACCAGCCTCGGAGAAAGCACAGCCAGGTCCTAAGCGGTGGGCTCAAGATGAGAACGGAAAGGAATATCCCATCTCCACGGAACGAGCGGAAGCCATCGCCCGATGGATCAAAGAAGCACCTCTGTCGATGCTTGGGCCGGGTAAGAAGAAGCGTCCAGCACGCAAAAAGAGGCCCGCCACCAGTAACGGTACCTCTCACATCACTGCTGCTGTCAATGGATTGAGCGTGCATGGCGAGGAGGACGATGGACCGGATTAGCGAATCCTGGCATGAACAGCTACCTGGTCACCGAACGGACATAGAGTGGCTGGTCTGAAGACCCTGTGTTTCTGATTGTGTGACACGGATACCACATCACTTCACTTCCAGAGGAAGATGTGTTCTTGGACCTCGACAGTGTCTATAGCTTATCAGTCGTCTCAGCCTCTTCGCTTTGAGGGCACGTTTCATCATGATTCTCCCCACTTTCCTCACCCCAAATGTTCTCCTAGATCTTCATCGCTACTCCACCACTTCCACCCAACGTCCGTGTATGTGCAATAAGCTAGACTCTGGTGAGCTGTCCATCAGCTTTACACGCTTCCCCAACTCTTCACCTCACCAAGCCACAGTATGAAAGGCTGCCCGATTCAATACTGATACTGTCTCTCAAACTGTGTTCAAGATTCTGCTAATTCGATGTAGCCTGAGCCTATAGTATAAACGGCCAGAAAGATCTCAGCTCATGAAGCTGGGCTGAGAATCATAGTAATCCAGTCGTTCGGAGATACATGTAAAGTCAACTTATTCGGCGACAGATCTGACACTACCCACTACACATCACCCTCCCCTACCTACCTGCTAGCATACTCTCACGCTACCGCTAATCGTCTACGTACTTGCCTGAACTCCCCCTCCTGTGAAACAGACGAGATGAATCCGAGTAGAACACAGTCAATTGTCAGGAAATCTGGCACATGCCTTGAGAAACCTAGTGAAGCAGTAAGGCAGTGCTCCAACCCATATGAGAGGTAACATAGATCTTCCGCACATGAGCCGTCCACATCTCTTGGCCGTCATCGCATCGCTTTGGTTCGCAAGTACCTCCAGCACCTACATGTACGTTTCTATGTAATGACTCTTGAGGAAGGATGAAGACCCTCGTACATATGTCGAGCACCTAATGACAAAGTAGGTAGTAGATAGGTACCTGAGTCTAGCTACCTTAACTTGCCAGACCATGGCATGTCGCGTCCGTAAGATTGGGATGAGATGGGATGGGAGGCTATCTTGCTACCTGCAGACCTACAGACATACCTACATACCTACCTGACTGGCTTTTCCATGATCCCGGCACATGATCTCCATCACATCGGCACCTTACATGCAGGTAATTCACCGAGTGGACGGATGATGGGGATGATGGGGATAGATTCCGAGACGATATGATTCGTCATTCGCGTTTATCTAGACCTGGGAGGGAAAAATTCTACAGCAGGCAATGAGACAAAACAATGGTCATTGTGACACTTGATTGATCTCACCTTACCTACACGCGCCGGACAGGGTCCGAATGGCGAGTCTTATCGCATTCTATGTCCTGTCTTTCTTTCTCATTACATTTTTCATCACAACTTCAGTGGGAGGACAAAGAGTATATCGGCGGATGTTGAGGTGGAAGTATGGATATGAACATTGCAATTCCCTTCGAACTATGTAGGGGAAAAAGGCTCAAAGGAATATGATAGGATATACCAGAAACACCCGCTGCCACCAACGCGCGTCGCTAAATAGTACTTGTGTCGAGAGATCCTCCGTCCCATGCCTCCGTTGCCATTAATTCCGCGGCTCATTCGCTGTCGCAGCCAAAACGGCGATCGCTTCCTCTACCACGGTTTCGCCTCCGGTCATTAGGAGACGACCGTTTGCTTCAGCGAAGCCTGCCCTTGCAGTACTTCTCCAGCACTGCATCGAAAAGGAACCACGTGAGCCACCCAGACGCCGAACCATGGGTATCTGTGCTGCTATAACAAGAAATATTGCATGCCATAACAGGTTCCGACATTTCAGCCGGACGCCATTGTGATGGCATTCTGAGCCTGGAGCTTGCTGCACGGACGTCATGCTTTTGATGACGGCGGTAGGCCTGTCCACTCAATGTACTCTGCGTCTTTTACGAGATGCAAAAGACTTGCTTGCTCGTCTGCATGGCAACCTCATTGCGCGCTGCTCGACGTGGCCGAGACTGGATATTATCTCCTCCGAAGAGAAGAGTACCACCAGCATGATATGATCATCCTGACTGGCCCGCGACTTTACGGCGTTTGGCCGGATGAGGACGGTGGACTGTTTGGCATCTGCTCGCAAGACGGACTTTGGGAGAGCTGTTTCTCTTCTGATAATCGCTGATGCTCACTGGCGGCCAAGGCGAGGCTGTTGAGTCCATTGGACAAGCCTGGAGATGGATATGAGTAGTGTAAGCCCTCCTCGGAGAGAGTCATGGGAGCTGCCGGTGCTATGTAGTCGAGATTGTTCATGCCATATGACGATCGGTGTAGCTGCGGTCGGCCACTTAGATCCGGCATTGCCATTGGTAATGAGGCAACAGGGATGGCGTCCATGGCGTTGCCACCGAGGTAGTATGGACCACACGTCGGTGGCATCATCATTGACTGGTCGAGTAGGTTTGGAGGGAGCATGGATTGTTGTACAGGCATGGGTGCAGCCTGCGAGACCATCTGCGATTCGAGTAGCTGTTGTTGATGGTGGTGTTGTTGCTGTTGCTGTTGTTGCTGCTGCTGCTGTTGTTGTTGCTCTGCCAGTTGTTGTTCAACAGCGGCTTCCAGCTGTGATTCAGACTTCACATTAGTCTTCTTCGATGCCGGCTTGGTAGCCTTCTTGACTTTGGAGTCATCACCAGGGGCATTGGCGGTGGACCGGGTGGCGCCACGACCATTTTGGTGAGTGCGGCGATGCTGCTCCATGTTATCCTTGCGGGTGAAGGCTTTGTTGCACTCCGGGCAGAAAGCATCCTTCTTGCCGGTGTGCTTCTTGGCATGGCGGGCAGCATGACCCGAGGTGGTGAAGAAGTCGGAGCAACCGAACTGTTTCGCCATGGGACATGGGTACTGGTTCTTCTTCGACTGGGCCTTGGCATTGGAGGTGGCGGACTGGGCCGAGACACGTGACGGTTCCGAGGCAGGTGAGGTCGAGGCGCGCTGCTGGGGAGTGAGCTGCATCTGTGAGAGCGGTGGGGGCGCAGGCTGCATTTGCTGCATGGCAGGCATCTGAACAGGCATTGGCATGGGGTAGGCAGAGGGGGGGATCGCGCCGGTCGCGTCGGGAATGGGCGGATATAGCGACATGTGATTGAGGTCGTCCATCTTGTCCGACTTGGCCTGCGACGGCGGCGCGATGAAGTACTGCTGGGCGTGAGACTGGGCGCGCTGCTGCCGAGCGGTGGCAGCGGCAGAGGCAGAGGCGGAAGTGGTGGTGGTGGTGGAGGTGGGATTGGTGAGGTTGCTGGCGGAGGGGAGGGTGAAGTCAAAGGAAGTGTATGATGGCGTCAGAGGTGACGGGGTGTGAAATTGGTGCGAATCGCTGCTGCTGCTCTCGCTTCGCACCAGCGCGGGTGTGGAAAGCGGGGGAGATAGAGGACCGGGCGACGAGGCGCAGCTGGAACTCGAACTGCGTGAATGCGCGTGAAACAACAACGGTCGACACAGATGGTGGGATGCGTATTGCTGTGTCTTGTCGTGGTGTTGTTGATGTTGGTATTGTGGGTGTGTTGCGGCTGAATCACCCTCGCGGTCGTTGAGAAGTGAGATTGTGCGGCCGGTGCAATTTCTACCGTCCATTATGTGATGTCAGACGGAGGACGAGGCGTTCAGCGCGGATGAGTGAATGCGACTGTGAATATGTGCAGTCGAAGACAGAGGAAGAATCGCCTTGACGAATATCTTCGCACGCGATGCAGATACACGCAGACTCTGCTGGGAAAGGCAAAGAGTGAGATGTCGCTCAGAAGATGGTTTGGTCGTGCTCGGTCGATTTGAAGGTGAGCAGACGAGACGAACAATGAGAGGGCAAGTGACAAGATCGCTTTGCGGTCGAGGTCGAGCGCGAGTGAGGGATTGCAATTGCAGTGAACTGCTGATCAGTGGCAGCAGATATCAAGAGTTCAGTCGCAAGCGCAGTCGCAACGAGTGTTTGTTGGCTGAAGCGACGGGTGTAGCGGTGGATGTCGAGGAAGCGTTGGAGAGAGGCGTTCAGGCTCAAGAATGACAGGTCATGCAACGAAGCTGAAAGTCGAGTGCAGGTGAGACGACCATGGTATTTGCTCAACCCAGCTCCTCGCGAGGGGACCAGGGCCTCGTTGATCGTGCAAAAAGCAGACCCTGGATATGCCGGGCGAAGACAGTCATAAGATAAAACCACTGCCCCTAGCCGCGTGCTTCCATGGACCTTGAGCCTTACGCATGGGCATATGCTGACAAGATCCATGCCTGCATCCGTACTTGATCGTACAACCACCCTTAGCTGGTCCGCCTGCGAAACTAGCGATCCTCGGCCATCGATGCGCAACCTTATTTGTCTACTTGTGCCTGACATCGACGATGCGCTCAAACTTAATCCCAGCTTCCTCCTGTGGCTGGGATGTCAAGGCTGGCAGCGGGAACCGTTGGCGATTCCGCCGTCGCTTAGCCATCACCCTGCGTGGCACACCCGTTGATTAGTGATTGTATCAACGGAGGATCATGTAGTC
Source organism: Microcyclospora pomicola (assembly GCA_002786065.1). Lineage (NCBI taxonomy): Eukaryota > Fungi > Ascomycota > Dothideomycetes > Capnodiales > Microcyclospora > Microcyclospora pomicola. Next base: position 114,714 of record NHNY01000027.1, on the reverse strand, counting down.
ATCATGACGCGGCTCCTCGTGGACATATATCATGTTTGCCAGCCTGGCCGCTTGATGAACAGACTCGAGGACAGCTATTGCATGCAGATGTGATCACAAAGCTGATCTATATGCGCAAGTATTGATTCTGGCTGGTCGCGGCCGGGCGAGTATCGTCCATCAGGTTTCCGCAAGAACCACGAATGGCGGTCAGTTATGGCTTGTCATGTATCCGTACCAATCCTTCAGTTGCGAGGCATTGTTTCTGACAGGCGTGATACTAGATGTGCTATATGATGCGCTAGCTGGAACGCAACACCGTAGCGGCGCACTCCGCTGTTTCCGTGTCGAGCTTCTCAGATCGGGATCTTAAACGGAATGGAAGCTAAAGCATTCCCAGCACATTCTCATCCTCCGCACCATGGTCAGTAGAATCCGCGGTTCTGGGGTAGCGGTCTTCCAATGGCAGGTGTCTCTTACTAGTCTGGCGTATTGGTATGTCATTCGTTCTATATCCCAGCAGATTGCAGCAGCTGTGATGCTATATCTCGAGATGCTTTGCCGTTGGATCGGTACCAAGAGCAGACGCTGTGGATCAAGCTTAGAGAGCTGAGCCACACGCACGGATTGCTGTCATGCTGTTCATGCAGCTAGTGTGTCTGCCCGAACCCTGTCGGCTCAGACACGGCGCCAGGGTTAGACTGCCCGGCGCGGCACCCGCTAAGGGTCGCAGGTCGCGACCGTTCCCTGGGCGATCGACGATCAAGCTGGAATGTCGTTGTCAGCTGTCGGTCGTGGGGATGCCAATAAGCTCGGCACGGGTCGCAGAATTCGATCATGAAACAAAAAGACACCTGCCAGGCTGTATGCACGTGAGTGTATAGAATATCTGCCTGGCCGGGCCGACTCATCGCCGTCAGATCATTAATTGAAGCTCACTGTGGTTCTGTAAGTGTACAAGAAAAGAAGGGCCATCATTGTAGGCAGGGCTTGTGGCTCATACGTTCCACCCACCCTGTCGGGCTCCAAACGCAACCCTGCCATGCGCTGTGGCGCCGAAAAACAGACATTAGGCAACATTCGGCAGCTGAAAGGGCAATTCGTAACGCCCCCATCAGCTCCGTCCGAACGGAATCCCGCGGAGACTATCGATCAATTACCTTCCGTTGATCATGCCACCATGGTCGTGACGTCAAGCCTGCGCGGATGATATAATGGATGGTTGAGATCTCGATCGAATGAAACAATCGTTTCCTCTTGATACGAGTGACCTTCCGCAGTCGCGTACAGCGAGAGTGCCGGGATTGGAGCCTGTAGTGGTTCTGGTGTAGTAGTTGCCAGGCCGTAGTCACGACTTACCGCTCATGTACTTTTCTACTGCGTCTCCCATACCCGGCTGTCCAGGCGCATAGTGCTCACTCGCGCATATGCGCTCTTCACTTCCGTCCGACGTATGGGTACGTGTAGCATGGTGTGGTGTATGTGCAGTTCCCTCAGCCGCCCATTTGTCGTGTGTGTTATGGCCATACCACGCGCTCCACTGAATCGTCGACAGCGCGAGCTGCAGTCTGGTTTGCCTACCGCCCGCTGGCTCCACCGAAGCGGCCCTGCAGCAGAATCTGCACCCTGGATTCGGCGTAGCTCCCCCACTTGCAGCCGAGAGACATCTGTGCCGTCGGCTTCATTGCAAAAGTGTTTGTCGTCGACCAAGAGGCCGAGGAAGTGTGAATCCGTCAAAGCGCGAATCACATCCTGCCATTGCCAAGCCGACGCAGGTTTCCAATTTCCCGATAGTCTCGAAAAAACCATCGGCTGGCCATCTCATTGCCCATAGCTTGCTGAAGATCCCCGAGCCGATCTCGCATCATATACATGCATCAAGTACGCAATCCACCGGGTACCGCTCGTGACGGATGTGGCATGCCAGGGTCCATCTGTGCAAGGGTCAGGCCATGACCAGACGACTTATCGAATACGAATTACGCCAGGAAAACTCTGTGACTGGCGCTTGTGAAGGCTTGAGATCAGGTGGGTGGAGTGCAATAATCAACCCAGTGATCTCCCGGAACTTAATCCTAACCTCCGCTGCTCCATCAAGAAGACGCGGCGCGGTACAGCCAACAGGTCGCATCACCCTCACCACCATCACGGATCTCTAATACCATCTCGCCAGTATGCCCAGGCCGGAATGAAGGACTGGCCAGGTACTATCACTTCACTGAACCAGATCAGAGTACGGACCGCACTAGCGATCTTGGCAATGTCTCGACGTGTTCTTCCTGAAAAGTAGTCAACGAGGGGAAACCCAAGCCCGTTGAGCATACACCAAAGGTACTGTACTTGACAACGCATGATATACGGCCGCGTCCTGGTACACATCCATGCATTCTCTCGTTGGTTCAGGTATCTCACCTACCTGGGCTTGACGGCCACCGCTTATTACGCAGGTCAACGAGCTGATATTGGCACATGGCACCACAGGCCGTCCTCAACCACGTTCATACACATGAGCATGAGGTACAAGGAAAGAGCTCTATGATCTGCGGCTTGATGTCCTCGTCCCGCCATGACAATGAGAGCGGGTCACCACACGCAGTTCCCCAGCCACGGACTATAGCCGGTCGGTTAACGACGCTGCATCGCCGCTGATTGGGGGAAACGCCTGATCATCTATAGCGATCTCGTGTTATACACACGTTCGGGTGACTGCTCCCATACCTGGGGGCGGGATGCTCTCCGCCAGCAACCTGCATGCACAGTAATGCCGCACATTCCGTTCAAGAGCGGACTGCTCTCCGCTGCATGCTGCACCTTTCCCTGCACGTGTCAACAACATGATATGTCTCGGCACGGGATGTTGAGCATGTGGATGACAATGACCACTGCTTAATTCTCGCGACGTCGTCGATGCAACGTTCTGATATTCCACCCCGCAAACGTTGTTCAGTTATACCTAACGACATTGTCTACTACTGGACCATGGTTGCATAGCGGTGCCATCCACAAGCTATACACAATGTGGCAGGGTTCTACACACTGCTTTCGATGAACATTGGTATGTCGTCCGACACCCGCCCTTGCCGTCAGCATGACTGCGAATCGTTTGACATGCATAGCGGGATGGAATACTCTGGTCTTTGCTGACCCGCCTGGCCGAGACCGTGCTGCACATGCGGCCTGTCATGTACCGGGTCGCCCGCTCCGTTGCGACCCAGCATTTGTGCACAGTGCATGAAGCAGCTTCAGCTTGTCTGTGTCATGGTCAATACATGCCTAGCGCTCAGGTGAGCTCACTCAGCGATGGACGTCCTGCCAACGCCGAATTTGTCCAGTATACCGTTCAGTAATCACACTCGAGCCTTGTGGACTCGCACGCCTGGGCGTCAACAAGCACCGCTTGCTGCGCTATTACAGCGGCTTATGCTATGGCGACGTCCCATGGCTCTAGAACACGGCAGTCCGGGGAATTGATTGTATAGCTGTCATCATAAACACACGCCATGATTCTGGCCATGACCTCTAGGTAAGTGACCTGCGGACTCCCTTCATATTCCTTACCAGGATGCATGTATGCATCACGGGGAGCTACCAGGCTTCAGAACAACAGCTATGCGCGGCAGCGTGAGATGCCTCTCACACTTCGAGGCGGCCCCGTAGAGGTACGTGGCTTTAAGCTTTAGAAGTTACTAAGACAAACGTGCAAGGCTGCAATAAGGTCATGCCCTGCAGGCCGCAGCTCAGCTGCAAGCTTCACCAGCTCTTATGTGCCGTCGACCAAGATCCGTAGGCATGAGGCTAGCGGCATGCAGGAGCTAATGGTTGCCCATGACTTGAGTAATGCCATCTCAAAGCCAACTCACGCCAACAACACGACAGGCGCATGCCCGCCAGGTGATACTCGGTAAGCAACGGTCTTGTCCTGCCACGTTCGGGGTAGCATGGGGCGAAGCGCATTGTCGCTGAAGACCCCTGCACGTTTCGATCTTCTCCCCTCACACATGGAAACGACTGCTACCAATCCCTTCCTCGAGCATGTTTCCCGTACCATCCACACATACATCCCATAATCGACGTAGATATGCTTACGCTCTCCCGGTCGCCTGTTATTGTATAGCCAGGCCTACCATGGGCCATGTCTCCCTGCCCGGACCCAGCTCCAGCCCCAACCACCAACCAGCCAACGGCGCATCTGGCTTTCCCCTTTATTGCATCCTTCCGCCTCGCATCATCTGCCCGCTTTATGAACCCTGGTCGCTGTCACAATAATACGGCCCGCGTGGACTTCAAGCTTAACTTCTATTGCTTTCTCAGCCTTGCCCTTCCATTCACCGCACGGCTCGACCGAGACGTGCGCTGCTGAACCGTGGCTTGAGCATTCCCCACCTCGCGTCTACAGCTATGTACCTGTCTCATGTTTGACATTCATTTCACGTGACGATGCTTGTTATCGTAAAGATTGCAGCAGATTGACAGTAACGCGCCTGCGAAGATAGTAGTCGCAATAGAGGTTATCATGTCTGTCTGGTGGGGTCGTGTCTTGTGATGTAACTCTCTGTGTCGTGGGACTTATCTCAACGCGCGGTTCGCGCAAGGCTATGGCATGTATGAAGCGTCTCCAGGATTCGAGGACATATCCTCTTGTTTCACCCTCGGCGCAGATGCGGGATAATTCTCCTCGTTACTTCCATGAGAGCTGCCCGGGAAGATTTCAACATCATAGGAAGGTCCCGTGGCGAAGCTCTCCAACACTATGATTGCAAGTCATCGTTAGCAATACGGAATGTGTCGAGCAAACTTGAGGGAAATGTACAGAGGCAACGTGATGGTCAGAAGACTAAAGGAGAGTCATATATTGGGTAGTAAATGGTCTTCATGTCATACATCCGTCGTCCGTGATCGAGATAGGAGTCGTCATCCCAAGAAGCTTGAGCGAGCCCTTCACCCTGAGCTCGCCACTTGTTCACCTGTCCATCCTGCTTCACTTGCTGAACAGGATCCTTCCTCACGGCAAGCCGCGGCCGGAGTTGATCGCCTCGCGTACCTGGCTCGTGTTCGGGCGGTTCTCCGCATACCGCTCATAGCTATCGAGGTACAGCTGGTCATCGCTCGTCGTCTTGCGCACCGCATCATGGGTCTCGATAGCCGCCACCCATTTCGCCCATCGACTACCAGGCTCCGGCGCCGGCCAGCCGCGATACGGCGTCAACACTCGCGCCATTCGTACCACCCACGGCGCGATCTGCACATCGACGAAGGTCAGCTCAGCGCCGAGGAAAAACGGTCCCGTGGGATCCGCGACGTCGACGAGCGTCGCGATCGCCTCTGTCAGCTCGGTGGCGAAGCGCGCTTGCTCGTCGGCTTCTTGTGCTTGCAGGTAGCGGTAGAAGGTTGGGATAATGTGGCGGTTGATGTGGTCGGACCAGAGACGTGAGTGGGCGCGGGTTTTGGCGTCGCGTGGTAGCAGCGCCGTCCCCTGCTGCAGGTCCTCCAAGTACTCCATCAAGACGGTGCTTTCGTAGGAGCCCCAGTCGCCATGGCGGAGGGCGGGAACGAGCCCGCGAGGATTGATATCCAGCAGGAGTTTTGGTTTGCGGTAGACCTGGGGGGAGAAGTGTTCGTGGTTAGCTGGGCATGCGATGTTTGCCTAGGGCAGGGATGGCTTACATCAACCTCGACGTATTGGTAGTCGATACCTTTGTGCTCCAGCGATATCCAGACACGGTGCACGAAGGGACAGAAACATGAACCATATAGCTTTAGTTCGTTCTCGGCGGAATGCGCTTGAGCGGTGACGAGAGCAGCTCCTGTCGCATGCTTGGAATAAGTCTTTTTCTGGTCATCGCCTCCTTGGTTTGGATCAAGCTCTGGCTTGGTTCCGTTCGTGGACATGATGTTGTATCTCTTATCTCCTTGGAAAGGAATATCAGCGGAAAGGGAGGGGGCACCCGCGTCTGTCCTGTTCGGTGCCAGCTACTAGCAATGCCCAGAGGAACAAGGATGATACAGCTGGCGAACTTATAATTGATCCTAGACCTGATCTTCCAATTCCAGGGCAGAAGAGATGTTGTCCTCCAAATGGCGGATTGGGTGAAAGATGATGTGAAATGATGCAATGATGCAATGAAACACTCCCCGCAGTTCATGACAAAAGAAGTTCCGCGACATCGGGCAGTTTGACTTACATATGCATCAAATATCATTCAGCGCAATCAGTCGTGAGTGTATGATCCGGAAGCGCGCAGAGGTCGTCCTGTGTAGGTATCTAGTAGACGATTTGATGTTGCGCTTGTAATACTCATCTCCTAAAGGTTATGGGAATTGTTGGACGCCATTCGTCTCTTGTTGCAGCAACTCGACAAGCGAAGCGTCAGTCCACAAGCTGTCGAGACACATGCTTCGACTAGCAGTCAGAGGCCAAAGCAATGTGCAATCTAGATCAGGTTATCAATTTATCACTACTCAAGAAGCAGTCGATGTCTCGTCGTGGTACAGACGCTATGCCGTTTGAGGCTCTGCGGCTCTTGCCGACATCGAGCGCACATGTGGAGGGGGAAAGGCGGAATTGGGCAGAGACTACTGACCATTATCACGACCAAGATCCGAGTTCCCAGTGCCTCTGACAATCTCACCAATCCTCGTCCGGTGTCATCAAGAAATCTTTCAACATGGCGGACTATCTACCCAAGGAAGTGCCTCTGGCTGAGGTGCAAATCGAAGCCCTGGTCGCAATGCGCATTATCAAACACTCGACTTCAACTTTTCCCACGCCAGCAACTGGATGCCTTGTGGGCATGGATGTGAACAGCCAGCTACAAGTCACGAACTGTTTCCCTCTCCCGACCTCAGTACCAGAAGCACAATCCAACCAAGATCCATACCACCAGGCCGATGCTGCTTCACTGGCAGCCGCGGCCCCGCGTGCCAAGAGTAATGTGGCATACCAGCAAGAGATGATCAAACTTCTGCGCGAAGTAAACGTCGATGCGCAGAATGTCGGATGGTACACAAGCACGAGCATGGGCAACTTTGTCAACTTGAACTTCATCGAGAACCAGTCATTTTACCAGAAGATGCAAGACGAAAGAAGTGTTGCACTAGTCTTCGACGTGAGCAGAAGCAGTCAGGGCAGCCTGAGTTTGAAGGCATACCGCCTGAGCCCCAGCTTCATGGCCGCTTACAAAGAGGGCAAGTTCACGACCGAGAGGTGAGTTACTGTTCATATTTGCGTCCTCTACTTCTTGCTGACAGCCACACAGCATTCAAAAGTCCAAATTACGGTACCAAGACATCCTTGTGGAACTCCCTGTTCAAGTCCACAACTCGCACCTTCTTACATCGTTTCTCCATCAACTACCGCAACAACCTCCCACCAAGAGCGCTTTGGACTTTCCTGCTTCTCTGGCGGACCTTGCTCGCGATCCGTCGATCTCAAGCACGCCTCTCGCGCCCAACCTCGACAGTCTTGATCTGTCCATCGACCCCTTTCTTGAAAAGACCTGCGATCTCATGCTCGATAGCATCGAGAACCACCAGACCGAGCAGAACAACGCACAATATTACCAACGCTCCCTTGGCCGTGAACAAGCCAAGATCCAGGCATGGCAGCAGAAGAGAAAGCAGGAGAACGTGTTGCGTGCGCAACAAAAGCAACCGCTACTACCCGAGGACGAGTGGCAGAAGCTCTTCAAGCTGCCGCAGGAGCCGTCCAGGCTTGAGGCATTACTTGTTGGCCGCCAGGTTGAGCAATATGCTCGGCAAGTCGATGGCTTCAGTGCTGTGGTTTCAGGAAAGATGTTCGGTGTGAAGGGAAACCTCCTACCAGGTGAGACCGCTTGAACAACGACGTTGGAACTTTCTTAGAGAAGTGTCATGGGCATAGCGCGGCGTTCATGGTTGGGGTTGGGCATGGCAAAAACAGTGATGAAATCTACTGCGCTTATGTCTGCATGGCATAATGCCTTATGTCCAAAGGAATTGTTCCCACGTGCTACTAGAAAATGTATGTAGCACACCCTTTGTGCAGAGTCGCACGGTTACCCAACGCTGCACATTGTGCCCCCTCAGGACTTGTTGACCAACCAGAAAGTAGCATACAAGGACTTCCATAGCAAGAAGCACCGCAGCTTCTGTATGCACGACATATCTGCAGTTCCTATCCTCGAACAGCACCCATTTGGCGACTCCAGACATTCCACACTTTTTGATCATGACACCTCTGAGTGTCCAGCGTGATACTGTTCGCTTCGCTGCCTCACCAAACCAACGCCCGAGGCTACATGCTAGCCTGATCTTGCTGAACACAAGGTCACCTCAACGCCATGTGCTCTTATCACGAGAACATTTTTTCCACTTGGTGGGTTGCAGAGAGGCGGTCAACGCATTCACCGCTTGTGTCGAGGTCGCTGGGCTTAAACGACTGGCAGTCAGGAAGTGAGGTATCCTTCCCACAGGCAATCCTCGAAGAACGGTGGTTCTACGTTCACAATTTGAGGTGTCACAACTCAGATGGCGTGACTGGCGTAGATGTGATACAGTCAAACGAGTAGGTTCGTATCTGGCGAAGGCTCATGGTTGCCCCTATCATTGCCCCCTGCAAGGCTGTCGCGAATTCTAGGACTATTCGGCCTATCGAAATCGGCTTGTTTCGGCTGAACGTCATTCTACTGGGATGATTCGACATCGCCTCTCGGTCTCGCAGGCTCCCATCCTGCTTGTCAGTTGCTTCGAGTGATGGAGGCAGGCTTTCGTTCAGGGCGAAGAATCCTAGTTTGCAACATCACACCAGGCTCAGGTTTGACGGCGGGACGGGGCATCACGAAGAATGCCTAGTTCTGCCGATACCAGTTGTGCATGACCAAGTCTGAACACTCAAGACAATACTTTTCGAGCTAGGTGCATGTGCATGCAGCATGCACATGATTGCTGCCCAATATGCGACGGCTCCAATCGCTCCAGAACACGTGTAGATACAAAGAATGTTCGAAAAGTTACATCTCTCGCCGAAAGAGCAGACACTGCATGGCCCAGATAAAGTATACCTACCATTCCCCTGACATATATGAAGATATTATCGGAATCTCAACATCAAGAAGTCTTAGGAGCGCTTGGCTTTTTCTTCCAACCGTTGTTTTGTCTCAGGAGACAGACTTTGAGGCTCGACCAAAGCGAGGGTTGCGATGATCTCAGTCAGCTGTTCAGTGCTTAAGTCCCGAGTCAAGTCGTATCTTTCGCCGATTCCCCTCAACGGCCCATCGTTCAGTGGCAGATTCGAGAACGCTTCTGACAGATGAAAGGGTGCCGTATGTTGACGCTTCTCCTGGGGACCCTATTTGTATTCGTCAGAAGTGCTGATCCTGGTACCAAGGATAGAGACCCACCGGATGATCCTCACTGTAGGGATGTTTGCGGTCTATGGGAAAGTCAGAATGGCAGGTCCGCATGTGCTGAAGCCAGTGATCCTTCCGGACGAATGCTTTGGTCACCTCCTTGGTGGTGCATATGGGGCAGACATGACTTGACTTCTTGTGTGTTGCGATGTGTCGGATACAAGTGTCTCTCCTGGAGTAAGTCTTACCGCATCCTGACATACTGCACCGGAAAGACTTGTGTCCGCGATCTTTGGCATGACGTTCCAGCACATGGAGTGCTGGGAACTCCGTGTGGCATTCTAAACAATTATGACTGACCCCGGCTCGTGGAGTAGGTTGAAGCGCTGTTCCGATGAATCCGACCGGATTTGGCATGCTGACGTTAGTTGGCTCGCCATATTCCGGAGACAACAGCAACCAGCTCTCCGGATCCGTCTCATGGCCATGGAAATCATATTGCCCAAATGGAGGTATTGTGTTACAAGGGTCCAAATCCAGTTTCTCACGTTCAACAGAGTCGTCCTCATTCTGTTCGGTTTTCCATGAAATGGAATCCGGGGGGGTGTATTCCACGGAAGTCCAAGGTCCGAATAGGTCCTCATCGAATGCTGTTATGGGAGAGCTGACAACTGGCAGAACGTTGTGTCCAAAGTTGTTAGCTCCCACCATCATAGCACCTCAATAGCGGCACTCATTGTAACAAAAAAGGAGAGAGCAGGATCGATTCGACTCAAGGCTGGAGTACATCATTTTATACCAACCTTCGGTACAACATTACATCGGCCTCAAGATTACGCTGCAGACAATACATCGAAATCAACATGGAAGGCTTGGGTACATAGCCCAGATTGGTAAGGCGGCAATTGGCCTTGTCTGGGCGCTAATCTGATCGCACGTCCACCGTGCCTAAGCGCTCCTCACAGGCCACAGGCAAAAGGCAAGAGGCAATGTCGTCGCCCCTTGCCCTTTACTCGAGTATATCACGTTGAGCACTGCGGTCAAGAGAGTATCTGGATTTTGGCTGTTTTACTGGAATGATGCTCTATGTTCCAGCACGTTCAAACACTCCACAGCGACCACAACGATGCCACTCTCGCATCACTGGACGGCTCAGCAGACCGGTGAAGGGCAACACAAGGCCTCGAATTGTCCTAGCTCGAGGACCTAGGGCGCATAGTTTCGCACCAACCTGGACAGGCCGATTGGAAGAACATTGCCAGGGAGCTTGCCGGCAGCCAAGGAGCTCACCAGCCTGAGCTCCCTTCCTTACAGCATTGATTGGCACGTCACCACCCATCTCTACCTCTGCCTCGCATGACCAAGGACCCTCATGGAGTGGCCAATGGGCCAAGCTCTCAACACACCCTCTGCCAACATTCGTGCTGAGGCCGCCCTCTAAGCTCGAACGAGAGATACCACCGACGTCAACAGGAGCCATGCCGCGGCTCGCCTATCGTAGCTATCACGAGCAGATTCCGGGTTCTGGAGGACATGCGTGGGATCTTGAATCATTGGCAAGAAAGGAGGGACGGGATCACACCCACGAAGCTTGGCATTGCAGATGTCTCCGTTGACTGCCCTCTAAGGGGCACAATAGTGCCTTGGGGGCACCAACAAGCCCCCGAGCTTTTTAACGCAACATTACTGAGCGCTGGCAAGACCTCGAAGCGCTGTGAGTAACCAGAACATCACCAATGCGACCGTGACAGCGAGGAGCTTTTGATGTACCTCCTTGTCTACGCAGCACCGGATCTCATCCGCAGCACGAGCCTGGCGAATCACTTGGGGTCCGGTCCCCGGATACGGCATGAACTCGCTGCCTGCAAATCTTGGCAGACCTGGACCACTCTCCGCCGCACAGTCCCATGCTGACGCCAGTGAGCTTATTCAGAGCGGCGAGGTCGAGATCACCTCCTATCGGATCCCGCGTGACCTTCATTTGATACGTGATGACTTGCCGGGTACCCTGCGCCGCTGCGCTGTCAGGAACGTCGCGGAACTCGTGGCGAGCCCGATGATCACCGCTGTACAAGTGCGAGTACCACGCTCGCTCATCCTACGATCGTGGTACGACCTTACTAGGGTCTGGTGAGTGGAAATAAAAGTCGCGAGTAAGGTGTTTTTCCTCCTTCTTCTTCTTCTTCCACTTGACCTCAAACCTCTCCTTTTACGCAGATCACGCCCCCTTCAATCTCCCGTTTTCGGCTTCCTCAACCCCTCCATTCCTACACTCGATATGCCAGACTCCAAATCAACACAGAAGAGTAGCAGTGGTATGACACCGCGCATTCTATCGGACTTGCAGTTCATTTCTGACATCGCAAACAACAGTCATGCAGGATATTGGGTCTGATAGTGGATCCGAGGCCATCAAGTCCATGAAGACTAGTCGAAACAACGCTTCCAGTGGTGAGTCTGTGGTTTGTGGGTCCTGACCGAAATCGCCCCTAACGTCTTCTGTATAGCGACACAGAGCAGCGGTAGAACAACGGCATCAACTGGTACCAATAAATCGGCTGTCAAACGCTGCCACTTACCCGCTCGCGTACCTGCCAAGATCGCAGCTCCGGCACGAGAGGCATCGCGGTCACCGCCGCCACTGGATTCAGACCTGGACACAAGTGCATCTGAAACCGAACTCGACGAGGAGTCGGATTTTCATGCGAGCTGTGATTCAAACGCTCCATCTCTAGACGGCGAGAATGCACCATGGTCGCAGCACCCGCCCGCCCCAGAAAGCTACGCAGCACCGGAACCAGCGGTGCGAGCGGCCTCGCCAGAGGTGATCGAGGGATTGATGGAGTTCGAGCACAACCGCGCGATGGAGGCGAACTGGAAGATCAGTCGGTGGCTCGACGGTGACGAGCCGATGCGTGTGGGAAATGGACGCATCGGTGACACCAGCCGGCCCGCGTTGTTTCATGTCCGCATGGTATTGTGATTGTCCTGTTGTCAGCGAAATGGAAGTCAGGCATACGGCGTGTCGTTGATAGAATCGTGTACATTAAGATCTCTTTCTAATGCCAAACTGCGCGCTACGATCGCATTGGAACTACACACCGTGTGACCATCACGCTCACCGTGAAAGCACACCACGCATGTCAGCCTTGCAGCCATTGCTTTCTCCACGATCACGCAGCTGTCTTATATACCTTGTGTAGTATCATCTTGCGGCTCCACGACAATGACAACGGGGCGAGAGGATCTAGAGCTAGGCACGGCTCGGGAGCTTCCCCGCCATCACAGCCCGTCCTGTAGGTCGCGCTCCGCCGTCCGACTCTGACCAAGCTGGTCAACCCACAGCCACTTCACCACGGAACAATACACGCATCGGAGACAAAGGCAAAGTCCGGCTGTACACAACGACACTCCCACGGGCGTGCCGCAGTCACGCGTGGGGGCCTTTGAATGGGGGCTGAGCCTTGATACTGGATGTTGCGGAGGGATGGTGGAGGCTATGTTTTACCTTCTTCAGCGGCTTATATACCTCTACATACGATGCGTAGCGGCATGGTTGATGGTGCTGTGGCTCCTGTTTATTCTGCTGCCTATTTTCAATAAGTACATGAGCAGCCGGGGAGATGTTTTGTAGAGCCTTGCTGATAAGGCTGTTCATGCGATGTGAGGTAGGTCCGTCACAGCACGAGGGCTGGTATGAGGCGGTGCATGTCCGTGGTCGGGATCGAGGTCAAGAAAGGGACATGTATGTTCGAACATGGTAAGAAGTCCGAAGGGGCTGCGTCGCAGAGACAAGCAGTCCATCCACAGCCTGACGTTCTTCCTGAGGCTAAGCATTGTCAACGGTCGGAGGGAGAGGGTATGGAGTGGTCATGGGGATCAATTAGCAAAGTGGAACAAAGCCATCCATTCAATATGTACTGATCGTGTTGATAGCAAAAACGCTCGCTCGCTGTAAAATTCAATTCGCTCAAAATGGCAGATACTCGACAAGTCGCACCGCAGCTCGGGCGAGGGCAGGCTATGGGCTCTGTTAGCAGGTGTTTTGGGCAGCACTCTCGATGACACACGTACAATTTGGGCCGCTCTGATACCAGCCGCAGGCGTCGCGACCACCCCTTGTGTTCCACCAACGATGAACGCAGTGCCTGAAGTCACTGTTGTATCCGTGTCCGTGGTTGTAGTCGCGGTCTGCGTGCTCGCTGCCACCAATCCTGCTGTCGAGGTCGTTGTCGTTCCTCCTACGACCGTTCCACCACTGGTTGTTGTCGTCGTCCCCACCAAATCACCATCACTATTTACCACCCCTGCCGTAATCACGCCGGAGATCGTGCCAGTACATGCTGCACCTGACGGACAGCACGCAACATTGCCGGCATAGTCGGCGCTGCATACTGCCTGCGGGGCGCAGCAGAGATTGGCCGCGCCGATAGAGGAGCACGAGTTGAAGTCGTCAGGACATCCGTCCGAGTCATCTCGTCTTCTTAGCTCGCCGGATGCGTTTTCGGTGAGGTTGGCGAGCGATGGAATGTAGTCGGACAGACCGAGCGGGAGGGCAGAGAAGAATGGCTCGAGGCTGAGGTTGGGAATCTGGATCGCTGAGACGGAAGACGTCGTCGCTATCGCAAGGACCACGGCGCAAATGGCATGGCGCATGATGAGCAAGATCGTGACCGCGAGAGAGTTTGGTTTATAGCAGTGTTGGTGTTGCGATGCTCCTAGCTTGTGTCTTTTGAAGTCCGGTTTGTGGGGACAATGGAGGCAGATATTCTCCTGGCCGCCTCGGGGTAAGTATATCTTTCGTAAGTCGTCTCTTCGTTCAGTATACGTCTCAAAGACTGCAAAATCGGATTGGGGTATCTGCAATAAGTGTACAAGCAATGGATCTCACATTGGATCTCGGTGGTGGGGCCTCTTCATACCCCATTGGTTTGTTGACTCTTGGCGCTAGGACCCTAGCGACCACTTTCTTGCACAGCGACCGCGGAGCAGAATACCTATGCTTCTCATACGTTACTGATATGCAATGCACCCACCAGACATGGACGTGCAATAATGCGACGCTGGACTGACCATGACATTCAATAAAGGGTGTGAGATCCGAGAGCATTTCTATTGATGATGCTTCCTCGAAAGTGGCGTGGAGCCCCAGTATCAAATACATGGAGGGACTAAAAGCTAACTCCGCGAGACAGCGTCATTGCCGTGTTCGGCTTTTGAGTGTCCAACACGACGAACATCACAGCTTGAAGTATCATGATGTTCTGCATCACGAAGTCCTTCTGTCTGGATCGGTCGATAAGCTACCTGATCGTCTTCTTCGGCAGCTGGAGGAGGTACTGATCCCTACAGTAACGTACTGCAGCTTCCTCATAGCTCGAGATAGGTACAGATCATTGCCGAACTGTGTTGTTCTTCCTCACTTGTGTTCTTGCCACACCCACGTTCAACACATCATCTCTACATCTATCTCCAGCTTGCATCTTCAGCTTGTCCTGCTCTCTGATACTGCTATTCTTCTTGTCCTCTGCAACGATTTACACGTTCGCTCACCCTCTATTATTCCTCCACTCATCATAAACATACGCATAACCCTTACAGAAACATGACCACCTCCAAAGCTTATGCCACCCAGGCCTGGTGGAAAGAAGCGGTGGTCTACCAGGTCTATCCTTCAAGCTTTCTCTCTACTGGCGCAGGTTCCATACCAGGATGGGGCGACATCCGCGGCATCACCGCCAAGCTGGATTACCTCAAGCATCTTGGTGTGGATGTCATCTGGAGCTCCCCAATCTTCAAATCGCCGCAGGTGGACATGGGGTATGATATCTCGGACTACAAGGACATCGACCCACGGTACGGTACGCTCGCCGATATCGATGAATTATTCCGCGAGCTCAAGAAACGGAACATGAAATTCATGGTCGACATTGTTGTGAACCACACGTCGAACCAGCATGACTGGTTTCTGCAGTCCCGATCCTCGAAAGACTCCCCCTTCCGCGACTGGTATATCTGGCACCCTCCCAAGTACGACAAGAACGGGAACAGACAACCGCCGAACAACTGGGGCATGATTCTGGGCGAGGCGAACAGTGCTTGGGCTTGGGACGAGCATACCCAGGAATACTATCTCGCACTTTTCACCGCTGAACAACCCGATCTCAACTGGCGGAATCCAAAAGTCCGCGAAGCAGTTCATGATATCCTGCGGTTTTGGCTTGACCGAGGAGCGAGCGGATTTCGTATGGACGTCATTAACCTCATCAGCAAAGTGGAGGGCTACCCGGATGCGGCCATCGTGGAACCTGATGCGAAATATCAACCGGGTTTCAAGCATTACGCCAACGGCCCCCACTTGCACGAATACCTGCACGACATGTACGATAAAGTCCTTAGCAAATACGACACCATCACCGTCGGAGAGATGCCGTTCGTTCGCGACGAGAACGAGATCCTCAAGGTCGTTGGTGCGGATGCAAAGGAATTGAACATGATCTTTATCTTTGAGCTCGTGGATATTGACAACGCGCCGGGTAGCTTCCGCATGACATGGCACGAATTCAAACCGAAAGACATCCGTGAGACGATCACACGCTACCAACGCCTAATGATAGATCGCAACGGCTGGAACAGCGTTTTTATCGAGAACCACGACAACCCTCGATCTGTCACAAGATACACAGATGACACGGACCAGTATCGCGAACTTGGCGCCAAACTGCTATGTCTCATGCAGACGACCCTCTCGGGAACATTGTATGTATACCAAGGCGAAGAAATCGGCATGCGAAACCTGGCACCAGACGTCCATCCCGATGAGTATCTCGATATTGAGAGTATCAACTACTGGAAGAAGATGAACACCTTATACCCACATGACCCAAAGAAGATAGAGTTCGCGCGCAAAGTGCTTCAGCGCAAGGCACGCGATCATTCGCGTACTCCCGTACAATGGAGTGGTGAGCCCAATGCAGGCTTCTGTCCTCCAGACATCAAGCCTTGGATGCTCGTCAACTCTGACTACAAGACCGTCAATGCCGAAGCTCAGCGTAACTTCAAGCAAAGCAATGAGCTGAGTGTGTTGCAGTTCTGGAAACGAGGTCTCGAACAGCGGAAAAAGCACAAGAAGGTGTTTGTGTACGGTGATTTTGAACTGCTGGACGACAAGCACGACAGTGTTTTTGCATACAAGCGGACTTCTGGTGACGAGGCATTCGTGGTGGTGCTCAACTTCACTGGCCGGGACGTGCATTGGGAAGTGCCGGCCAAAGCCAAGGTGGAACGCTGGGTGGCTGGCAATTACCAGGCTGGTGCACCTGAGAAGAACTCTACGGGTGATGTTGTCCTGAAGCCATGGGAGGGTATCATGGGTGAGTGAGGATGCGTTTTGAAGAAAGGCATGTGTACTGGTGACTGACATTCTCCACAGGCACTGCGCAACCTTGAACAGACATGAAGTGGGATGGAGTATTTTTATGTTGCTTGGAATGCCTGCGACACATACCAGGCCCATCATCACATTACAAAGGTACTTTTACCGATGAGGATCCTAGAAGCTCTGGAATACCACCTTATAGAATCAAAAACGACCACCTACTTGCAAACGAGATAACTCATCTGATCTACGAGCACAATGTGAAGTCAGAGTGCTCTTCACACAACCATGCTGGTGTTTCCTGGTCATCACCCTCGCCGCACCCATAGACCGATCTCCCCATGTTCACGACACCAAGCACCAGACCTGAAATCACATTGAAACGCGACTCATACTGTTTCCTTCACCATGCACACCCACCACCTTTTCTTTCACCAAACTTGCACGTCGTACAGTATTCCACTCATCGTTACACCTGTGCACTTCACCCTCCTCTCCCAGCGCATGTCTCTTCGCCCCATTCCTGACCGCGCTCTTGTATCTTCACAGAAAATATCTTTCTTGTCCTCGAGTATCACCATGGGTGCCGCACTCGGTGCATGGACATATATAACATGGCGTGCCATTCTTACCGAGTCGAAACGTGTATCGCGAGAAGTCGAGTGGGAGAAAGAAAAGAAACCGACGAAACACTTCGACGGACAAAGTGCCTGTGCTTTGAAACAAAGGGCCTTTTGTCGATTGGGCTTTGGGTGTTTTGTCTTACTATAAGACTGGAATTCGGCAGTGTAAGAAAGAAAGCAGCTCTCGCTGAGGTTACATACCGTAAGTGCCTGTGCGGGATTTCTCTCGACTTTCGGTTTGGAGGTCCCGAAAGCAAAAGTCAAGACTTGCTCGAGCCAAGAATTGACAGCGTCGAGCAGGGTGACGGGGACATACCACGAGACTTGGACGGGGTATCATCCTGCGAGATCAGAACATATCAGCAGCTGTTGGCGCAGGTAAGTCGTCTACCTGCAAGTCTAGAGGATTGCAATCCTCACGAGCTGCGAGGAAGCCGCAGCCTCGAGCAGCATGCCGTTTGAGCCGTCCGACTTCGTCCGGGCGTTGAGGCCGAAGCACTACCACCAGCACCAGCACCACAGCAGTCGCGGCGCAGAGCCAGCCAAGCGCGTCCGCTTCGCGCCGCTTCCGCCAGCTCCCATACGCGCAGCCCTATGCAGACCTACGTGGGCGAGCGACGCCGCGACATATGCTCCTTCGCAGGCCACGCGTGGGCCGGATGGAGATCGCCGTCGTTCGTCACGAGACCTGCCCGGCGCATCGGAGTATGTGCGCCCGGGGGCGCGGGCGTCTCATGAGCGGGCGAAGGCGCCGGCGGTGGCGTCCAGGGAGAAAGGCCGCGGTGGCGAGAGTCGAGCTGGCAGGTCCTCTGGCAGGCAGGCGAAGTGGGCGGAGTGTTATGAGTATGAGGTGCGGCGGCGCACGGAAGTGAGAGACGGAGTCAGGACGGTGCTGACGAAAAGGGTGTTGAGCGAGTGGTTCTTAGGACGGTGATGTGTGCGATGCGGTGGAGAAGGTGGGATGAATCGTATTGGAGTTTCTGGAGGAGCGGTAGTGCTGCGGAAATGCGATGCGTTGGTTTTTCTCGTTGTCGGATCGGATGTCTATCGTGATTGGTAGTAAAAGAATGGCTCTTCACCCCAGAAGGGATCGTTGAAGAGATGTCTGGAGGAGGGGAGCGAAAGACTTCCTTACCGTGAGTTGTCTAGACACCTGGGGGCATCGTGGCAATCACCACATCGCTCGTGCGGTGACAACTCTGAGAGAGATGGTGAAGCACACCTAGCTGCAGTCCACACTCATGAACACAGTTTCATGAGGCCCCGCGGAGTCGCCGGATGATATATCTATTGACCAGGGCGTGCATGAATAATAGCATGGATGCATAAGACACTGGTATGTTTGACAGCTTCTCAGCTGAGCCATTTCCCATCTTCAATTCCACCACGGCCACAGCGTCGCAAGTGACACCACGCTTCGTGCGCCGTCGTTCTGGACCTACAGCCATTTCTTTCCCCATCACGGCTGAACTGTGCGCATGATACCGGTATTGGCACACAAGGACGTGCTTTGAGAAGTCCTGTTCGCTTGAGTCCGAATTGCGATGGCGTTCACGAGGCTCTGGCTTTAGGTACCAGCGCCTCCAAGAGAGCTAGCGGAGCCTGTCCACGCGTACAGGCTGCTATCTTGTATGGTAGATTTCGTTCCTCGGGGCCACTGCCTGTGCTCCGGAAGCCCATTTCCTTTCAAGCTCTGGTCCCTGATGCGCGGATATAGGTCTTGAAGCCAGGAATGCGAACGTGGGTGTGCTCGACCTCAGGCGCTGTCTCATATCTTAATTCAGCATCGACACCTCAACAAGTCAAGCAATAAGTTTAAGTCTGTCTCAAACTTGAGAATTTGGCGGCAGCCGACATGTGTTGTATATGTCGGCGTTGCAACCACAATGCATGTGCTACGAGGGCGCCATGAATGCTGTAGATGGCACTGCCGGTTGCTCATCCACGTTGCTATACCCAAATTCTTCATCGGTGGTGAGCTGAGCTGAGCTGAGCTGAGCCATAGCTCTAGCCTAGCAGCGCTAGTAGAGCTCATGTCTCCACCTCGTTGTGCATGATATACGTATAGCTTAGTTACCCCTCAACAGAGATCTTAGTCGCAGCGATGGATCGTTCGCTTATATCCCCGCTCGAGGCGGGTTCATGTACAAGCCGCTTTTGGATGTTCGGGGTGCCGGCTTCCAAGGATGAGCTGTCTGAGCAAGACACGACTGGCCTGTCTGTACCTTCAGAACGTAGCGACAACAGAGTGAGAATCCTTGAGGATCGCCATGATCTTCGTCAAGACCACCATGTCAATGCTGCTTCATTCGACAGCATGAGGCGGCGCCACATATCTCCACCATGGCTTCATCATCGCGTACAAATCATGCGGGGAGCTTGGGAACTGTCATCTTGCTGCAAGCCTGCATACCCTGGCTTCGGAGCATTGAGAATACTCTAGGATGGTGCCGCTGCGCCAGGACCCTGCTGTCCATCGCACATCACTCTGGCCCGGCGATCGAGAGCATTCTGCAGGCGTCCGTAAGACAAAGTAGTAGTAAACCTAAGCCGCTGCAACACGCTCCCAAAACCTCCGACCTGCAGGTGGTGATGCAATAATCAACCGGAAGTTCCGTCGCAAGATGCCAATGCTTACTAGCTTGTCAGTGGTCCATGGTTTGCACTTCCAACCTGTCGTAGGACTGCGCAGTAACCAGAAGAATAGACGGTATCGTGCATACATATCAAGGCAATACTGCTCCAATACATCTCCTAGAAGACACTCGTCGACCTCGCTCGATGGGTAGTCGGCGGTCGGCGTCTCCGAGAATAGACTGCAGACGTAGCAGCAGGGATGAGACCCACACGTTACTGTATAGGCAAGATCTGGAATTGCGGATCAAGCCCGGCCGTGCCCCTATAGCGAGATCGATACTCCGTGCAGTAGTTGTTCCCGCAGTCTGGGCCGGTATGCAAGCCGCTGGAAGACCAGTGCTGTGTTGAACAAGCTAACACCTCATCCTGCATGCGCGGTGCACCGGGATGTCGTCTAAGGGCGTGCCAGCCATCGATATTCATCTACAGACAGCAGATATGCACCTGTGGGGCATCGGGTGGGCCACAAAGCTTGTGCAGTTGCCCGATCCGGGCATTTGACGAGCGTGTCCGACCTCCGTGGACCACATGTGGACTGCGACTCCGCGCCATCATTCGCTCCACCACGTCCCTATACCGACACTTTATGCACTGCACGTCCCGGAAGTATTCGGTGGTCGTGCTCGAGGACATTGGCCCGCGCAAGGATTGCTAGGCCTTGCAAGATCGACAGCATGACCTTGCAATGCAGGCATCAGGGTGCCTGTTGGGCCGAATCCGGCGATCTGGATGATCCTTTCACACTGGAACTTCGCATGGAACAGGAGTAGACGCGACGCTGAAGGGTGCGAGCAGACGATGCATCGTGGTAAGGACAAGTGTTCAGGTTGATATAGCCGCCAGCCAGCCACAGATGGGTTAGCAGTCTTCGCAAGAACGTCGCCATGGCGGTTTTATGCTCCACGTCGACTGGTGGAGAATCAGATACCCTCGCTCGCGGCCCGTGCGGGAGGATCGCTTGGTCGACCGCCCACATGGACTTCACTTGCGTCGACGTGCAGCTTTAGTATGGCATATGCGATCCACGGCGGCATCGCAGTCTGGCATGAACGAGAGGCACGCTACACTCACGAACTAGACCTCGTTTCAATCGGCCATGACAGCCTCATACAGTACATCGCTCTCATGAGCCGAGCGGGAGAAAAGAACACGAGCGCCCCACATTACTGATGCAAGCTTGCTCCTAAATCTCGCAGGGACCGACGACTTATGCTTAGCAGATCCTACCATGGGTATGCGGCATATCGACGATTGCGTTATTGAAGCTCATCACTGAGATCCCTGTTGCTGTGCAGTCCATCGAGGACCGTGCGAAGACCAGGAAGCACTCGTCTACCCCTGCCAGAAGCCGGCGGGATATGTTTCCATGTCAATATCCACCTACCTTTGCATATCTAACGTGGGGTGGCACAGGCTAACAGCGTTTCGACTGTTTATTCTCCGATCGGGACGACTCGATGGAGCATGTCCTCTTGCATTGCCATTGGACCAGCTTGATGTGACAGACGTCGGCAGGGATCATGGTAGTATACGGCGGCTTCGACAAGACATTGCACATTTCATCTGTGCTTGCTGGCGGGTGTCAGTCCATCACTCCCTGACCAACCACAATCGGCGACCGCAAGATCCGTCGTGGATGCGTGCATTGATGTGATCACGTATTTCCTGCAACAGGCTAGGGTATTGAGTAGGTTTCATGTACCCAGCTGTTCGCACAAAAGCCATGCATGATACCTAACACACATGGACTCTAGCAGTACCACACTTGGACTCTCTGGCCCTCAACGATCGGTGCGACCGCCCGATCCGTTGCTATCGTTGCCGAGCATGACATCAGCCACAAAGAGGAGATGCTTTATTTCATAGCTGTCCTGCCAGGTCTGCCGGTTGAAGCGAGCTATATCAGTCCATGACGGAACAGGATCCACCTTGCTGTTGCTGCTGCTTCAGCTCTTTTTCTCCTCTATCCTCGAAAAAGTGTCGATTCTTCTGCAAATCACCTTTTTGCTTCACCTCAGAAACCTCTACGACCGAATCCACTCAGTACTCCAGCTTTTGGCAACGATTGTGCAAGTGTAAATTGAGTTGGCACTGTCAACAGATCTTTACGTGCAAGCACTCCGAAGGTTGCTTCTGCTTTGGTAGCGAATCACGCCGCGGTAAACGCTGTTGGCTACGCTGCTCCTGCTTTAGCTCCGAATCAAGCTGTGATAGACGCTGTCGATTACGTTGCAGGTGTTTTGGTGAGTCCTATATAGCTGAGCTCCAAAGATAAGATTGTTGACCATTGATCAGACGAGAAAGTACCTGAACCTCCATTGTTGATCGAGAAACCCCGCCCGATCTCAACTCCAAGTAAACCGCCATCTCCCATACGATCATCAGTGCCCAAAGGAATCCTCGGGCCACGTACTAAAACACCTCCCTCGACTCCTCCAAACAGGTCTCTTTCTTACCCTCGATCACCAACGTCGAGTGGAGAGATCTCGTATCGTACTGCAGCACCAATAATGACCTCTACTACCTCAAAGTTTGCAACGACCTACTCTAACGGAAACGGTAAAGCCACTAATACTAACGGCTCGACTGGATTGAACGGCCACTCTTCCATCTTCTCTTCCCCAGGATCCCCGTCAGGCATCTCTTCCCTTCAGAAACGTCGTGGAAGTGGTCACTCGACCGGATTCAGCAGAATGAGCTCCTTCAACTATGGCGCTGGCTCGCGCAGCCAGCTGGGCGGCAGCAACAAGATTGCTCTCGTCCAAGACGTAGCTCTGACCTTGAAACGCAAAAGCATGTCGGAACTCGGCGCAGGTGTATCTCACAGTGTCGATGATACCACATTCATCGGCTTCGTCGAATGGATCAGATCCGAACGTCTACAAAGCCTTCCGCACAAGGGCTCGAAATGGGACTCTGTCCTCATTAGAGCCTTGTATTTCGCTGAGCGCCTGCACCAGTTTGAGAACGGTCTGCATAACTTTGCTCATGGTAGCAACGTGGCTGCGAACATAGGCTTTGGACATGCTCGCCTGCTTCTCCAAGTAAGTGCTTGTGGTCGTGGATTTCGGATGTGAAGGCTAATTGTTTCGCAGCTTGGACATGAAAACTCCGCAGCTCTTGATCAAGCTTTCGGCTTCTTCTACAAAGCCTCTCTCTCTGTCTCGCACTTGCTGGACCGAGTTCAGCTCCTACCGGTCACGTCCGAGACGCAAGAGCAACTCTGCTTGATGTACATGGATCTGTTGACGCTGGTCGTCGAGGTGGCGATTCGCTTCTACAAGACCGTCAACGGTATCTCGGCAGGTTCTGTCAGCCTCGACCTTTACGAAGTGTTCAGCGAGACGATCGAGACCTTCAGGACAAGACGCATCAAGGCTAGCGAGGCCATGTGGACCTCTCAGATCGAGACCGAAGGTATGAGCAACGCATTGAGCATCGAGGTCCTTTCCAAGTGGCTCTCTCCCAACGACAGGGTTCTTGAGATGCTCGGTAGTGATCACACTACCTTCACGGATGTTCAGGCCGAGTTTACGTGCTTGTGGTTCCAGGACACCTTGACGAGCTTTGTCAAGAGCACTGAGGAGGAGATACTGTTGGTCAACGGTCGCTCAGGCACCGGAAAGACCACTCTCGCTGGTGCCATCTGCGAGCGGCTTCAACGCCCAGTCGCACGAAAGACATACTCGACGATCTTCTGCGCTATCGGCACCAGCCCAACTCAGGCAACCACCTTGCATGTGGTGAAAACTATTCTCGACCAACTCTTGACCATTCGAGTCGGTAACCTTGGCTTGTACCGCGCATTGGTGACCGCGTATGAGGAAGCCTCGCATACTGCTGATCCCAAAGCGTACGAAGAGCATCTCTGGACTGCTCTCGGGGACGCGCTCAAGCATCCATTGGAACAGGGCCACGATACCATCTTGGTTGTTGATGGTCTCGATGAGGTACATGGCGGTCAAACCTCCGCGCAGGCTCTCTTCTCGAGATTGACCCGTGCTGTTGCAGAGGGCAAGCGTACGAAATTGGTCGCTTTCTCTCAAGGTCTCTCGCTGCCGTCTGGAGCTCGTGGCGTTAAGCACGAGATCACTCTCGCCAATACACGAGATGATGTGCACTCGGTCGCTATTCGCTCGTTGGCTCACAACCATGCTTTCACCTCGAGGCCAGGACCTGAACAAGAAAGCATCCTCGGAAGCATCATCCAGGCCGCGGATGGGTCATTCTTGTGGGCTGTACTGTTCACGGAAACCCTCAAGACAGAGAAGACGCCGGACACCTTCATCAAGTCCATACAGACTCTCAAGAGCTCGCCACCGACCATTGTGGACCTCGTCTCGAAGCTGCTTAGCACTCTCCAGCCTACCAATGAGTCGAAGCTGTTGCTTTCGTGGCTCGTTGACGCTGCTCGTCCTTTCACATACGATGAGCTTGACCAGTTGTTCTCCATCAACACTGAGAAGGGAACCATAAGCGAACGCCATGTCGACATTCACCAGACTGTTCAAAGCGTCAAGCCTCTTCTGTCTGTTACCAATGATGTCGTGCGCGTACGACACTCTACGATCCAGAGCACCCTTCGTACTCTGATCGATTCAAACAAGCTTCCTCTTCCGATTAAAGACCGCAAGCTCGACATTCTCACTCGACTTCTCACTTACACTAAGATTGCTGTGCCGGAGAAGGGCGAACCTACTTTTGACAACTCCGATGTCGACCTGCCTGCTCGCCTGTTCAGCAAGCACAGTCTTCTCGAATATGTCATTCGCTACCAACCCCACCACTTCCATCTTATCGGTGTGACCTCATCCACTACTGGAGACATCAAGCTCCCGACCGAGATCCAGAAAGCCTACCCAGAGAGCACTGTTGTGTCAATCTTGCAGTGGCTGTGCTGGGACGACCAGTTCCCTGGAGCTCAAGAGGTGGACCTCCACATCGTGACCAGTCGCATCGCACGCACCATTTTCGGGGAGAATCACCCCGTGGTCCTCCAATCGTACATTAACGCGGTGACGTACTATGAACAGATGAACAACAAGCCCGAAGCTACGAAGCTCTATTACTCGGCCACCACCATCTCGCTACAGATCCTGAGCAACTTCCACCCTGTGACCGTGGAGTGCGCAACACGTTACCTTCGCTTCACTGGCCAGATCACCGAAACCACAAGGACTACCACGGTGACTCACTACGAGCGCATCCTGATCATCCTGATCACTGCATACGAGCGCCAATATGGCGCGACATCTGAGATGGTGATCGAGGCACGTCAAACCCTCCTGCAGCTGTACACCCAACTCAAAGAGCAGGAAAAGATTGATGAGATCGTTCGATCGATCCACGGTACTACCGTTGAAAAGTATGGTCACGATTCCGACCAAGCCAGAGACCTCAATGGGTCCTTGCGTGTCTCGCTTGGCAAGGGTAAGAAGGATAAGTCCTTGGACACATACGATCGTGGCATCTTCACCGACCGCGAAGATGAGGAAGAGGAGCAGCGAGTCCTTGACCTGGGCTCCATTGCCATCATCATACGCGAGGCTGAACAGCATGCTGCCCACAAGCACTTCGAACTCGCCGAGCAGACCTACGTCGAGCTTTGGCAGGCCTTGTCCGAACGATGCCGCACCACAATGTCCACGGAATGGCATGAGAAGAAGATTGACACCGTCAATGCTTACAGCAAATACTTGAACGCGCAGAAGCGTCAGAGCGAGACGGCTGCCATTCTCATTTGCTTGGCTCAGGAGTATCAACACCACGAGCTTTCCTACTCCGAGAACGTCATCTCACGCTTGACACAGTCTGCACAGACATTGAAGAGCATCGGCCATCACTCTGCTGCCTTGTCAATCTACAAGCAGGCCAGTTCATACTACAAGAGCACGCGCAAGGAGTCAAGCCGCTCCTTCTCCATGATTGAAGAAGAGATCGCGATGACCTCGCAAGAGATATTCAAGCACGCCACATCAAGCTCCAACACGACCGAGCAGACCACCCTCGTGTCCGAGTCGTCCCTCCAGAGCATGTTTGAGTCTCTCATGTCGAGCAAGAGCCAGACTCTCGAAGTATCGACTCTGAACATTGCGAAGAAGTTGACGTTCCAGTACATCGAGCAACGACGTTACGAAGAAGCCATCAGCGTCATCCACACTACGCTGTCACGCACCTGGGCGTCGTTCTCGTCTGCGTCAATCCAGCAAGTTACATTGACCACCACCTTCTTGCAAGAGTCTGTAACACTCGTCGAGCAATTGGCGCAGTGCTACTTGCAGCAGAGACTGTTCGAACGTGTTGAGGACGTCTATGTCCGCTTCTTCCGAGCAACCTTGACGTCGCCGCAGCAGCACAAGGACCTGCTGGAGAAGGCCAAACTGCTGCTTGTCGACTTCTATGACAAGCATGGTTACCCCGACCGAGCGATCGGTGTTTACCAGGAGGTCCTCCCAGTCTACCGCCGCGTTTACAGTGCTAACCACGACATCACCATCAAGACCTTGTATGAGCTTGCTTCACGCTGCCGCACTCATGCTCGCACGCACGTCTACTGGGTCGACTACTACCAGCAGATCGTCACCGCCCTCAACAAAGACTCTGATGTGTGCCACGCTGCCGCTTTCGAAGCCTGCATGATTGTTGCCACCTCTTACTGGGAGGAGAGGCGTCACTCCGAGGCTGTGGGCATCTACACTGTTCTCTGGAACACCTTCATTCGCAACCGTACACAGTTCAAGCAGTTCCAGGATGCCAAGTTCGCTCAGACCCTTTACGAGCGTTACACACAGAGCCTTGAGTCTGTGGGCGCCGAGTACGAGCAGCTGTACAAAGTGTCCAAGCAGTGGCACGAGAGCTCGCAAGCCGCCTATGGGGCTAGCTCTGCTGTCGCAATCGAGGCGACTCTTACACTCGCTCGTGTCGCCTCGCAGAGTGAGACTCATCTGGACGAGGCCATCAGCAAGTATGAAGCAGTCTCGAAGACTTCGACCACCTCGTCATCGTCATCTTCCAGCGAGCTCAGCCGCAGCTTGACCACACTTTACAAGCGTCGTGTCACTTCTTCCTCATCTGCTAGCGCCGAGACGGTCTCGAAGGCAATCTCAATGTCTCAGGAGCAGCTCGCTACGTCGCAGAAGACTTACGGCTATGCCAGCGAGTCGACGTTGACCAGCTTGCGTGAGGTCGCTCAACTGCTCGTCCGCCAGCAGAAGTCCGACCTTGCCGTTAAGGAGCTTACCCACGCGGTCGTGCAGATCAACCAGTCCAGTGTCTCAGAGGAACAGATGCTGGAGAGCGCAAGGTCCATCGCTCAAACTTACCAGTCTTGCCAACAGACATCGAAGTGCGAGGAGCTGGTCCAGGAGCTCCACCGCCAGCTCATCGCAAAGGACATCCGCAAATCCTCCTCGTTCTCTTTCGACCTTACCAAGTGCGGTAGCTCTTCGTTGGTATTCCTTGCCGCTTTGGAGTACAACACGCGCAAGGACCTCAGCTTGACCTTCTCCGAGATCTTGTCCGACATTCGTCTCGAGTACATTCACTTCGAGCATTTCAGAAGAGTCATGAATGAGCGCAGTGATCTTGACAAGATCTTGATCGCTGCTGCTCCTCTCCGCTACTTCTTGTTGAGGCGCGGTCGCAAGGACTTGGCGGCTTCTCTTGAAGACCAAGCACTGCAGTTGTTCATCAAGCGTGACACTGCTGGGCTCAAGCTCCTCAGCCCGAACGAGTCTCCGCGTGTCTTCATTCTTGGCATTCTGGACAGTCTTGGAAACCGCAAGTCTCCAAACTTTGTCCGTGCTGTCATCCTCGCCTCCAACAGATCACTCGCCAAGCTCATCGAGCAGAACAAGTTTGCCGAGGCCTACGATATCGCCAACATTGCGTTCCTCTACGCACAACACCACAACGGTTACCACGGAGCCGGTGCTATCTCCCGCGGTTTCGAGCTGGCCTCCTACCTCGACGGCCGTGGCGAGAACAGGTGCCCAGACGAGAAGCTCCGCAAGCAATTGTTGCAGCTCTCCAACAACATCATCAAGGAGATCCTCAGCATTTGCAAGCAGCAGAAGATCAACATGGCTCAGGTTCAACTTGCCGAGCTCAGCCAGATCATTGCTCTGCTTGGAGAGCAAGGCGATTACGAGACGCTCGAGTCGCTTCTCACCTCGTTGTGGAACACACGCGATGCTCAGCGCAGCTGGCCGTCCGAAGTGCTCCTCAACCTCGGCCAGCGTCTCATCGCTGCTCGCTACCTTGCTGGTCACCCCATCAAGGCTCTTCGTCTCGCCGAAGACATTGCTTACAACCTCCGACGTGTGCACGGCACTCGTCACCCTGCCACCCTGGAGGCTTTCACCCTGCTCGCGCAGCTCTACACCAGCACTGGTCAACACTGCCAGAACGACAAGAACGCCGGCTTGGCCGCGGACTACTTCAAGAAGGCTGTTGTTGTCCACGAAGACGTGCTCCGCTGGCTCGTGTCCGATGGCAGTGCGTTCGAAGATGACGACGATGATGAAGACACCGCCGCTGCCATCCTCGCCGAACACGGTGTCAAGACCGACACTGGAGATGCCGACGTTGAGATCAGCGATGCAACCAAGAGCCAGCTCGTCAAGACACACCTGGTCATGCTTCGCAACGCTTACCAGCGCCTCGGTGCATGGCCGAAGGACTACTCCGTCTACGAGCGCCTCAATGCCACCGTGTACCGCAAGTACGGCTCGCAGTTGTCGGGCGTCGAGGGCGTGGAGAAGTGGACGGCCAAGGGCTTCGGCGCGGGCAAGTCTCAGACCACCGAGGGCTCCTTCACTGGCATCGGAGACTGGGAGATCCTGCCCAAGCAGTTGCGCGTGTGAATATGCAGCTGATGGAATGCTGAGGTGGAACGGCGGTGAAGATGCCTCCAAGAGAGGCTTGACATGACACTTTTATCATTTCCTTTTATCCCTACCTCGTTCAGAGCTACGACCTGACACTTGTCATTTTCCTTTATCTCCACCTCGTCCAGAGGACACGACCAGATACCAGGGTTTTCTTATTGTCGGCACGCGTGAGCAAAAAGGCGTTTTTTGATTTTGACCTGTTCTGTTGATAGTGCACCGTACGTAACCGTACATATTCATCTAATGCGTCGTCTAAGATCATGCCTATCGTCAGCTCGCCATGTACATGCACACTGCGTCTCGTAAAGAATATGGAGGTGGGTATCACAGGTCATATCATATACTACTTATTCGTCTCAACCTATCCCTTTGACAACGTGGGAACAGGTGCTCGCTCCGCCACGGGCAGCGGCCTCCCACTCGAGTCTTTTGTCTTCACAGGACGAGGCGGCGGCGTGTTGCTTCGACCGCGCAGTCTCTTCCCACCCGCCAGACTGCTTTCCTCGGACTCGTCCTGCTCTCCATCGTCCGCGAACAGCGCAAGGGGTGCAGCGCTGCCCACCCGGCGCGTCGACGTCGTGACTTTCGTCTCTTCCTCGCGATGCCGCCGCCGGCGGTCACTGTCCAGCATCCCTCCTCGTTCATCGCCGCTGCTCTCGTCGCCCTCCGGCGCCTGCGGCTGCACCAGCTCCCCGTCCGCGTTCTCCACGTCCGGCGGGGTGATCCACTCGCGCGGCACCATGCACGGCACCGCGAGGCCGATGCCCGCGGCGCGGTTCAGCCACGCCGGCGCCGCCTTGCCCGTCAACCGCTCGCACAGCGCGCTGGTGAAGTGGTTGCAGTTGCGCGTCAGCAGGTTGTACTCGGGCCCCAGGAACTCGGCGCTGACCTCCTTGACGATGCGCTCCACCTCCTCGGCCGCGTGGAACGTGACGCCCTGCAGGATCGAGCAGCGCAGCGTGCCGCCCGGCGGCAGGTAGCGCGGCCGCGTGTAGTAGACGCCCGTGATGTCGCGGTAGGAGTGGCCGCCGAAGGCGAACTCGCGGTTCTGCAGCACGACGCCCGAGTGCAGCAGCCCGGTGCCGATGGTCCAGAGGAAGGAGGAGATGGTGCCGGGCTGGGGGAAGAGCGGAGGTTAGTATATATGTGCGATGCGCAGGCCGGGAGAGACACTCACGGGCAGGAGATCGTAGACGTTGATTGTGACTTCGATCTTCGGATGGCTTTGCGAGGCGCGGCTTGAAGACGCTCGTGAGCGTCTCGGTTGGTCGGCGGATGTGGTCATTGTGTGCGATGTGCGCTCCCGCGCGGTCTAGATGCTGTGTATTGGTGCTCGCATAAGATATGATAAGTGATCGGAGGGAGGGTGGACAACTGCTATCTGCTGGAGAAGCGTGAGGTCGTGGGCATGCGCGGCTTCAACCTAGGCGTCGCATAGCGTCGCATATGTCTCATCGACAGAAGCTGGACATGCTCCGGTCCAAAATTCACCTCTCGAGATGGCTTCAAGCATCCCACCAGAGCTATATGAGCATCCAGACCTCATCCCATTCCGAGGCCGATAACACCGGTGTGAGTCGTTGTGATGCCTGGCCGCGGCCGATCCCGTGGGGTAGTCAGGAACGCGGGTGTAGACATGGCCATATGCAGCATTGAGAGACTTCAATCCATGTTCTTGTTATGTGGCTACATAAGTACGGGACCTTATTGCCAGTACATATATGATCCCACCCGACGTAGGGGCGACATCTACTCTCCGGACCTCTGCGGAACTTCTGTACTCGCTCTTAGAAACATTCAATCCGTCCCGTCTCATCACAGGCCGTAAGTCTACTCCTCGGACGCCAAGCCATACGTCACTGTGATTGTTGACCGTCTGGTGTATTCACTTATTAAGTTTCCGGCAAAGATGCCCGATACTTCCGCTCTTCTACTCTTCATTATACCAGAAGTCTTTGGCTCGTCATGATCCTGCCGCCGAAATGATTCACCAGCACTCGATCGATCGGCAGGTTTCCGGAATGTCTGCTCCCGACTAATTACAAGTACCTCTGCTAGCACGGCCCAGTGTCCAGCACAAACTCGGGTTTGAGCCTCTTCACACGGTTTCACACGCGAATCTATACGTCTGCTGGAGAACGACGTCCATATACTACATTCTTGAGCTCGTTGAGCTCGCCTGGTAGACAATATGGCTCTTCAAGGTCTTCCAGGCGACACGCCGAAGCTTCTCGGTGGGAAGAGCAATTTCAAGGCTCCCAATGCCAAAAAGCCCAAGGTCCGACCGCCTCGAGGATTCCGTGACAAGATCCCATTCCCTTCGCGATCGTTGCCGACTTACACTGGCCCTTACTCCGTTGGAACTATGGAGATCGAAGTCCCTGCACAGGAACCCCAAACCTTCTCCCATATCTCCCGCGACAACCACCATCTCCTCCAGTTGGAGACCGTGTTGATGACTGTGTATTATCCGGCCAGTCACGAGGATCAACTCAACGATGCAAAACATAAGTCGAAGCTGTCTCGGGAATTATGGTTGGGCAGACCGCGGGTACCTATGGCGCAAGGCTATGGTAAATTTGGTGGCGTGGGAGATCTCGCAGTACCACTTTTCCTGCCGACGATGTTCACGAAGCTACCAGCATATCGAAATGCGCCCGTCGCGGTGTACTGGGCTCCTCCCGTCGACATCAAAGAAGAGGGCGTGCAAGTCAAAACAGAGGTCGGGCCCAGGCCAGAGGGTGGCACAGTCGAGCCATGTTTTCCTTTGATCCTCTTCAGTCATGGATTGGGAGGCACCAGAACGATGTACTCGTCGGTCTGTGGCGAATTTGCGAGTTATGGATTCGTAGTATGCGCTGTAGAACACCGAGATGGTTCCGGGCCCAGATCATACGTCAACCATCCCAAATCTGGGGTGGGAAGCATGCGCGAGCGAGAAGAGAAAGGCCACGTCGACCACTCTGAGACAGAACGCGCGCGAGGGTTCGACATTATCGACTACCTCTTTCCCAAGGACAACAAATACGACACTTCACCGAATAACGACAAGGGCGTAGATCAGGAGCTTCGTCATGCCCAAATTGAGCTCCGGATGGCGGAGCTAAACGAGGCATATCTCGTGATGAAAGAACTTCATGCTGGAAATGGCCAACAAGTCGCGGATCGGAATCTTCGTCAGAAAGGGTACAAAGCCTCGTCATCTCGCGGACTCATTGGGGTCGATTGGACACGCTGGAAGGGTCGCTTTCGTCTTGACTATGTGACAGCATGCGGACATTCCTTCGGCGCCGCGACCATTACAGAAATGCTCCGGCATGACGACAAATTTAACTACCTATCCCAAGGCATCATCTATGATATCTGGGGCGCGGGCACTTCGCCTCCCGAGAAGGACGCTCCCCATCATCGGATCCATGCGCCACTGATCGCGATCAATTCCGAGGCGTTCACATACTGGCCGTCCAATTTTGAACTGGTCAGCGGGTTGGTCAAGGAGGCTCAGATGGAACCTCATCCTGCTCCTGCATGGCTGATGACATTAAGAGGAACAGTCCACGTCTCGCAGTCGGACTTCTCTCTCTTGTATCCACACGTCTCATCATTAGTGCTCAAGATGCTAGCGAATCCGCGAAGAGCTTTGGATCTGAACATCAATGCTAGTCTTGAGTTCTTATCCCATGTCCTACCATCGGATATGGCCAAAGTGAACCGAGCATACAAGAGTGAAGATCTCTTAGAATCCGAGCTAGCCCCCTTGGAGAGAATCCCGACCAGTCAAAAACATCAGCCAAATAAGCAGTACACTGCCGTGAGATTGAAAATCGAACATGAGTGGGTCTATCGTATTTCCCCAGCGCTTTTCAAGAAATTGAAGGCACGAAAATTGGCGAAAGCTGGGAAAGATGCTAGCGTTGGAGACGAGGTTTGGTTGCATTCCAAACCTTCGATCAAGACCATCGAGGACTATCTGCGCAGACTCGACCGACTAGATGAGAAGCGAAAGGAGTTCAACGGTAGACTTCCTATGGCGCGGAACCTAACGGTCGATGGCCGTGATGTCACCACGAATGATGTCGGTGGCCCGGCAAGAGGTGAAAACGTCAGTAAGCAAAAGGCGGATCAGGACTCGAGCACTGGCACGGGCGAAGACAAGCAAGGAAGCTGCATGCAATATGTGGACGACGAGGACAAGACGAAATCTTGAAATCGTCAGTCCAGATCCATCGGGTCTTCTGCGAAAGCATCTAATGTTGTGCTCGTTGGCCCAGGTCTACGGCCATCATCATCGTCATCCGAGTCGATGTCCATAGGATCCCATCCGGGCTCCCTTTCCTCTGGCCGTAGAAGCGTCACTTGGAAGCACCGTTCCAACACTTCGTTTGAGCTGTCCCATGGACACCATTCCCGAAGCACTTTCCACACGGCATCCGCCGTACGCTTTCGTGCTTCATATCTCTCCAAACCGACATCTTCAGTCGTCCCGCGAAGCAATTTGTCGTAGTCGGTGAAGTTGTGGCGGACATGCGCAACCACCAGACTGGTGTAGCGTCGTGCGTTGTAAAACTTGGATGCTGAAAGGTTGTACGTGAAGTCCTTGGCGATACATATATCCAGCAAGTCTTCGAGGCTGTTAACCGGCACGCGTGGGAACAGATCACGCAAGGGGCCGCGGTTCCATTGTCGTCTTCTTTGCAACGCTTCTTCTGGGGAGAGATTCTCCAACGTAACAGATTCAGCGCTTCGGAAGCCAGACAAAGACATGGTGTTAGCAGCCCAGAAGATCTAGCGATATCGAGAAAGTAAGGAAGCCAGGCGAGTCGCTTTCGAGGCAGGAGATGCGATGTATAGTAATGTGTTTGCTGAAGGATGTGAATAATCGTCAAACGCGTGTCGTCGTTCCAAGAAGCGTTTGTGTCTCTGATAGTCCGCCATCAGGCGTAACAGCTTTCACGCGGGTTCATGCATGATGTCTTTCGCTTTAGGAGTTTGGCGCGAATGCAGTTATCCCTTCTCTTCTCTTGTTAGCATCGTGGCTTTATCCTCTATGATCGAGACACTTCGCCCAGTGTTCACCACTGATCAGAGCACTTACCATGAGAACACCCTTCTAGCATAAATTCGCCCTCAGATCTTTCTAGATAAATACAAGCAGATTGAAAAAAGGTATGGGATGTATCAACGTACAGTCCAACTGTGGACGCCGACCCCTCCCTTACACAAGTGATGTCGCTTGTGATATGGACATTGGACGTCTCATTAGTGACCGGAGCAATTTCAATGAAGCCCGAACTGATCGTTCTATGTCATTCTTGTTGGAATGAACTGAAGTGTATGTCTGAGATCTTTAGGATTTGCTCGTCACATGCTTTCGCGATCATTGGGCGTCATGGTGGTATACATGCATCGGCTGCTCCCGCGCTCTTCGGCGTCGAGTGCACGGCCGCAATGTCAAAGTCAAGCCTTGAAGCGGATGCTGTTATCATCGGCGGCTTGAAGGTTCTGATCGCTAGTATGTCGCTTAATGGCGAGGCAAAGATGTGCGTGATCACAGGGTGTACGGGCCTTCGCCATCCACAGGGACTTGAATTCAAGGTAAGGTAAGCAAATTTCTGGAACGGTGCAGCCAAAGGCTACCTACCCTAGGGTCATATCTATATATTCATGCCGGAACCTTGATATATTCTGTTGAGATGCATTTGATGAGTGACTTATACTTAACCTGGACGTCAAGTCATGATGTGTTTAGCGTCGATGAAGGCAGTGTAACAACGGACATTGAAAGCCACAGGTAGCATAGGGTGTCAGTGAGACGCACCGGAGCGCCATGGCTGATGGGTGCGCGGTGTACGATGCTTCCTCCAAAGTCAGAATGGCGGTCCCTGCGATGCTGAAGCCAGGGATATGCGTGCAAGTCTTAGACGCATCTGTTTTCGTGTTCGCCACTGGCTGTCGCTGGAGCTGTCTCCAGATCGTCAGGAAAGGCAATATGTGACAACACAAATCATGTCCCCATTCCATGATACGCTTCTCGTGCACAATGACTTTCACCGCAAGAAAGACTCCTTGCGAACATCTCCACCCAACAATGAAGTCCCCGGAACGCCGTCGCTTTGCAAATGCCATTTTGGCCGAAGAACCCAGAGAGCGCAGATCTAACGCGCATCAGTCATCAAACCCACCAAACTCGTCGTCATCGTTGTCGTTTTCATCTTCCTCCATTTCATCGTCTTGATCAGCGACTTCTTGCTTTCCCTCGCCCTTCCAGTCCTGTAGCCTCTCGTCCTCGAGTGCCTCGACGCATCGTTTCCTCACAGGCTTCGTCAAAGTCTCCTCCCTCAAGCTCCTCAACGGACTCAACAGCCTCTTCACATCCGCCGTTCTTTGCGTGTCCACCTTGTCCAGCTCGTCCACATACACATCGATCACATGAAACCGCACTCCATTTGGTATTCGATGATCGCGCGGCTCCAACGGCCGCTGTTCCAACACTTCCAAGTACCGCTGTGTGAATTCCTCTCCCTCGCTGATGCACAGCTCAAATCCTTTATGTACGTAACATCGTAACAAGTACAAGAACTTGTCCATGCGCAGCGCATCAATCTCCAACCACATCTTGCACATCGTCTCCCAGAACGCAGCGATGAATGCGATCTTGCCGTCGGCTGAGCGCACAGCGTCCGTCAGCCCAGCCAGATCGCGTGCCAGCCGTTGCTGGTTCAACGGCTTGTCCGACATCCACATGCAGTAGAACAATCCCTTCCAGAGCTTGAGGTTTTCCAAAGGGGAGAAGGCGGTAGGCCGGGACAGAAAGGTGCGTAGTGAAAGTATGGCGGCATCGCGCGTTGATTTGGAGGATGAGGCGAGGTTCTTAATGAAAGGGTTGTTTGGCTGGCTGGAGGAGGGCGCCATAGTTGCTGAAGGCATCGTGAAAGGCGACGGAAGACGAACTGTCGGGCGTGTTTCAGTTTGTCTTCAAGTGGAGTTGAAGCGTAGAATCACATCCACACGCATCTGCACCTTCCATCGACAGCCCATGGATTTTTTTTGACGTCGGAGACAGTTCGTATCAGATAAGTGCACGGACTGCGGAGTGGTCTATGCAGATCAGAGGGAGCTCCTCTACCCTCTCTACCTACAGATAACTTTCTTAACGCCTACCTTAAGCAGTATTCTAGGAAGACAGGAATTGTCTTATAATTTAGAGCCTCTATAACATCGAAATATTCTATTTAAGGAGATGTTTTCTCTAGAATAATATATATTAGCTAGAACTAGCTCGCTCTTTTATCAATTGGCGTGTTTGAGTCTAGCTTAGTAAGCTAATAAAATCACTAGTTTTCTAACCAAGGTAGTCTACTAGCCTTAACTTCACCTTTACTTTTACTTATACCTTAAGCTGCTCTACGACCTCTAAGAGGATAGGCTTTGTCTAGCTATCACAATCTAACGCTTTCTAGCCCTTCTACTTCAAGGAGCCTTTGACTTAGCAGCTACGGACCCAAGGACCTGAAAGAACCTACGGCTGAAAGATAATGTCACACGATTTTATGGCATGTACGCGACATGAGCGTGCACGGACCACCCACACCGTGAATCCTCCACCTGCTTCACGCATCGTTTCGCACCGACTGAGCAAGTCTGGGGTATGTACAAACAGTACCCATAGAGTGGTCTAGATCTAACAATGTGCTACAGGAAGAGGAATACCTTCTGATATGGCAAGAAGATGCCCAGGCTTCAGGAGTGGACACGGTAGCCTCCTGGCACTCTATAGCTGAGCTTGCCAACCATCTGTACCTTGTACAGAAGTATATCGAGTCGGACGCTCCTTGTGCGCTGGCAAGCTCACTGTCTCTTACGAATTCGAGGAAGCGCAAGGCACCAGGTGCCGATGCTCAAGTCCCCCTGTCACGTGATGACTCTGGACTACTCACGCCGTTCGACAAGGACGCGATCAGCTTCAGTCGCTCGGCGTCACCGCTTTCAGTGCTAAGCATTGAGTCCAGTAAAGATGATCCAAAGGTTTACAATGGTATCCTGCGGAAGCGTGAAGGGAAGATTGTGGCAATCCCCTCTCAACACCATTCAGTGCCTGATGTCGACATTGCAACTCTGCCAACTAGAGACATGGTTGCCGTGGCCAAAAGCACACCTGTGTCACAGGCCGAGGAGTCTATATGGAGAGCCTTCGCACGAAAGCTGAGACACTATTCAAAGGCGACAGGCACGATGACTCGTATAGAGAACAAAGTGGACCGGTCAACACCATCATTGGCATTCGAATTCATTCAAGATCTTGTGCTTGGTGATGGCACGTATACCATGGATCCAGACGCCGTCGTCGGGTGCAAAGACCCTTGTAGGCCAGACATGGGAGGGAATTGTGGATGCGAGTACACAAAAAAGTGCGCCTGCCTAGAGTTCGCAGCCGTCGATGAGCAAGCTCTCCAACGCGATCCAGAGCGGTACGAGTCATACCGTGAACAGCAGGAGTCCGGTGGAGATATCGATACGACAGGCCTTCCCAAACAATTCCCTTACACCAAACCGAGGGAAGAAAGGCACGTCCCTGTCACACTTCGCAAGCATTATCGTGAAACTCGCAATGTCATATACGAATGTAATGCTAGCTGCAACTGCGGTCCGGTATGCAAAAGCCGGCTCGTGCAGCATGGCCGACGGGTACCTCTGACCATCTTCAAGACCGCGAATCGTGGCTGGGGCGTCTACTGCAATGAAGATCTCGTGGTCGGAGAGTTCATTGACACATATCTTGGTGAAGTCATCACCACACCCGAAGCCGATCGACGAGAAGCCGCCGCAGGGTCACAAAACAAATCGTCGTATATGTATGCCCTAGACAAGTTCGTGGGAGATGGGGACGTCACGGAAGACAACTGCTTCGTTGTGGATGGTCAACACATGGGAGGCCCGACACGCTTCATCAACCACAGTTGTGAGCCCAACTGTCGGCAGTACGTTGTGTCATACAATAAGTACGATCTGCGTGTGTACGACTTGGCCTTCTTCGCCTACGAAAACATCAGAGCAGGCACTGAGTTGACGTTTGATTACCTCGATGAAGACGAGTTGGAAGGGGAAGAACTTGAGAAAGTAAGGGAGGCTCGCGAGAACGATGCCAAGTACACGATCAAAATTCCGTGCAATTGTGGTGCAGAGAGGTGTCGGGGGTACCTCTGGTAGTTGCATACATGAGATACATGGGTCTGACAAAGACGGACTTGATTGTGCTGGACAAATGCGATCGATCGGAGCGATAATGGAAGTGTCCAAGACGGTTTCGTCATTCGCATGCTCCTGCCAGTACTGCATTGATGGACTCTACAGGATTCTGTCCCCTTGCACATTGGCGACTCCGAGACTCGGTCACTGCGCTCAATACGATAGACGAGGAGGCCATCGGTCGCTCGCAACATCTCGACGGATTGCCCGTCAGGAATGAAGTCGAGCATGTAGCATCAATAGTAGTAGAGGCTCAATCAAGTCCCGACATCTCCAAATTCTCACAAATATCAAGCACGTGCCCTCAACTATTGATCACACACGACAGCAACTCAGTGGTGTTGTCTCATGACCATGTACTCTTGCAAGGCAAGGTACCTTGGTCGAGCGTTTCGGCTTCGCATGGGAGTCGCAACGATCCCGGCAGGTAGGGACAGGGATCTGATCGAGTCACTTGTTACATGCCGAGGCGCGGTAGTACTGGATACTGTGAAGTTCATTTCGGACTGGAAGAAGAGAGATCATTTGGAGAACTTCTTACATCTGGAGGACTCGTAACATAGGTAGGGTGAAGCACATTCTAGGCGAACAGCTGTGTCCAGTTCATGGCTTTCGATTTCGACATGTAGCTATTGCTCGTGCTCGCTGCCTGGGGTGATGTGTTCATTCGTGAACGTTATAAGTTCTTGTCCAACTCTGCTCGTTATTCCCCATCGTAGTGTCCAAGCAAGCAAAGACTCAGGTAGGATCTTTGATAAGCAGTAAGTCAAAGTGCATTGGGGGTTTTGCACATGTGATGTACGGAGAGTGAAATGTGAAGACGATGACGGGTGCAGTGGTTAGTCCCGTGCTGCGGGAGAGCGAAGAGAGCCACACCGGGAATTCAGAGAACGGAAACCATCAAGCTCCACCTCTGTACTGGCAAAACTCTTTGCACCGAATCTGCCTTTCACCCTCCCCTCACCCCTCCACTCCTCTCCGTCCGCCTATCATCCTCGATCAATATCTATCTTTCTACTCTCTCCGGAATGTACACCTGGTAAGTCTCGAGTCAG
Organism: Microcyclospora pomicola; assembly: GCA_002786065.1. Taxonomy (NCBI): domain Eukaryota; kingdom Fungi; phylum Ascomycota; class Dothideomycetes; order Capnodiales; genus Microcyclospora; species Microcyclospora pomicola. Next base: position 75,579 of record NHNY01000027.1, on the reverse strand, counting down.
CACCAGAACCCGGTGCCTGTGCGTCGCAGAGTGTCGGCCTTTCAGGACAGCGACGTCTGTAGCTTCCGCGGCGAGCGGCTTTTTTTCTTGCTGGCTGGCGATCCTCGTTTCAACACCTTCACTGAGCCTACTGCTTGCCCAGCACACGACAGTCTCCTCATCGACCAGTCGAGCGCTTCACGACTGTGAGCTGCGGCACTTCAGGCGAAGGATATTCTTCACATTCAATACAGCTCGATTCCGCAACAGATCACGAAAAAGGCTGTTCCCGCCAACTACGCCGAATCACCCGAGATATACCTGCTAGCTTGGGGGTTCAATCTGTACGCAAATTTCGAAACAGGCTGGGAGCACACGAGCAGCAGAGAATTGTGTCTTCCATCGACCATCTGCAGACCGCGTGCATCCTGGGCAGCTTGTCAAACATTCGGGATCGTTGGCTGACCACTCTTTGTCCCTGTCAGACACGCGTCGAAGACCTTCATTGCTTCATCGGCAGCCATATCTCCCGCAACGCTTTTATCCACGAGCGAACATACTCATCACGCCTTCCTGCGGGCTGTCATCCAACCCTGCAATAATCTACCTGTCAGCCATCGCAACCCCGTTCAGTACCAAGCCACGCCTTGAGCACAAGAGCTGGTTGTCGGAAGTTGATAGTCCGGAGCTTGTCAGTGAGAGGTGCATATTCGAATCCAGTGACAAGAGCGGCGGTAGACGGACGCTGCAGAGTCTTGTGGACAAGCCCGTGTGGGCAGACCTTGTTTGAAAGGTCAGCGACCGCAGGGAGGAGCTTTCACCCAGGACACGAGCGACCTGCGCATTACCATGGCTACTGTCGGCTCCAGCCCCAGCGGCTTTTCATACGCACAAGCAGCCAAAGGCCGAACCTCGACGCCGGCATCGCAGCCAAACAGCAGTAAGGTCACCTCTGGGACCGCAACACCCGCGACAGGCACTTTTTCGGAACTCGCACCCGGCAGCAATTGGGCAGATGATGTGGAGGCTAGCACAGGTGACAGACCTCGTGAGCAGCCCAACGGAAACAGCGAGCCTGTCGCTCCTTTGCCGGCGAAAGAGCACGTAGTGGAGCGTGCGAAGCTCGAGGACAGACTCATCACTGCAGTGTCAGGTGTGTCATCGCCGGAACTTGCAGCGACCTCTAGCACAACTACCGATGATCACTCATCGTCCACAAATAATGGATCATCATCTGAAACCACCTGGGAGACCAAATCACATAACTCGAGCTCTGAGCCTGCCTGGATTGCCGAGCGTAACGCACGCCAGATCTCTGCACACCCAGGCGAAGACAAGTCTGATGACAAGGACGGCAGAAAGCAGAAGAAGGGTAAAGAGTCACCAATACCGCAACCTCCACCCAAACCGGTGGTCCTGCAAGATGCTCCACCACCAATGGTGAACCCATGGGCAAAGCGAGCTGAAGACGCCAAGGCAAAGATTGTCACACGAACCCCATCTCCAGCTGAGGCCACACAAAACAATGCGTCTGTATCGAACATCTCCACATTGAAGGAGAACCAACGTCCACAGTCGCGAAAGACGAACTCTGCCCCCGGCGTATCTCGGAACGAAGACCTTCCATCCGGTGCAGACAGCAGGAAGACAAGTGGCCCTCAAGTGAAGCGAGCCAGTGATGCCCGTATTACTCCCCTTCGCCAAGGCCCCAAAACAGGTGCCGATGAAGCTGCCAAGGTGGCAGTGCCAACCCGCCCTACACCTCCTACAGCGGCACCACCGTCAGTCAGAGATCAGGTATCCTGGCCTACACCCGAGACTGCTCAGGAGAAGGAGCGTCTCGATTCTACGGATAAGGAGTCCGCGGACAAAGCAGAAGAAGATGCGACTCCAACAAATAAGCCTCGCAAGAAGACAGCATGGGCTACGCTCGCGGTCACTCCCTCGGTCGTCTTCGAGACGCAGAACATCAAGCGCGGCGATGGCCTGCGCGTGCCAGGTGGTGGTGAACGAGGTGGCCGTGGTGGACCTCGTGGACGAGGTGGTATTCGTGGAGGCGCCAGTGGTGCGGCTGGAGGAGATCGAGCAGCTCGCCGAAACGATGACGAGAGCAGTCTGCAACGCGGTCGTCCTGGCACTGCAGAGCGTGAGAGCACATTACTTCCCGGAAAACCCAACCGCGCGTCAAGTGCAAATTCGCTAGGCGAGAAGGCGAAGGAGCCACGTGGTGACCGCGGTCCGCGCGGCCAAAGCCTGGCAGACACACGACCATCGAACAAAGTCGCTAAGCACGCGAACGGGGACGTGTCGGAGAAGCTGCCAACAAAGACACGCCTTGGTGATACTACCAAGCAAGCAGGCACCGAGGCCAAGCCAGAAGAGAGCAGTGTAGAGTACAATGTCCGTGGCAACTCGAGTTCGACACAGACAGAGCTCAACGGCGAGCCGGCGGACGTTCCAGAGCGTAGTGCACCCCCTGTTCGTATGGTGCCGTCAGACTCGCGCAAGGAGGTGCGTGCATACGACGGACCATCTCGCGGTGGCAAACGCGGCGGTCGTGGTCGTGGTACAACGCGAGAGTTTCTGTCAGGTCATCAAGCCAACCACGCATACCCGAACGGTCAGTCGGCAGAGTTCACAATGCCTGGCGCTGGAGTACCTCCATCGCCTGGTGCGTACTCCGCCCGCGGCAACCATCAGTTCTCATACACGCAGCAGGGCCGTGGTGGATGGAACGCTCGTGGCAACTCTCGCTCACATTCAATACCTCTTGAAAACGTCTATGGCGCTCGTTTCGGCCCATACGGTGCAAATGCACACCTCCCACCAGTTCAGACTTACGTCCCTGGAATGTACGACTACTCCGCCGGCTACCCGATGACAGCTATGCCCTTCACTCCATCCATGGACCCCTTCCAGCTCGTTCACCTAGTCAAGACTCAGCTCGACTACTATTTCTCACTCGATAACTTGCTCAAAGATATTTTCTTGCGCAAGAACATGGACTCACAGGGTTTCGTGCTACTCGACACCATTGCGCGTTTCAATCGTGTCAAGCAACTCACCCAAGAGAAAGACATTCTCAGAGTTGCATGCCTTCAGTCAGCAGAAATTGAAGTCCGCATCGGTGAAGACAATAAGGAACGCCTGCGAAGGCTGAACGGCTGGGAGCAATTCGTCATGCCGTTAGATCAGCGTACATCAGAAGCTCAGAACGAGGGACCGCAACAGCTACGAGTACCGGACACTCCATCTCTACCGTTCCCTCCGCCGCAATTCCATGCTCCGATGTCGGCTGGTCCCTTCCCCAATGGTCAACGATCTGATCGAAGGTCGTATGACGCTGCATACCCGATGGCGAATGGATTTGCACCACAGTTTGCTGCTATGCCGCAGGCAGGCATGTACCCAGAGATGATCGAGGCAGATGTTGCTCGGGGTAGATCGACCAAATCTCCAACTCACGAAAATGGCGTCAGTCCTGCGCAGCAAATCATCCCAGGTGCAGATGTGAGGGACCTTGAGCCTGACGTCTTCCCAGATGACGCAGCGAGCGCATTAACGGTTGTGGTGAAGCTAAAACAAGACCAACCACAGCGCCTGCCATATCACTCTGCTGCTTCACGCACATTCTCCAATGGCTCTATCGACTCTCGTGCGATTTTCGGTGAAGCCGAGAAGAAGCCAGCCGATGACCAATCAGCCCCCAAGACCAATGGTGACATCTCCAAGACTGGCGCCGAGGCCGACGTCAGCATCTCTCGCGAAGTGAGTCCAGCTAAGTCTGGCACTACTGAGCGTAATGCAGCTCAGTCCGAGATCTTCTGGATGAAGGATCAACCGAACCCGGTGCCTGCTCCTCCGGATGTCACGATGGAGCCATACGTAACTCTCCGCTTCAAGGCACTTGATCAGCGGAGCCATGCTGCCACCGGAACCTGTCCATACGATCTTGAAGTGCTGTATCAGTTTTGGTGCCACTTCCTGATTCGCAACTTTAACGGACGTATGTACAGTGAGCTTAAATACTTCGCCGGCGAAGACGCCAAAGTACGCCACAACGTGACTGGACTCCAGAATCTCATCAAGTTCTACTCACAAGCTCTACTAAGTCACAACCCGATACGCGATCGCGTTCTTCGGGATTGCGTGGAACTTGTCGAGAATGAACCGCAAATCCTCGAAGGTCTAGCATTCAAGACTCTACGTTCTGCATGGCGGAATGGCGCCCTCAACCTGAAGAACCGCAAGAAGCTTGCCGACATGACCAAAGGCCCACTTATGGAACGCCTGGACCGCCTTCCGGAGAACTGAGTATGCTCCACTTCAACATGCTCATGCTTTCTCTCACTATTGACAAATGTGTTCGATCGGTACACAGGTTGTCTGAGGCATTTGTTAAAACCTCTAAAATTGCCTGCCGTACCATCTGCGCCATCTGTTCGCTTTTGCGCTCCTGATTGCTAGGACGATACCGCGCTTCACTTTCACGCATGGTCTTGCATGCAATGCTCTTCACCAGTTAGTACAATTTGTGCTTGCTTTTCGCCCTGCCAGGAGTTTCGGCGTCTGATAGTTGGGACACGTCACCCCTCAAAAGCATTTTCAGCATGCTTCACGATTCGTGGTAGATTACCGAGCATAGAATATTCTCCATTATCCAAACGGAGCGAAGCAGTCTGTTTTTACCACGTTCGAACTTGATACTGCGTATCCTTTCATGATCTCCAAACACATCGGTGAAGGGCAGAAAGGCTTTTCACAGGATCTCTGCGACTACAGAGATATAACGTCCATGCCTGCGCACAGCGCACCTTATGGTATGACCAGTGGTTGCCTTTACAATCTGCGGTCACGTTGCAGCGTTTTCGACTCACACAAAAATTTGTTTCTGGCGTTCACTCATGGTTTTCAAGTTCATGCATCCACTTTTACCGAGCAACTTGTGCTTCAGGACTTCGTGCTCGGTCTCTTCAGAGTCACTGTAGAGCACACCAGACTGCGGGAAGCTCAGTCATATTTTGCAGTTGCATTCCAGAGGATACTGCTCCTGTTCGATCTTTGTTAGCCACTTCCAAGCCCTCAGCCCTAGCAGATCGTTGGCGGCTTAGCGAGCGGATGGATGAGTGCTCTCGGCGCTCGAAGTTGTCGTTGCTCACATTCACACAAGAGACCCGCAGAACAAGCGGCAGCCTGCTCGTGGAGGAGCCCGGTCCTGCGTGCTCTGTACTGGCACGTTGCACGGACTCACGGTGGTCGCAGGACTGCTTTCACGTTCGCGATCGTGCCCGTGGAATCGAGGGATGAATCATGTCGAGCGTGGCAAGTAGTGCTGGATGCAGAGGCGCAGCCGTAGCGATAGTCGCGCGTGTCCCCTCGCTCCAAGCCATGCTACGTTGCGAATGTGCTGACGCCGAAACATTTTCTGTCGCGTGTAGCTTGCGGTTCGATTCGTTGTTATGTATATTAGCACACAAAAAAAAGAAAAGCAGCGTTTTGGTCGTGCATGCTTCGCCCCCACCGAGTGGTGATGTGAATACCCGATGTTGTATCCTCCACGCTTTCCTTTCGCTATATGTACAGCCTCATTATCTTTGGACACTCTCACGGCCAGTCCGGATCCTCCAGCCTCTCAAACACAGCCACGAACTTCTGCCCTCCATTCCTCGTCACCTTCTTCCCCTCCTCCGTCTCCGTCCGCATCACCGCCACACACTCATCCGCCTCGGTCTCCGCATCCCCGACCCGGGCGAAACTCGGATGCGCGTCGAAATGCCGCACCATCCACAGGTGCAGGTCCTCGACGTCGGTGATGGTGTAGACGCGCCCGCCCGGTCGCAGCACGAACGCGTACTCGCTGTTCAGCGTCGTCGACACGATGCGCGCCTTGTGCTTGCGCGCCTTGAAGTGCGGGTCCGGGAAGCACAGGAAGATCTTGCGCAGCTGCGCCCGCGCGAACAGGTTCGGCAGGAACTTCATCGTGTTGGCCCGCAGGCTCGAGCAGTTCTGGTACAGGCCGGGCGGGGCGAGCGTCGTTGTCGGCGTGGGCGTGGGCGTGGTGGCGGCAGAGGCAGAGGCGTGCTGCGCGCGCAACGCTTTGGCTTTCTGCTGCACGAACTCCGTCACCGACGTCCGGATCTCCAGGCCCAGGATCAGAGTGTCGGGCATGCGTGGCGCCAGCGCGAACGTCAGCCCGCCGAAGCCGCAGCCGATGTCTGCTACGTCCACTTGCTTGGTCATGACGGGGCGGCCTGATCGGGAGGCTTCCGGTCTGTTGGGATCTGGTGTGTCAGGTGCTGCGACAGCGAACGCTGGGTAGTGCGTCGACCAGTCCATTGCCGCTGGCGACTCGGGACTAGATCAGGTGTTAGTGAGGAATGTTCAGCAGCCATGTTGTAATTTCATCGATATCGTGAATTTTCCTCTATCTCCCGGAGAATTGTTCTCGTCCATCTCTATCGTCCAAGTTTTGAAATATTCGTCTGAGGGATCAACGTACTATACCAGATCATGATCCGAGAAAGGGTTGGCATGCGCTCGCTGCCGGTAGTACTTTTTCTGCGGCAGCTCGCTGTCGTCCGTGGCGCGGAGATCGGAACGGCGTTGCTTTTTCTTCGGCGGGCCAGCCATTATTCTGGATATGCCTGCGATCCTTCGAGATCTTGTGAGAAGGGGATCTCAATTCGATCCTTGTATGTTTAGAAAAATGGTATAGAGATGGAGATGCGGTCGACGCCAAGACACGCTATTGTAGGAGTTCCCGTGATGTGATTGGTCTGCCCCGTCAGATTCGTCCGGAGTGAGGTCTTGAGTGCGACTGTGGCTTTCATATAGATCGATATACATGTAGACCTCGCTATCAGTCGGTTAAACATGTATGCTCATGTACTATACTGCAGGTGATTCTGAGACAACGAGCCGGTCAGCCACAGTGGCGGATGCCATGCGTGCACAACACATGACTAAATGCTCTTGAGATATTTCATCGCTACATATGTGATCCGTTGGCGGATCCTGCCATCGCCGAACGCTATCACCAAACACCTCAACTCCGCATCGATACAATTGTTCTCAACAGCCCTCGTGCATCCGGCATGTTACCGGAATTGGATCGCGGGCATACAGCCCATGTCGTCCACATGCTGCAACTCCAGTCGCTGATACTTCTCACTCTTGGCGTGAAAGTAGATCCCGCTCACACTGCCGGAACATTGGTTGAAACATATGTAGTAGAAGCCCTCGAAGCTGGCGCCGGTGATCGTCTTAACTCGGTGGTCCGGCACGAGGAAATATTCTTTCCAGCGCATGAAGAGATGCTCACGTTGTTGGTAGTTTTTGAGAGTGAAGTTCGGTGATTTGGCGGACTTTGCTAACGGGCGCCATGCTGGGAAACGTGCCCAGTGTTGCAGATCGACCTTTTCCGAGCTGCCCCATGATGGGTGTGCGGTCTTGAAGAAGTGCTTGGGACCGATGATCTCGCCCTCGAAGAACGTGGTCAAGGTGGGATGGTCGTCAGTAAGACCTGTCAAGACCTATCAGTCAACATCTTCATCTCAAAAGTGATGTTACAGTATTGAAACCAACCTTGTATGCGCAAATACCCGCAAAGGAATGACTCCGCTAAGTCCACATCCTTAATCTCGACCTGTACATCGTATATTTGCCGATCTGATTGTTGCGTGCCTCTGAACTTGCTACCCGGCCGTAGGAAGGAAGATGTCGCTCGTTGTGGGGTCTTTGCAATGCGCCGTTAGCTTCAAATTATCCTTCCTTCGTCTCGAACGTTTAGCTTACCCTCTCGTGATTGTGTGAATGATACATATACATCGGCAAAGGCGCTTCCGGCGATATTGCCGCGGTGGACATGGACTGTGCCAGCCGCGCTTCGCTCTCGTGGAGAGGAATGGTGGTGTCCAGACATCCGACCTCACTCGCTGCTTCTGCGGTGATTGCTGTATCTTCTGTCGGGTGTCCTTTGTCTGTCACCACCGGTATTTGGCTTGGTTCGATATGCGCATCGGGCTCAGGCGTCGGTTGTTGTGTGGTCACATGGTCACCATCCACGATATCGCGCGCTGCTGCTGCTGACGGCGACTCATCCTGATCTTCCCTGCGCTCTCTCCGCGAACCACTCTCTCTATCTTCCTCGGGCGGACAACTCGCAAAGCTGGTCCGTGATGAGAGTCCATCAAGCGGAGGTGTGGGTCTCGCCGTCGTCTCGGGCATGGTGGTGTGTGCGTGGTAGGAAGGGAATCAGACAGTCGTCCGGGATCATCGACACATGACATGTACAATCATGGTATACAGGAGCGGTTGTGCTTGACGCAGGCATGCACACTCGGGGTCACGCGATGAGAGTGGGAGTGGATGTTTCTCGCGCAGCCGAAGTCGTCTATCTAGCTAATGACATGACGTGCTATTTGGGGATGGGTCGAGTGGAGATGGGATGGGATGGTGGCCTTAAGCTTTACACTTCATCCGGAGCCGATATGCTCGCGTGGGGGCCATGAGTACTGTACTGTAATGGGAACTCCATGCGTCCGACTATACATAACATAACGCAGATTCCATGTCTCTTCACCAGGGGCTCGAAGTCCGCGACCACGTTTCTACCGTGAAGAAGACATCGCAGTCAGGCATGTCAGTAAGAATCGCGATAAGACGAAGTATTGCGGTTGTTGCGACGAACACATATCATTTCAGCCTCCAAGGCAGCCCTGCATGAATACGTGTATGCGGTACTGGTACAGCAGAATATTGGTAGACATACATGCATCTGAAGTCGACCATGCCCAGCCTTGCAATGATGGCGAGCACAGATCGACAGCTGTACTATCAATACATCTCTCTCTCCTGCACATCCAAAACACTTCATTCCTCGTCTTCATCATCGTCCACCACTCTCCGACGCTTCGCCTTCGCAGCTTGGGGAATATCATCGTCCGGCTCTCCTTCCGCGTCTTCTTCATCGTCTGGCTCAGCCGCTCGCTTTGGTGTGCGTTGGCGCGGTCGAGAGAAGTCGTCGACGATTCCATCATCAGGATCATCATCGTCTTCAACTTCCTCCTCTTCATCCGAGCCAGCAAGGAAGTCGTCTTCTTGATCATACTCGTCTTCCTTCTGCGAGAAACGGTTTCGGCCAAAGTCCTCGTCGTCACTGTACTCGCTCCCTCTACGAGCGCGCCGTTTCTTGGGTGCAGCACGCGGTCGGCGAACACCGCCACCGAGCTCGTCGTCTTCGAGCATGTCTGTGCTGAGACCACCCCCGAATCGTCCCGAAGATAAACCATGTCTGCCCAAAGCCCGGCTTGAGCGTTCCTGATCGCGTTGCACTGCGTTCTCACGGCGGCGCTCTGCTTTGGCTTTCTCACGCATGGTACGCTCAGCTTCCTCACGGCCGTGCTCTGGATTCAGCTCCGCGAGCGATGTGTCGATGAATCCGGCTTTGGACTTTGTCGTGTTAGCCGCCTTAGCCAGAGCAGCTTCGAGTCGCTGAATGGCATCGTCGCTGTCCACATCAGACTCCTTGATTTGTAGACCTCCGGTGAGCTTATGTGCGACCAACAGAGATTCGAGGGTGTCATGCGGCACCATCAGGTAGGAGTATGAGTCTTTGCTGGGATCGAACTTCTCGCCTGCAATAGCTCCCATGCCTTGGCGCCCGACCTTGTTCCCATCTCTCACGCTGAATGGAGTAGGCTTGGCCGGGTTCCGCTGTGGTGCAGCCATAGGATTGCCTTTGAACTCGTATTGTTTGAGAGGTTCCGATGCAAGTTGTAGAGTGATGGATCCATCCGACCAGCGCAATATGCGAGCGTTTGATTGCATTTCTGCGGGATCTGAAGGAGAGTGACGCCAGCGGATGGTGGTCATTGCCGTATTGTATGCAGAGAAGGTTTCACTCGGCTCTTTCTGGGAGTGGTGGTCGGTGGTTGGAGGCTGGAAAGTGCTGTACTGGAATTGCTCGGGCTTGATCTCGAGGTTATCGGGAATTTTCAGGGCGTACAGCTGGCGATATATTAGCACAGGGAATTGGGAAAGCAGTCCAGTGCACATACCTCGCCATCGCTAGGTTCTGGTAGTGGTTGGCGTGGAAATTCAAGATCCATCACCACTGTTTGCTCCTCGACGTATTCTGGTTGACTCTCCACAGGCGCCCGGTCTGTTCTCCCTTCGTCGTCGCCGGAGTCCAGCTCTTCGTCGTTGAGCTGTCGACTTCTGCGCAGAATCATTAGTCTTTAGCATACAGTTTGTTGGATGTTTGCGACACTCACTTCAATGGGTCGTCGGGCAGATCGTCGTCATCATCACCAAAGAGATCATCGATGTCTCCTTGTGGCTCCTCCTCTTCTTCGTCCGCGTGGCCGTTTTGTATTGCATTGCGTTCCCGCCTTCTTGAATTTGTCTGTATGTCTTCATCTTCATCTTCATCTTCCTCCTCTTCATCGTCGTGCTTGCGCTCAATGTCACCTGGCTTCACTTCAAGATCCTCCCGCCTGCCGATGGCACTGGTGATCTTGCCAGGCACACCACCATCTTGTCCGAGGTCGTCCGGCTCCGGGGTTAACGCCTGATTCACTGCGACAGCAGCGACGGAAGCCATATCGATGCTGAGGCCAGCTCAGCCGAAAGGTACCAAGGGATGAGGTAGATTGAGGTGCGGGATATCAAGCAATGCGCATTATCGCGTGATGCACCGGAGGCTGAAGGAATAGTTGCAGACGCGGAGGATGAGGAACGAAGTGAATACAGAAAGACTTCACTTGAATATCCCAGTCGCGCCAGTGAAGCTCGCGCGACCTTCGACTTTCATCAATGCGCATTGTGACGTGCCGGGCCGCATGCCTCAATAGGACTTTTGTCACTACATCTCCTATTGTGGCCACATTTCGTTTGCGTGTCTATAACATCATGTAGGGTCTTACTCAAGGATCAGATGAACCGTCTGTACTCATGCGCTCAGTCTGTTGAGTGATGTGTTCTGTCAGACCGCCTAACGTGCGATCAAGACCCAATACTGCAAATCGGCAATCGTGATCCCAGTACTTTAATGGTCATTGCTCTGCTTCCTGGAGTGCCCCCCGAGCGTCCAACTCAGCATTATTCGACTGACCAGACACGTCTCCCCCTTTTATGTGATAGTAGTCCGGAGTTCGTCTTCACCTCTAACATCGTTCTTCCACTTCTTGTCCTTGCATTTGCACCTTCACTTGCCAATTCGTATCGAACGGCGCTGATCATGGCCTCGTGGATGAACAACCTGTAAGTCTGATCCCCGGGACCTCTCTTCATCTGCAGTGCCATGGGAACGAGTCCACGGGAAGATGCAACACAGTGGCGGTGCTTGGTATTGAAGTCGAACGCGTATGAGGGAGACACGAGGCAACATTTTGCTTTGGACCGGACGACGATCGAGGTGGAGTAAATCCCAGCACGAAAGCTCTCGCCTTTGCTACCTGCAGGCCCCGCTGCAAGCGGTGAGAACAACGCTTTTTATGACCCGAACAACGGCGGGACCTGCGCTATTCATTCTCGTCGAGCTCCCCCGGATGTTGTCTGGAGCCCGGCGCCTCATGAGGATCCTGGACTTTTACTCCGAGGTCTACCACTTTTCCCTTTTCCATTCTCAGCATTGTTTCGTGCGCTCAGGCAGTGCTGCAGCGTCTCGCAACCACCACCGGTATTATGGCTCCGTTGACTGTCAATGACGGCTTTATTAAGTACGTATCACCAAGTTTCGTTGTAAACGACATCCCAGGTTCAGCAACTTCGGGAGCACCCCGCAACCTCAAGGCAAATCCTTTGGTTGTTGTTGTGCGAGACCATATACAGGATGGGATTTGCTGGACAACGGATTATTACCAAGACTCGGCATAAACATTGGAAACATGTCTCCACAGCTGCTTGTCCTTGGACTGTCTTTATGGTTGCGGACAGTGGGGTGCTGTCGGAACCTGCTTGGCGCTCGCCCCGCAACCATCGGAGACACATCTCGACATCACAAGTTGCCTTGCAAGCATACAAGCTTCGTTCCCTGGAAATAGGTCTGAGACGTTGAGGCAGCACAACCATATGTTCTTGGAACAACACACTTATGCGGACCATTCTGAGTGACTTGCGAGATACCCACAGAGTTGCAACCGACTGCCCGTCTCTCCATAACGACTGTCAGGCTGAGGATCGTGATGCCGCTATCGCCAGATCGAAGTCGTTGATGGAAAATACTCTGACGCATTCTCATCGACTCATTTGTGCACTTCGTTGCTACATCGCATCATGTCGTGGCCGTGGACGCAGAGCACTACGTGCAGTTCGCCACTTGGGCGCCATTCCATCCCGCACCAGAAAATGCAAAGAGACCAGAGTTCCCGGGCCTGGCAGACTGCTGGATATCCTACCCGGCCGGGAATGTGTGTTCGACTTTGGACATGCCACCAGGGCCATTTTCCTCGACCCTCTCATGATTTCCTGCACCAGTCGACATCTGTGGATGAGCTCTTTGGAACATGATTGGCACACGATATCCTAGCTGCTGAACACTCTCGAGAATTTTGTATTCGTCACCATGATGTGCCACCACAAAGCTTTCTTATATGTGGCTAGCAAGCGACTGTGGGCTCTCTTTTTCAGAGCATAACATGTCTGGTCACGTTCTCAGACGTGCCTCGTTCGTGGGCATCTCCAACGTGTCGCAGGAGTTCACACGGATCGTTTCAGTCCCAACCAAGGCCAGCATGACGGGGCCTTGCAGTACCCGTGCCAGTCGACGTAGTCCTACGCCCTTGGTGTCGACCGAGATCGACATGGTTAACAAGCCCCTGAACTTGTTTTGGTGTTGTCATCTTTACACTCGACAGCATTGGTTGCAAGCACGAACGTGTCACTCTGCACAAGAGCCGAGATGGGGGCGGGAGCCAGATTTTTTGGCTTGACCACCACATGGCTGTACTGCGGCTTTCACATGATGCTGCCCCTCGTGTTATCTCGAAGTACACACACTTGATTGTCATTCGCACGTGCTTTATACAGGCTTGGCACATACCACTAGTCTGGCAAAGCAACATGCGGCGGAGCAGCAAGACAACACTTCTACTTCTCCTTATGAAGACGCTGCGTCCATGCCAAACCAAACCTGAATAGCTGGACAACAGACACCTGTCACGCTGCACTTGCCACTAGGTGCTCTCCCCTTCTCAACTCATCAGCACGGACAACGACACATGCTCGATGTCAGCAGCATCAAGCATGGACACTACCACGGACTTCGGACAGCACGTCCTCATCTTTCACATGGATGACGTGGATGATGTGGATGACCATGAGCCCAGCTCGATACCAGCAGCATCACCAAGCATGGACCTTACCACGGACTCCGGACCGGACATTTTCGATTTCGATATGGATGGCGACGACGTGCCACATGTTCAGGAGAGATTTGATAGAAGACGTGCTGACCTTGAGGACTATAGTCGCGCTTTTGGGCGTGGATCCAACCAAACTCGTTCTGCGAACCCCCCTCCAAGTCGAGGAAACACATCATCACCATCACCTTACAGTCCGTCTTCACTTGGTCCGCCGAACATACCCCTAGCACCAGCATCACCGTCCTTGACCGCCAGTATGACCGCCAGCGATATGGTGTTCCAAGAGAACTCCCAGAAGACCCCACTTTTCTTCAAGGAACAGCAATCAGGGTTCATTGTCAAAGGCAATTTCATGACACTAGCAGCAAAACCTGCTCTTGTCTCCGAAGCTGAGTGGATCGCACACCAAAGTACGTGGCAATATCCTACACATGAGCATTGTTCCGTGCTGACCTTTTCCCTAGTCGCCGAGCAATATCGCCTACTAAGTGGCATGCTGAAATGCGTGGAAGGGGAGAACCGCAGCACAGGACGTGGAGTCTGCAATGAGATTAACTGTCCCACTATGGCAGCTGGAAGGTGAGTGCTGGCATTTCGGTAGGAAGCACGGATGCACCGTTAACATAACGACAGCGTGACCTACACGTGGATCGACACAAACCGGAACCCCATCAACCTACCCGCCCCTATCTACATTAAGCACATTCAGACCTGGGTCAGCGGCAAAGTCCAAGATCCAGCCACCTTTCCCAGCGATGGCTTCATCTCCGCACCTCCAGTAGCCACCGCGGCCCAGATCCAAGGAGACCCCAACTACTGGTTCGGCAAGAGCGACGGTTTCCCGCAGCGTTTCGAGACTGAAGTGCGCAACATGTACAAGCAGATGTTCCGCTGCTACGCGCACCTCTACTGGGCACATTGGATGGACTTCTGGCACCTCAACTGCTACCGCGACCTCAACACCTGCTTCGTCCACTTCGTCAACGTCGGCCGCATCTTCAGCTTGTTCAGCGAGAAGGATATCGAGCCGATGAAGCCGCTCATCGACTTGTGGGTCCAGCAGGGTGTGCTCCCCGAGCTGACGAATACGGAGCCGAGCAATCCAAAATTGCCAGAGAACACTCCGGCGTCTTCTTCGTGAGGCCTGGTGGGACTGCTCAGGCACCAAATACAGCACGTCAGTTGAAGTCGTCATGAGCGCACGAGTGATTGGAGGGAAGGAAATGGCGTTTTTGGCGTTGCACAGACAAGACCACGAGGCATACGGATGGCACTGAGGGGATCTTCTTGTGGTCAAGGTGCGACGAAATGCATAGCGAAACGGTGGGAGGTGATGAGCGGGACCAGCAATCGCCATGTCTTGGACCAGCGTGGGAGAGGTCTCCCTTCCTCCCAGGTCTCTTCTTCGTAACATCCTCTTGGGATGAGCCAGGCTCGACCTTTTAGAGTAGGATTCACAATGACCCACAAACTTTTCCGCATTCGCCGCGTTTCTTTACTTGTTGTTGCTCCTCAACTCGAAGCATTCATGACGTTGTGCTTTTTAAACATGTTACGTCCTTCGCTACCACTCATACACATCAAGAGTTCTTCAGAGGTTTGAGACAGCGCAAAGGGGATCATATGGTAACAACGACTCCTCAGCGAAACCACCAATTAACAGATCCAGTCATCCCCTCGCCCACACCCTTGACACTATGCCACCAGCCCTTGGGGATGAACATGCCATCTCCACTGCTCAGCTCCGCCTCATACATCACCATCCCTCTCATCCCTTGGCCCCATATCTCTCGCTCCAGCACCTCCTTCTCCACCCCACTCATCATCTCCTCGCCGCGCAGCCGCTCGTGCGCGCTCCCTTGGATCTCCTCCTGCACCTTCGCAAACACGGCGCGTCCAGCCTCTGGCCGCAGGACCCGCACCACCTTGCGGCCAGCCAACTGCACAAAGACATTTGGGTTCGGATCGCGGTGCAGCGGCGTGTAGGTCGGAGCTTCGCCGAGCCAGAGCGCGCTGGCGTAGATGTCGCCCTTGCCGGCGCTGCGGACGATATGGGGGACCGGGACATCGTCGCGGAGTTGGCCGGGCAAATCGTCCAGGCTGGCCTGCGCGAGATAGATGCGGGCGGTGGGGACGGCGAGCGACGCGCTGCTACTAGTGAAGAAGGTCGCGTCAGGAGCGGTGCGTTTGCTGCGGCGCATGGGGCGAGCGGTGGGGTGGTAGGCGTTGAAGTAGCGCGCGTGTTGAGGGGTAGGGGAATGAGTGGGCCGTCGGTAGGAGGAAGAGGAGGCGTGGACGCACTCGAGGAAGTAGGACAGCGATTGCTCGATGCGTGCGAACTGCTGCTCGTGCGAGATCTCCAGCGGGACTCGTGTTGCGCCGAAGCGCGCGAAGTAGGATCTGTCGAGAACAGCGGCGGCGGACGAGGGGCGTTCGTGTTCACTTCCCGACGAGCTCATGAACCACTTCTTCACCGCTGGCATGTCGGCGAAATAGCCCCGAGGAAGCAGAGCGGGTGTCGCTGGATCGAAGGCTTCATGGCGAAAGGTCTCGACCGTGGCATTGGGCAGGACAGGGATCGAGCGCAGACTGGCGCCGACGGTGGTGTAGCTTCTACATATCGCTGGAGGCGGCCGAAATGCTCGTCCAGCGAGCATTGGCGTGTGAGGTGTGAGACACCAATGTGAGGTTGACAGACGATGCTTTGCGGAGGTGAAGACGTCCAAGCATTGATGTCATGTGAAGACGCGGAATGCGCGCGCTTCTCCATGAAGAGTTCAGCTCACTGATCAATGGCTTCGATCCTTGCCTGACACATCATGGATATGTGCTTCATGTTAGCTCGCCACGAGTAAAGCTGTTTACGCTTAGTATGATGGTTGGTTCCTGTTGAGCATGCGCTGAATAGTATTGTGCGCGTTTATGTGAAGGTGATGGCACATTTTCGTCTATCAACTTCCAGAACAAACCACAGATCCTGATATAGAGTACGGTATATCCACAAACACACAACTCCTCGCTGTTCCCTGCCCACAATTCTTCCACTCTTCACCGCCCGTTGGCAATCTCCACCACCCGACTCGCGGCTTCCGCGAAGCCATCAAATGCCTCCAGGCTCAATCCGCTTTCCGCGATAATCTTCTGACCCTTCTCCTCGTTCGTACCACGTATGCGGACCACGACGGGTACGTTCTTCATATCTACCTCTTTGAATGCAAGCAAGATGCCATCGGCGATCATGCCGCCATCCGTCAGGCCGCCGAAGATGTTGACGAAGATGACCTTGACGCGTGGGTCCTTGAGGATGATCTCGAACGACTTCTTCACCGTCTCCGACGTCGCTTTGCCGCCGGTGTCGAGGAAGTTGGTCGCGATGCCCCCGTGCTGACGTAGCGCGTCAACAGTGTTCATTGCGAGGCCGGCGCCGTTGACTAGTGTGCCAATGTTCGCGGCTGGATCGTCGAGATGCACGTAGACAATGCCATCTTTCTCGGCTTCGATCTCGGAAGGATGTTCTCTATCCTTGCCACGAAGGCTATGTATATCTTCCTGTCGTTTCATTGTGCGGAAGGCGGAGTCGTCGAACTGCAGGACTAGACTTGGTTGGTGGACCTGCAAGTTGCCATCCTTACTTACAGACACGGAGGCTGATAGAGTTATGGCTTCTTTGTCTTTGTACATTTTGCTGAGCGCGTTCAGAAGGCCGGCAGCTTGTGCTTTCGCCGCGGGAGGAGCTGAGTCGAGCTGGGCATGAGAAATGGCCGCTTGGATCACGGCATCAGATGGCGTCTCGAACCAATTGTATGGGTGTTTCCGGAGCCGTTTTCCCAGCGTAGTCTCATCAACAGTGGGAGATGCTGCAATACAAGGAGAGCGAGCACTCCGGTCAACAGTGATAGCGAGGTAGAAGGCGTCAGTCGGTGCTTCAGACGTGACGAGAGACAGCCCTTCAATGCTTGAGATATATGGCTCAAGAGGTCCCTGAGCTTGATCTGGTCGCAGATGCAGACTCCGTTGCTGTTGTTGAGTTCTTGTTGGTCGTGACTCGAAACTTGAGCCAGGTCTGCGAGTCGATGTATGATATCCTCTCTTCTGTGTCGCAGCAGCATTTTGCTGGATCTTGTTCACGTCCCTGCCACTCTTATCCAGCAACTTCTTCATGACTGGGCCGAACTTCTCGGGGTGGTCCACCATTGTAACGCCAGCATTCTCGAAGATCTTGTACTTCTCGGCAGCCAGACGATCGCCTTTGGAAGCCCAAGCACCCGCATGACCCATGATTCGTCCTGGGGGAGCATAGATTCCACCAACACAAGCAGCGATAGGTTTTGGATTCTTCACGCGCTTGTGATAGTCGATGATCCATTCGGCTGCGTCTTCTTCGGCGCGGCCACCAACCTCACCAACAAGCACGATCCCCTCGGTTTCCGGATCGTTCTCGAAGACTTTGAGGGAGTCCACAAGATTGGTGCCGGCAATGATATCCCCACCCATTCCAATCACCAAACTCTGGCCTAATCCGGCTCGCGTCACGGACGCCACGACCTCATATGAGAGGGTCCCAGATTTGGCGGCGATTCCGATGTGACCTGGTGCGAATGTAGGAAGTGGCTGGAAACCGATCCGACAGAAGCCAATGGGCGCGATGATTCCTGGACAATTGGCTCCGACGAAGCGAGACTTTGATTGAGTTTGGAGTATGCTAGAAATCTGTAGGCAAGCGATTAGTCCAACACAACACGTGCTATCAGACCTGTCTCTCCATACTGACCCTCATAATATCATGCAGCGGGATGTGCTCAGCCACCGACACAATCAGTGGAATCTCTGCTTCGATGGCATCTTCAATGGCTTGTCCACACTGATGTGCAGCCACGAAAATCGCCGTCGCATCTGGCTTCAACTGCTCTTTGGCTTTCTTGAGATCAGGTAGGAGTGGAAGACCCAAATGCTCGCCTTCCTTGCCAGGAGTCACGCCTCCGACTATGTTGGTTCCCCACGCGATGGAGTCCTTCGCATTGCTTGTTGCCACTCGACCAGTGAATCCCTGATACATGACCCGGGTGTGCTTGCCGATCTTGAGGTTCTGCACGGTATCATCGTAGCTGTTTCGTGCTTGAGACGAGGAAAACGCTCTCGAGGAGCTCCGCAGGGCATATCTGAGGTTGGGAGGAGAGCAGAAGTGGGAGGAAAGGTTCATGGCTGCCATGCTTGGCTATAGCTTCGTCCAGACAATGCTGACGATGGGAACAAACACTTTGTCCGAATACCTTCACTCTCTACCTAGGTATCCTCGCCGTCTAGTGTCGTAAAGGATTGACCCTGGGCAGGACTGGTGAATCTATATGAATGTATCCCGGAAATAATTGTGTCGAAGTTGTCCAGTGTCTAAGCTCTCGGTCTAGAGTCGAATGCTCCGACAATCGGAATGAGAATCCTTGGAAATAGAACTCACAAGCTCATGCACGACAGAAGAACAGTATTGAGCCGGGAATTGCGCAGAGTAGGTGACTACTCAGAGCTCCAGTGGCTGCAATAGTCAAGATCGCTGGCCACCACTAACATATCATTATTTCCGGTACCTGAGCGTGCTCGGCTATAACGCAGTATTCTCGGAGGCTCTCTCCACGATCTCTCAGAGCCTCAAGAAAGACTCTGGGACAGTATGTGTTGTGCGTCCCTGATGTCCCCTGCAATCAAATTAGCTAGCTTCCCATCACATTCGTTGCTCACGATCGCCGGCCATCTCGTGGTTTCTCCGCGAGCTCTTTCGAAGAAGCTCAATGAATGACGTAGCGTGAATGGCTACAGTTTGTGGGGAAGTCGAGAGATGAAGCTGACATCGGGCAATGCCGATCTACTTCACTTTTTGATGTTCCCCCGAACAGCTAAACAGAACCCCGATCTCTCATTGGAAAGATCTGTCACGCGACATTGAGATTAATCTGTACTCCCTTACGCGATGGCCAAGTCTGTGGACCCGCTCGCCTCGTCCCTGAATAAGCTCTGCGTCAGCAGCAAGCCGCAGAAGTCTGAACCTGCTGATTCATGGGAAGACGAAGTTGAAGAGGACTCAGGACCTATGACTCCTGTCCATGAAGCAGTGTCACCTAGCCACCCAGTTCCCCCACCGCCTACGCCGTCAACCCCGTCCTACAGCTCCCGCACAACTTTAAAAGGATCCCCCTACCAGACATTTCCGCCTTATGGCCTGGATAGCGATGTATATCAGGAATCAGTGCAGACCACGAGTTCATCTCCTCTAGATCGAGACGATAACAAGAAACGGCCGGAGAAGTCGACGGCGGTAGCCTCGCGCCTGATCGCTGCAGGGATCGGGCAGGCGGCCCCACGAAGAACCAAAGAGCAGCGAGAGTATGATCAGGCGATGAAGCTACAAGAGAAGAAGAAAAGAGACCAGGCAAAAGAAGAGGAAGAGAGGAAGAAGCAGGAAAAGGAACGTGCAAAGCAGGCGATGTGGGATGACTAAAACCATCGACACCTAGCCAAAATGCTACCCTGGGACCGCAATGCCAAGCGCAGCACTTTGGAAATTTTTGGAGGTGTACGCATAAGGCTCGCCTGCGTTTGATTAATCCATTGGAGTGCCTCGGGAGCCCCTTCTGGCGGTGAGCTCGGTATAGCCTTCACAGAGGTCCTATCTTTGGCCGAAGCCAACATCTCTGGACGTGGTAATGCGGTGGTGGCTTCTGGCACAGTCGCCATACAACACCAACGGGATGTTGAGAGTGCATCGAGTCTCGAACGCAACCATTTAAGTGGCTTCATTCAAGGTTGTGTACGATTCTGCAACAGCAAACGCTAGCCAATTGATCGAAGCGTATGGGAGCCAGTCTGCCCTAGAAGCATCCGATGGAGCTCACAGATTACGCTTTTAGCTCACGTCGCGGTGCGACCACTACTGACGTTACGATGAATTGGTCGTCAATTCTCAACTGATTGGGTCCTTGCGTATGGTCGCATGGCCTCGACCCTCCCCCGAATTAGAAGTTGAACGATTGGACTCACGCGAGCTAAAATGGACGAAGGCCAAAGCCATCGAGCAGGCCATACATTCGAGCCGCCAACTTGCGTAGGGATATATACAAGATCGACAAATTAGATACATAGCTTCAGTCGTCCTTATCCAAGTACAGATGCATAGCACTTGGGCTGCAGCGGACATTCTTGCGGCCTGAGGCTGCCTGATGCACGCGCTCATGGCGGGGCATTTTGAGTGCGGGGTGGCTTTGACCTTCGACAAACATACTCTCCGCACATCATACTACATCACACAATCCAACCAACATACCCGGAGAGTACCAGCCACCATGTTCAAGAAAGAGTCAGTAAGTCGTGGATCTCCAGATTCTTGCAGTACAGCTTACTCACCAATCCTACCAGATTCTCACCTGGCGCCAAGTCCAAGGTCAAATCGTCGGCCCAACGAGCCATCCGCGCCAAGGTCCTTGAAACCTACCCTCTCCTCGAGCCACACATCGATGATATACTTCCGAAGAAAGAGCAGCTGGATCTGGTCAAAATCCCTGACCGGGTGTCGTTATACTGTCTCGGAAGCACCGCGCTCTTCTGGCAACACATGGACGACCCAATCATCCCACATCTGAAGATCATCCATCAATACCCATGGGCCTTCTCGCGCGTGCGGATCGACCGTGGAGCCATTCGATTCGTATTGAGTGGTGCAACGTTGATGGTTCCCGGTTTGACGAGTCCCGGAGGACGCTTACCAGGGGACAAGGACGCTGGGGTGTACAGCAATGGGGGCGAAGAGCTTGAAGAGGGCGATGTGGTGGTCGTCGAGGCCGAGGGGAAGGAAACGGCGTGTATGGTTGGAGTGTTGAAGATGGGCACGAAAGAGATGAAGGAGAAGAAGAAGGGTGTCGGGATCGAGAATGGTCATTATGTTGGCGACGGGCTGTGGAAGTTGGCATTGAACTGAGGAGGGGAGGAATGTATGGTCTAGACGGGGTGAATATGATAGAGATACAAGAGGGTTATATGAAGACCTTCATCCGGCACGCACTATGCCTTGCAGTGATATGTTCGGCGGGAACATATACGATACAGTGTCTTGAAGAGGCGACCTTCGGCCTAGGAAGCCTGCCAAGTTAAGGGATGAAGCGAGCTTGCGAACGACACGCACCAGCGTTATTATCCACTAGAGCAAGATCAATGAAGAGTCCAATTTATATCCTATGGATCGTAGCAGTAACCTCTAGATTTCAACGCCATACAATACCACGTCCGAGCAGACAAGATAGCCGCAGATTTCCCCCTGAATTCTACACTCTCGATTCCCAGCTTCATCTAACACCCTCGCAGGCGTCTTTCCACCAATCCTCTCCCCTCTGCAACTCCGCAGCCTCTTTCACATACCAATCACAACCGCGACCGCCAACGACCCAACGATCGCCGAGCCGACGAGCGAGATATCTATACACCACACCGAACCAAATTGTCAGCATATCTGGCCGCAGCTGCGCTCCCGCCGCTCGTCGCGATGGACAAAGATGGACAAACATACCGATACCGTGGGGCGCCGCGCCTGTCGTGCCGCCCGTCGTGCCTCCCAAGCCGCCCGAACTGGTCCCGCCGGGGTAGCCGGAGCTCTCGGATGCGGATGTGCTGGAGCTGCTGCTGCTTGTCGTCTTGGAGGCGCTGGTGGCGAGGGTGGAGGAGCTGGACGATGATTGGGCCTGGTCGGTGCGGTTAGTGGACTGGCTGGGTGTTCGGTATGGTCATCGCGAGGATGGTGGTTGGGTTGGGGACACGCTTACATGTACCTGGGCGAGCAGGCAGAAAGCCAGCAGCGTCATGCTCGCGAGCAGCCAGCGTAGGGTGAACATGGCGGCGAAGAAAGGCGGTTCGAGACGAGTCTTGAGGGAGGAGCAGAGAGAGACAGTAAGTGTTGGTCTCGCAACGATATAGACACGCCGTATACCAGAAACTTTCAGATTCCTATGCTACCGCGCGCACAACGTGGGCAACGGGGAGGTGATATATACGTCCGCGAGCGCAGCACCTACATGACATACGGGCCAGCAGATGGGCCAAGAGCACGTCAGCGCATCATCATGCGACAGGAACACGGCACAGAACGAGAGTCGGCCATCGACATCGTGACGAGATGGGCATCCGACGATCCATCCTCCTCGAGGACCTCCGCTGGGATGATGAGGGCGATCCGGCAGGGGTGGTGAATAAGCCTTTTCTTCTGCATCTGTACTGTACACCTACCTAGCTGCCACCTGGGAGATAGCTTCCATGCGGCCCATGTCGCTGATCGTGCTTGGAAGTCTTCTATCCGGCGTCCGTTTGCGTAAGGGATCTGAACTTTCGATCTCCTTGAAGCGACATCCCTACCTTAGTCACCGCAACCTCATGTCTCGTCGACGCGGGCTACGACGACAGACCCCATAAGGTAGGTAGTCCCCAGCATCGGAGAAACCAAGTCTTGCACTATACCAAAGAGCAAATCGTGCATCCCAATTCCCATCCCACCCCAAGCTCAAAAGGCTTCCACGCCTGAAGCTTAATCGACAAAAGCATGGGGCGAAAGGGCGGCTGGGCGGCAAGAACGCAGCAGAGTTTACAGGAGGTCTTGAAGGATGAGAGTCCGTGGTGGTGTTATCGTCCAACACAACGACGAGAAGCGACAACGTGCGCTGCTGCAGGAGGGACAGCTGAAGTGAGGTGCGGTCATGGTCGGCCGCATCGGGTGCCGAGAGAGCCGGGTTGGGCGGGATCTTATTTGGGGATGGATGATCGGATGTACCTGTTACGAACCTTTGCAGTGTTTGGGCAGGCCTCGTTCTGACGATGGTACAAGTGACCACGACACTGCTGTACCTGTGATTGATGAAATAGTGGCATAGGGCGGGGATGTGCTGCGCGTGTCGAAGTATCTAAGAAACCTTGTCAGACAGCGAGGCAGGCATGATTGTAGGGCCGAGAGTTGCGCGCTGTTGTAGCTACCTACGGTAAGGTACCTTATGTATTGTGGAGGGCGCGGAGCCCATGCGAGAGATGCATGGATGGGCAATGGCCGTCTACATGTACTACTGACTGAAAGACGTGACTCGGGGGACGATCAAGGCTGTTGACCATGATCATTGTGGCTACTGATTGAGTACCTGGATCTGGATCCTCTAGATATAGATACATGTGGAGATGAGGTGAGCATCACTTCCGGGAATGGAGGGTATCGCGATGCTGGATGGTATAGCGGTTGAAGTTCGACATGGCGAATTCGTGGACGAGCAACGGAGGAATGCTAAAGGATATGCTTTTGCGGTGAGGTTTATTGCTACCATAGGTAGATAGTTATTATAGACCATTATCATTGATGCCACCGACTGCGTTTCGATGCAGCATAACGTACATGAACATTATATCAACCATCATAACCATAACTCCTGAACCCATATGTATCTTCGATGTGTCTCAAACTTTTTCTAATATGCGTCTTTACAAGACATATGACGCGACCAGGACAGCCATGGCGCCAAAGACCATCGCGGACACGCCCTCGACTGATCGAGAGGACGATGCAGCGGAGTAGGGAGTGGGTGGGTATGTGGGAGGGACACCAGTGCTGATGGGGGCAACACCGCTGCTCACGGGGGCGACGCCGGTGCCTGATGGCAGGACGCCAGTCGGTGCTACACCAGTAGGCATCACACCGGTAGGCAAGACGCCAGTTCCGGAAGGAAGCACGCCAGTACCGGTCGGCGACGCGCTGCTCGTCTTGCTGGATGGAGAAGTCATGTTGACGTACACGCCGCCGAGTCTCGGGATCAAGAAGCTGGCGCCCATATCCTGCACCTCGGTCTCGCCGTAGTGGAGATGGCCGCCGAAGCTGGAGTTGGGGTATCCCGGGGCGCACACGATGTCCTCGTCGAAGCAGATGTCGATCAGTTTGCCATTGGAGTAGTAGATCTCCGGGATGCCTTCAGAGCCCGGCTTGGTGGCATCGTACAAGGCACCGGGGTACTTTGTGGTAGAGTCACCGCCCCACTGGTCGACGTCGACGGTGCGGTTGGGAATGTGGTAGGGGTTGCCGATGACCAGGACGGCGCGGATGGCTTTGTAGCCGGCAGAGTCGGGGTCGGTGTAGTTGCCCAGGGCAATCATGGTCGCCGAGGCGCCCTGCGAGTAGCCCAGAATCGCATATTGCTGGTCGGGGCAGTTCTCGAGGCCGGCGGTGATGTAGCGAACGACATCATCAGATCCCAGGTAGGCGGTCTGGTTGGCCGCGGCTGGGTAGACGGCGTCGTACTCGATGCCATTGGGGATGGTTTCCAGCGTCTGGTTGATCATGCCCGGGAAGCCAATGCTCGGGCCCTGGAGCTCGTAGGTTCCTCGAATGGAGATGAGGACATAGTCGTGGCAAGTGTCGCTCTGGGCCAGCACTGCGGTCGACGAGGCCGCGAAGGCCAGAAGTGCTGCACGGTATTGCATCTTTGGTGCTGTTTGGTAACGAGTGTAGACGAGGGCGTGAACAGGAACGACTGTGCTTGGAAAGAAGAAGATGACTGCAAACGGGAGAAAACTCGAACGGTCAACGGCTTCATTCTCGCGACTGGGCTAGCGGCGATATATGATGGCTACAGGTCGAAAGGTATTCACCTCGGCGACCCCGCCTAGTATTCACCCGTTCTCCACCAAGCACTTCGGCATCTTGGCCTCACTGCCGAAATTGACGAGAGACTGAAGCAGTGCTCACACATCTGGAGCTGGATGTACATGTTGGCAGACCAGTAGCACGGAGGAAGCGGTGAAGTCGCGATTACAATTGCTGATACAGTAGATGTGAATTTAGTGTTTGGGATGGACGTGCAGCTGGCCATGTGTGGAGGCGTGGAGATGTGGAGATGTGGAGCTGGGTTCCTGCATTCGTGCGCTTGCGACCCAAACAGTGTCTCTCGCGCCGCTACCGAGGAAGTCACTTGGCTACCTGACCGGATCGCAGTCCGCGTACACTGCATTCGTTTGCTCATTCATGATTAGAGACATGCACACTTCCAAGCTTGGGAAATATGTCGCTGGTCGATGGAACGCTATTGCCCGCAGTGATCATGATGGGCTGCTTCGGAGCTTGAGAACACTCAAAACCGCAGATCTTCAATTGGTAGAACCGCGGTTTGTGGGAATTGCTCACCACAATCAAGGTCATGCTGGACGGGACCCGAACCCCCCATATCGTCCGGCCTCGGTCTTCCTGCAAAATTGGAGATGTTGCTGGATCATACTTACTCCCGTCTCACGTTGAGCATGGAACTATCTGAGAGGAACACCATTGCTCCCAAGACGAAATCTCCTCCCCAGTGAAGACTAGTGGTCCGAATCTTGACCTCTCAGTACCGTCTTGTTTGAGAAAGCTTGGAATGCGTGTAACCACTCTGATGCTTCTGTAATGAATGAATAAGAAATGGCATGAAATATTGCCTGATAATCGTGTCGGACGAGCCCACGGAAAACGCTAATGAACATACCCCAACCGTCCAAACGCCCTCTTGCGCGGTGTTCCTCATGCAATCGGTCCGTCGATATAAGACTATACATGTACAAAAAGTCCTTCCCGGTGCGATTTGCACAAGCCATCCCAGCTGAGATATTCTCCCAGATCCGTCCATCCGACGCCATTATCTCTGCCGATCTCGGCTCCGGGGGTGTCGGGTTTGACCTCATATTTGGCACCCACGTACTGCACCCCACGTACCGTGGCGAAGGGGTGCGCGGTCTCGGTGCTGTTCAGCTTTTGCCGCATGGCGGCTTTGAGCAGGCGCTGGCCGTACTGGTAGTACCACATCTTGGGCCACCACCGGTCACGGATCGACTTGTCACCGGTCATGTGGAATAGGGGGAAGACGTCCTCGGTGATGGTGTTGACACCCAGTTTAAGGTCGGTCCATCCCTTTTCGGCCGGGAGTTTGTCTTCTGGTAATGCGGCCGCGAATGGGCCTGCAGACTGTGCAACATCAGCCGGGAGCGTGAATTGATCGATGCGGCGCCGACTCTGGCCGTGGTTGTAAGGAGATTTGGGGACAGGGCTGACGTTGTCCAGAGACATCCATGTAAAGTATTCTGAGTACAGTGCGGCGGTGGTAAAGGCGATACTCTCGTGATCCAGCACAATGCGGTACTCGCTACGCTTGCCAGAATCGAGGTGAACCATCTCCTTGCCGTCTGGAGGAGAAGCCTTCCCATCTCGAAGCAGCATGCGGGACACCTCTTGGTCGGCCCAGACGTCGGAGAAATAGTACTGATCACTGTCATGGTGTTCGTACTTCTCATCGTACACTTTGCGGACGTAGTCCATGGTCACAGCGAAAACGTCCCGTACGTCTTTCACCGGGCCCATAATGGTGCCAGAGTTCAGCCATCGTGGTCGATTCTGTTCACCGGCTGCATGGTCTGTGACCGGGCCAAAAGACTTGTTACCCAATGTTGAGGTTGGGACTGCCCAACAGGCGGGTCGCGACCAGCTCGACGGCCAGCAGATCTTATCTGGGCCGAAAAGCACAGTCTGACGGACAGTCGTGCCACGGTTGTCCTTCCCTAGCAAACCCTCTTCTTTCAGGCGCTGATCCGCCTTGTCAATGGCTTTGTAGTATCGCTCAATCAGAACTTCAGGCCGGACTTGCATCCAAATATCATATGCGTCCAGCTCCAGCACGAGATCGTCGTCCATTGATGGTGGGAGCGACTCGAGATACGCCAACGTCTCAGAGATCTTGAACAAATGTGATTTGGTGCCGTTGTACTCTCCGTGACCGCCCCAGCCAATAAAGATGGGCTCGGGGTAGCCCAAGATGGTGGTGCTCAGCAACAGCCGGCAAAGATTGACATTTGATGCCGTCGCCGGCAGTAACAAGTGAAATCCACGGGAACCGAGGGTCTTGCCGGTGTATGTGCTGAGCGAGTCTTGAATATATGACAGACCTTGCTTTGGGATCGCAGGCGCCGAATAGCTAACGATGAGTGTGATGAGCAGCACGGCTGCCACCGCCATCGCGAGTCTTTGAAAGGGTATCATGGTGATCGTCGCTCCGTGTGTAGAATTCGAGGGGCAACTTGAGAGAAACAGCGTGGTCTGGTCGGCGCTTTACAGTTGCATGCCAGCCACCAATCGTAGGATCAGTTTTCCAATCAAGTCCGAGTAGGTAATGAATGTAGAGCCGCCGGTCTGGCCTGGGCGGAGGTGTGAGGGTATCTTTGTGCACAGCAGAGAAACAAGAAGACAACCCCTAGGACAAGAGGATCAAGAAAAGGAATGATGGTAGACAACCCGCGCGCATTACCCGGTCGGAGTCGCGACTCAACTGCGTGAACTCCTCGAATGCAGGAAGCAGGAGGAAGAGTTACGTGGAGTGAGTCGAGCAATAATAATAATAGTGCTGTAAGCAAGAGGCAATACAGTAGTTAGTGAGTTCGTGGCCGAAGCGAAACGAGGGACCAGATCCCAGTCACCCTCGTGGTACGGACCATTATCATTGGCTTACCTGTGGAGCAGTTCTGAGAAACTGGCAACGGGTGAATGCTGATCGGAAACTTTGATCCTATTCCTAGGCAAGGCAAGGCAAGTCGAGAAACGGAGCGCCGCATATCACACTTGGCGTTGCGGGCTCATACAGGAGCAGACTATTGCCACCAGGGACACTTTGCTGGGGCTCACGGCCTCCCAGCGGTCAAGGTCTGTCGTAGCCAGCCACATTCAGCCTATCCAGAGTCCGTCCGAGGGTCGACTAAAGAGCGACCACCGCCCCTGGCATGTGCTCAGCCCTGGCATATCCGTGCGTGCCGGTGCAACCCCTGCGAGTCCCATGTTGTGGCGTCCGTCCTCGGAGGCCAGGGAAAGCTTGTGTTGAACCTACTGGGCGCTCCGCGGGTCAATAGATGCGAACGTCGTTGGGTCGCGGGTAGCCACACACAAATTTCCTCCATGATAAGCTGCAGATTTGAGGAGAATCCTGGAGTGATCCGCAGCCGCGTGGTATATGTTGGCGCATGCTGATCCCAACGCCTTCAACACGTACTGTATCTGCTGTCTTCGGATGTAGGAGGCAGAGCTGAGATTCATGTGGGGGTACACTTGGGTACTGAGGTAGACACCTATGCTGATCGGGATCGCCCGCCGGAGTTTTTCCAGTCTTGGCAATGCACATCCATTACAAGGAAGCTGTCGAACGAAAGCAGTAGTGTCGTCGATTCGCCATACGCTTAACAACGAACCCACAAGTTTCTAGAACGATTCACCTCATCATCCCTGACCTGTCGCGTGTCTTCTGCTGCTAGTTAACAGATGTCATGCCGGTTTTCAGTGGAGCTGAGATCTGGCACGAATGGCACACCAACTCTGGAAGCGAGTGCAGTCGGTCTTGCGCTTACACCATGATATTGACCACAGGCTATCTCATCAGGTGATAATGGAGCGTCTGCTATTGTTTCAATCATCCGGCGTCTGCAGACGAAGGGAGCACTTATCATCACATCTCGACAGATGCAGGTACGCGGACTGCAATGGAGGTCATACTGTGGCTTCGATATACGCAGGGAGCACTGCGATTGCTATCGACTTCTCCTTTTAACTGCTTGCTTGCTTCTTCGCTTGCATCGCTTGCATCGCTTGCGTCTCCTGCATTCTCCTCCTCATTTCATCTTCCTTTCTGCTGCAGCGCCTGTCCATCTCTATTACTCCCTGTCTCTCAACACATCCATACCTATACTCACCTTATCCGCCTAGCAGATATAGTTTCTCTCATATGACATCTCCGTCCCATTGATCTGCCCGTTAGACGGTACCGGAGTTGATCTGTTTCCACTCCCGCATATCCACTCACAGAGACTCTATGGTGGCTATGGCCGCTGCTGTGCTATAGGGCGCGGAAGACCCTGACGAGCAGAGGGATGAGGTGGTGGGGCAGCGGGCTATATGCTGTGCTATGAATGTGGTGAGTCGTGTGCAATGGTAAATGGATGGTGTTGCTGAAGAAAGGGGAAGGATCAAGGGATGGAAGAGTCGCTTCTTCATATGTTGTGTGTGAGTGCTGTAGTATGCATGTCGTCTCGGTAAAGGGGAGCTGTCAGCAGAGGGATTGGTCACGAAGGTGGTCGAAGACGCTGCGAGCCACTGCAAGTAATGAAGCTGGTGGGAGAGCGAATGTGGAAAAAGCGACACAATACTCCAAATGGTCTATATAAAAAGATGTGTGTGGAAACCAAAGTAAGCAGGGACGCGTGCTTGTCTCTCGATCCACCAAGCACGCATACATATAGTCACATCTGATGTAGATTCTCATCAAGCAGTAGACTTGGCGGGACATATGATCCTTCGCGCGCAGGTGTTGTTTTCATGCGTCGGTCCTGAAAATGTAGATGGCGAAGCAGATTGATCATCACAACTTCCCGCTTCTTTCCTCCTCAAGATTCATGTCTCCAAACCGTTCCCATCCTCATTCGTTGCCCTTCGTTCATGTCAAAATTCTCACGCGTGCGAGTTCCATTGGCGGTTGCCCGGTTTGCCGATGCACTCGACCTTGAAGCCTAGGCTGGCAAGGCGGGCTGGATCGACGACGTTTCGGCCATCGAAGAGGAGTTTCGGCTTGCGCATGACGTTGGCGATCTCGGGCCAGTTAACACGTTTTGGGGAGAGCTCGGCGCTGTGGCCGTTAGTGGCCGGAGCAGGCGCGGCCACAGATCCATTCGATAGATCTACGATGCTGGCATCGACCACAGGGGCTTCGACAGAGCCACCAGCAGTGTAGGCGCGGACGAGCTTGGGCGCGTCGCCGTTGGCCGGCATCGGGATCTCGTCGGTCTTGAACTGATCCCACTCCGTCAAGATGATGATGGCGGAGGCGTCCTCGCAAGCGGAGACTGCATCCGAGTAGACAGTGACGTTGTCTTTCACCACCGACGCCGGGTGTTCGTAGGCCAGGTCGGCGAAAATCTGCTTTTCCGACACTTCCGGGTCGTAGACGGCGACCTTGGCACGCTCGCTGATAAGCTGTCCGATCACAGTGATGGCAGCACTCTCACGAGTATCGCCGGTGTTCTTCTTGTAGGCGAACCCGAGCACGGCAATCTTCTTGCGTGCCAGAGTGTTGTAGAGCGTCTTGGTGATTCGCTTGGTGAAGCGGTCTTTCTGGTATTCGTTGATGTCCACGACCATCCTCCAGTACTGTGCGACCTCTGGCAGATGGAGTGACTCTGCGATGTAGACCAAGCTGAGCACATCTTTCTTGAAGCATGATCCACCGAATCCAGCAGACGCTTTCAACATCTTGTTACCGATTCGGGAGTCCATTCCCACTGCATATGCCAGCTCCTCAATGTTCGCGCCAGTCGCTTCGCAGATGGCGCTCAACGAGTTGATGCTCGAGATACGCTGTGCGAGCATGCAGTTCGCGGCCAGCTTCGCCAGCTCGGAAGACCACAAGTGGATCGTGATGATCCGCTCGCGGGGCACCCATCCAGCATAGACATCGGCCAGAGCTGCAGCAGCACCTCGAGATCGTTCGTCAGACAACGAACCGATCAAGATACGATCCGGCTTCTGCAAGTCGTTTATCGCTGTGCCCTCGGCCAAGAACTCAGGGTTGGACAGAATGTCAAACTTGACATCTGGCGCCAGGGCGTCAAAGATATCCCGCAAGCTCTCTGCAGTACCAGCGGGAACCGTGCTCTTCTCTACAATGATCTTGTCCGTCTTTGAGACTTCCGCGATAGTTCTTGCTGCAGATTCAACGTATGCAAGATCCGAGGCGGAACCTGCTCCCAGACCGGCAGTCTTGGTGGGGGTGTTGACGGAGATGAAGATCAGGTCGGCTTCCTCGATCGCTTGCTTAACGTTGGTAGAGAAGTGCAAGTTTGGAGTGCGGCTGTCGGTTCCATCTCGCGCAACAGACACGACCTCGTACAGGCCCGGTTCGAAGATGGGCAGGTTCTGGGAGTTCCACGCGTCGATTCGCGGTTGGCTGAGATCGACGACTGTGACCTGGATGTGGGGGTTTCGCTGCGCAACGACAGCACATGTTGGTCCTCCCTAGCATCGCAATCACGAGTGAGCATTCTTGAGGATCATGGTGGTTTTGGGGGATCGCGCGGAGGCAGACTGACCACATAACCGGCGCCAATGCAGCAGATCTTGGACACCTTGCGCGAAGACATAGTGAGCTGATGAAGAGTTGAGCAGAGGGGGCGATGGTTCTGGACAGCTGACCACTAAAGGTATGGACAACGAATGGCAACAGGCGAGGATGATAGAGCAGGAGGACAGCAACGGAGCTGGACAGAATAGGAAATACTTTTAAGCTTGCCTGCAAGGTCGGGATCTGTAGGCGATCTGCAGGTGAAGAACAGCTTGCCAACCCGGCGAGCTGCAGGGCATGGCGGAGCTGGTGGCCAGACAGAACCCATGCTTCGGTATAATAATAAACTTGGAGCTACCTCGACTGTGCAGGGTTTGGCGGCGATAACGTTTGAGACCTGGAGTGTCGTTTCGACGCCATGAGAGCAGACTACCCGCCAGCACGTGCGGAGATGGACGCGATAGAGCGAGTCGACGCGGGCTGGACTTCATCGTGTTGGAGGCTGAAAGCCATCCTCGACACGCACTCCGAGACGGTATCAAACTCTACTATACATGAAGGGGGAAATGAAGACGACGATACTCCGTACTGAACACGCGGCATATGAGGGATGTCGATCGGTCAAAACGAGGGTCACCAGCACATCTTTCCAGCACTGCAGTATTGCACCATATCGCACAGCATGGTCGGTTGGATGCATGACCAGCTCTTGGCTCTTACAAGCGATAACTGACAAGACCCCACCACGTTGAAGCCATTGTGATTTCGGACAGACAACGGCGGCGACAATGCTACGGCCCGCCATCGTACTGTATGCATTATCACAGGAGTGACTTACAGGACTGCTCGTTAAGCAGTCGGAGTGGATCTGGGCCCCAAGGATCTGATCAATGAGATTGGTCTGCTTGTAATCCCGTTCATCTGACCTGCCAAGGCTGTGCAGACTCCCTCATTGCAATCCGTTTCCAGCTGTCTAGAGTGCATCCAGAAAGGCATAGACATCGGAATCGCGTATGCACCGAAAATCACATTCAGTACATGGCGGTCAAATCCCTGTCAGACGGTGTCTAAGGCATCCCATCACCAAAGGACAGCAGGATCACAGGAATAGCAACGCGCTTCCGAGCGGTTCCTGCAATAATCATACACCCCCCATGATGCAGAATACTTGCCGACGCTGGGTACCTGAGCCTTAAGACGCCAAGCCCCACCCAACGCCATTCGGGTCGTCGGCGCGCCCAGGTCTTCTGCAAGGTGGAGCTGAATAGAGAAGGAAAGGCTGGAGAGAGCCTAGTGGCCGCCTCCATGTGGACATTATCGCCCTCCAGGAGAACAGACCACCTCAGCTCTTAGTGGCACCCGAGCCAGGAGCGGGGCGCGACCGAACAGATATGATCCAGCAACATATCGATCTTTCCTATTGATGAGTCGCAATCTAGGATGCTTAACACGCTTCGGGACGTACATACAGGAAGCTCGCTAAGGATGTCGTCGTGCTGTTGGCCGTGCTGCACATCCTGCGCTGGACCAAGATCTGTATGTTGACAGTGTATCAAGCACGCCATTCCTTCCAGCTCGAGGAGCAGCTACGGCGGTACAGCTGAAAAGTACTGCAGCCATGCAAAGGGGGCTTGGTGAACGTACTGTATGTGAGGAAGACGCTCACGTCAGCCTCGGGCTCCGACCAGTAAGGTATATGTATATGGGCAGGCACGAATGCAGTAGAGCTGTTATCAACTTATCATACGTCGAGCGCTGTATGGTCCGTGGTCCATGGTTTCACCCACCGAAAGCAGTATGTGGGTACGCAACTCACCTATATCGACTTGAAACTGAACAATTCCACCTCCATATGTCCCCGTCCGCTAATGCCTTTGTCTATGCCTGGTGATTTTGGTGGCAATAATGATAGCGCTTCCGTCGAACATGAACCTTAGTGGCAAGACCGAAAGCGAGTGAAGCGCTGGCGTGACGACGATCCTGCGGTTCCGCGGCCAGGCAAATGTAGTCACTTTAACCGCTGCCAAACTCCCGTCATCCCTTGATCACTGTCATCCTTCGCCTTGATAATCACTGCATGAATGCTACCATAACTGTCCCTTGCCCGGCCACTCTTTTCCCTCTTGCGTATCAGCTACCTTGCCGTTGACTATCCTTACCTTGGCTGCGCCGGTGTCCGCCCCCACGGTCGTTTTTCCAGCCCGTCTCACCTGACTCTCGACTTCACTCTCGACGCCGATCCTCTCTCCTCCAGGTAATACCGTCGCGCCCAACGTCGACGAACGCACTCCTCCACGACCTCCGACTCGGCTCGAGTAGCATCCTCACACATCGCAGCGAATTATAGAAGCATGGCGGTTGCCAACGGAAGCGCGCGGAGCAGTAGCGACGCTGCATACGAAGAGAAATATGCTCTCGACCGGATCAGCGAGAAGGGAAGCCTGGAGATCAGCGAGTCGGGTGACGAGACCTCCAATGCGTCAGAGGCATTGCTGAAGGATGATCTGGAGGCACAAACAAGCGCAGCACCGGCCGCCGCGCCCGTGGAATACACCGTCTCCACGACCAGGAAACTGTTCTTCCTGGGCTTGTATTTCTTGTTGAACTTGGGCTTGACTCTGTCGAACAAGGCCGTGATGCAGCGGGTGAGTTTGGGATTGTTCTCTGAACCTTGAAATCGCATGCGGTTGGCTGACTATGGTTCAGGCGCGATACCCGTGGCTTCTCACCGTCATGCACACTGCATCGACTTCGGTCGGCTGTGCAGCGCTGCTCGCAACAGGTCATTTCAAATTGTCCAAACTCGGCACCAAAGAGAACCTCGTCCTGGTCGCATTCTCCGTGCTGTTCACGCTTAACATTGCGATTAGCAATGTCTCACTGTAAGTACTTCAGTCTGTTGTTATGCATGAAATACACTGACTTTCGGTCTCCTTCAGCGCGCTGGTATCTGTGCCCTTCCACCAAGTACTCCGCTCAACATGCCCTATCGTCACCATCCTCATCTACCGCATTGTCTACAGCCGAACGTACTCCCGCCAAACTTGGTTGACTATGATTCCTCTCATCTTCGGTGTGGGTCTTGCCACCTTTGGCGACTACTACTTCACCCTCCTCGGATTCGCACTCACCTTCCTCGGCGTGATCCTCGCTTCAGTCAAGACCGTCGCCAGCAACCGATTGATGACAGGTACTCTCAAGCTCTCCGCTCTGGAGATCTTGTTCCGCATGTCGCCGCTCGCTGCCGTCCAATGCCTGCTCTACGCTTACGCCAGTGGCGAAGTGACTGCGCTCCGCGACTCCGCCAACGAAGGCACTTTTGACTGGTCCTTCATCGCTGCGCTCGTCTGCAACGCCAGCATGGCCTTCCTCCTCAACATCGTTTCTTTCCAGACCAACAAAGTTGCTGGTGCCCTTACCGTCTCGGTCTGCGGAAACCTCAAACAGACCCTCACCATCCTGCTCGGTATTGTG
This sequence comes from Microcyclospora pomicola, assembly GCA_002786065.1. Classification (NCBI taxonomy): domain Eukaryota; kingdom Fungi; phylum Ascomycota; class Dothideomycetes; order Capnodiales; genus Microcyclospora; species Microcyclospora pomicola. The sequence continues at coordinate 40,646 of NHNY01000027.1, read as the reverse complement.
CTGTTCAACGTCACCGTCACCCCATTAAACGGCGTGGGCATGCTCATTACCGTGGTCGGCGCGGCCTGGTACTCCAAATGCGAATTGGACACCAAACGCGCTGCCAAAGCTGCAGAAGCGGCCGCCACCACCACCACCACCACTAACTAGTGGTCTCGCCATCTCCTTTGAATTATTATCATTTCCTTATTTTTATCCTTCCTGTCACGGGAAGATTCTTTCATATGAGACTCGTCTCGACGGTGGCGACCGCTCTTTTGCATGGTTTCTTGAGGAAAGAAGAAACCCTCAGAGCGTGGGAGTTTAACGGCGCTAAAGAAACATTGGGAAGGAGATTCTACACTTGCGATCATATGCGTGTGCAAGTTTATAGTCTGTCTTGTCTTTCCTCTCTTTGCTTTTGGGCTTTTCTCTGCATTGGAAAGCCGGGGTCCTTGTATATAATGGCTCATCACGACGGAAGGACATTGTTGAATGTTCATTTATACCATCTCTCTATTTGTCCGGGATAATATTCGCGTTGGGAATGCAAATAGACACTTCTTGAACAAATCCAAAAAAACACTTCAGACATAGCAATATCTTCATCAGCCTTCTTTCGGTACCGCTGTCACGACATCTTACACCTGCACAATGTGAATGAAGTAAATCCGCAGCGGACGATTGACAGCTCCCCTGCTAGATCTTCCTTGAAGTGACACAAGCATGGCAGTAGGATGACAGGGTCCGCCGCATGTTCCTTGCTTGCCTTTCCGTGACTTCCAGAAAGGATCCTCCGCCAGTCCTTTCAGCTGAACTAGCAAGCTGACCGGTATCCTCCAACTCTATCAAGGTCATTCAGACTGTCCTGTAATTCGTCATGCTGCTGCTCAGGCTGTGTTGCTCTGCACATCTCCTGACCCTGTCATGCCTAACGATCAGTCCCTCCACCTTCACCCCTATTACTGCCTACTGCTATTGACATGCAACGCGAGTCCATCGATATCAATTTCACCCCCTCACACGCCAACACATATACCTCGAGCTAGAGTGCTCAAGTGAAACCAGAGTTCGAAACGCGTCGGTCGTCGAACGCGATGCCACGCGAGATGAACGTCGGGAATGGTCTTGTTAGCAGAAAGCAGCTATAGGATAAATTTCTCTGTTTCAATAGCGCGCGTGGGGGCGCTGAGCCATGGTTCTTACCCGGCACGCTCGCCTGTGGCTTCCGCTGTCATACATATAGCATGACGGGTATAGAAGCTGGAGATACTACTGTAGGCTTCGGTTGCACGGTAGGACATGGAGCTCAAAGCAGCATGCTTGGAATACCGTGAGGGACGAGGATTTCCTTCCCTCCTATGCGGGCAGGTGGCCCGATTGCACAGTGAGTGAGATCGAGGGATCGCCTAGTTGGCTCAGCCTGTTGGAATACATGTCATGACTCCAGCCTGGCGAGTCCTGCTATCCTGCCCGTCTGCATGCATACACGCGCCTCCTAATGTTGAATGCCCAAGCACCAAGATTAGAGGCCATGCAGACTGCACCGATAGTGGCCATAAGATCTGCCTGGCACATCTTGATGCAGCTGACAAGATATGGGATGGGGCCCCTCCTGGGATTGATATCATCGAAGGTCGATATATCAGACCTGCTATCCTATTCTGGGGCCGCACACCCTCTTCGGCTGCTGAGTGGAACCAACGGAAAATAGTAGATTGGGGCCGATATTAGGCTTTCGGTGAAGAACACATCGAGTGAGGTGAGATTGAAAGATGCTAAGGGGCCGACCAGTAATCACGGCTAGCGCAGGCTAGCTCAAGGGAAAGACGATGTGGGCGCTAGGCATCGTGGCATCGCCAAGTCGGATCTTATCCTAAGGGAGGGACTTCGACGCCAGCCCATACAGTCAAAGTTACAGTAAGGTACAGTACGATATACTACATGCCACTACTGGCCTGGATCACTGCACCCTTTCGTGTTCAGATACATTTCCTCTCCTTTGCTGTGGTTGCGCCGTGAGGTTCGTCGCGAGCTCATCTGTCCAATTCTCTTCTCATTCCGGTCTTTCCTATCTACTCCAGGCCATTCACTCTCTACGTTCTGCCGAGCCATTCACTACTACATACAGTATTGCTCTTTTTACGCCTCTGGACTCTCTGCCGATCCCCTCTGATCTGCAGACTACTTTACCGTCTGGGTTCTCTATACATTTCTTCGAGCGTGGTCTATCTTCTGGCGTCTAGAGAAGGACTGCGCGGCGCAGGCGCAAAGATCCACACAGTGTCTTCCACCATGAAGTTCTCACTGCGTTCCCCGGAGTCGATACGGGAGATCGTCCGGACGTACTTCGAGCGTGCGCAATTCACCCCAATTTCACAGAACTCGGACTTTGACGGCCACGATGGTGGTATGCGAAATCACAGCGAGAAAGCCCGGTTGCGAAACCCCTCAGCATGGCAAAGGTTGCGCGCCCTTCCGGCCCAGCGACCGCGCCTCAGTCTTGCCCTCGGCGCAGCGGTGCTGGTGTTCGTTTCGATAGCCACGTTTGCAGACCCCACACGCATCACCTCACTATCACACGAAATCGTGGAGGACTCGCAGTTCCTATATACTGTCATTCCTGTCTATAAACCAAACACGGACTTGTGCAAGACCGTGCTCAGCGCCGAGCTTCTGAACTACCCGAACCCATGGATGCTCGACTACTCACCTCGCGTGGAAGCTCCCGCTACAGCGAAGGAACGGGAGGCCGCGAAGCTGAGCATGATCTCGTCGTTTTTGAAGGACTTGCCGCGCTCATCGCAGAATGCGACGGTGATTGTGCTTGACGGCCCTGGTGCGTGGTACCAGTTGCGTCCGGAGGTGTTGTTGAAGAGATTCTACGAAATCAACCGACGAGCAGATGACGAACTGAGCCGGAGGATTGGGAAGTCGGTGATGCAAGAGGAGGGGCTGGAGCAGAAGGTCTTGTTTGCTGCGCAGGAAAAGTGCGGAAAGGGCTTGTCCGACAAGGACATGTCATGCTATGCTGTACCGCCAGCGCCACGAGAGACGGGCCCGAGATATATCAACATGGGCAGCGTCATTGGGAGAGTCAAGGATGTCAGCGCGGTGTATGAGCGAGCGTTGTTGGCTACTACGCAGGACAAGGAGATCACCCTACAAAAGTCCGTCGCGCAGATGTTCGGCCAACAAGAGTTCCAGCGCGAAGTCATCCGCCAACGGAACTGGTCGTGGCTGAGACGATCATGGCACCGAATCGCAGGATTCGTCGGCGGCGACCGAACACTCCTCGACCACGGTTCCGACTTCCAGCAAATGGAGTACTTTGACGGCAAGCCGTGCGAGTTCGGCATGGGCGTCGATTACGGCAACGAGATCACCTACTCGACCGTCGACGGCACCGACGCGATGAAGTGGGAGCAGCACCAATCCGAGCACGTCGTCGTGGCAGCCGACATCCGCGACTCGATGCCGCCCTTCTGGACCGTGGGCGACAAGGACCTGCCCTCGACGGCGACCTGGGGCGACATGGCGCTGCTGACCAACACCGAGACCAACGTCGTGCCCGCGCTCATCCACCACCACGACCCGGCCGCCACCAAGCTCAACGAGAAGTGGTGGAAGGACATCTGGTTTCAGCACCAGGCCCGCCAGCTCTTCTCCCGCACCATCTTCCTGCCCGCCTCCATCGTCGCCAACTTCGTCGACCAGGCCGCCGGCGTCGAGCGCAGCTTCTGGCATCCCAAGACCTCCATGGCGCGCGCCGGCGTCCGCAGCGTCGAGGGCAAATTCATCCACTGGGCGCAGATCTGCGGGCGGAACGACCAGGCCGAGGAGATTTTCCGCGATGGCCAGGGCCCGTGGGTGGAGCCGTCGCACTGATTGTATTTCTCTTCTGTTTTGTTCAGTCAGGCGTTTTTTCATTGTAACAATGTTGCCCATGAGTTTTCTAAAGGTGCTCGTCCCGTGTCTCGAGATAGTGGGGTTCTCGTGTAGCGAAGGTCAGATGAGAAGACAAGTAGACATAATTTCACGAAGTCAGATCGACGAGCATTTGTGTGAAGATTTGTGCATTTCTGGATAATGGACTCAAGCTCCAGCCCACCAAAAGGCAGACAGATAGACAACCGACCAGGACGCCCTTGACGCCATGCGCGCCCGATCCTCGCATGAGCCGACCATGATTCTTGGCGCTCAGACCCACCGCGTGAGTGGCTCGCTCCGAGCCTCACTCCTGCGCACAAATCTTGTCCCTTATCCTCCTGATCATCAACATCGTCGTCGTGAGTCATGTGGCGGAGAGAGTGGAGTCTCTCTCACATCCCCCATCTTATGGGAGGCAAGACGCTCAACAGCATCCGCCGATCTGCTCCTGATGCACCTCGAGGGTATCGCCGTCCTGCATGTCGAGCTAAACATTCCCCTTCACGTCAGCATTCGCATTCCTTCACAACGAGGCACTTGCAGGTATGACCCTCGAGGAAACTCACCGTCTCTGGGTTATCCGTGGCGTTCACTCGTTGTCCGTCAAAGAGGAAGCGGCAGCTGGCCGGGGTCTTGCCCTGACGCTCGCAGAAGGCGTCCATCAGCTTCTTCAGCTGCGTCGTGCGCTTGATCTTGAAGAACACCTCGTTGTTGTTGTCCGTCACTTTGATGTTCAGGTGCTCTGACTGCGGCTGGGGCTCTTCGGGCTTCTCGCCACCGGGCGACTGTGAGCGCTGTTCCGACATGTTTGTGATGTGCTTGGGTGTGTTGGTCGCGAGAGGATGAGGTGGTGGTGCGATGCAAGGATAGGTGTGAGCGATGCGGTTTTGGGACTCGGTGAGGTTGCGTGCGATTCGCTGCTGTGTCGAGCGAGGAAGAGTCGTTTCAACTGTGGTTCACTCAACGGTCAGAACGATGTATGATGTAGATGTCGCGAGAGCCAGCGCCTCGACAGTGCTCTGAGCACGACAAGTGCTTGTTCGTTCGAGGTGATCGCGGCGACGGGGAGACACTTACTTCGTAATCAAGACTGTTAGACCAGACGAGGCTACGAAAGCACTTGGGTGGGACGGAGTGAGGTTATCGTGATCGAGGCAATGAGGTGTGGGGCATGGGTTTTATGTGAAGCGGTGCACGGACCAGTTATCAGTCGTAGCAACCCATATCAAGATGATGCTTCTAGAACTCACTTCCTACCAATTCACGTGCTGGCGTTCTCTACCTCCCGGGAGAAGACTGAGACTAGCAATGGGGGTGCGATCAGATGAACATCCATGAGGTGATGGCGTGTTGACATTGCATCGCAGGAAATAGAGAAGGACCTGAAGACTGATCCGCCATGCCATCCACGGGCATGCGCCATTCAGGGTATGAGATTCTTCAGGACCAACATCAGGTCTCCCGAGAGACTGGCAGCTCGCTCATGATATCGCCAGACTGTATACAGAAGAACAGTTTCAACGAGGCCAAGTGCCAGAAACAGGCAAGTACAACAACAGTTCGCCACTCAGGTCGGTGTTGGCAGCCATTAACGCCTCCAGATCGATGCTCTGTATGAGTGCTGCAATCTGTTCTACGAGCGTAACGGCGACCAGGCCTCGACAGTGAGCTGCCCGAAACCATCTTTACTCAGGTGCGGCGGCGTTGTCTTCTACTCAGGCAAGCCAAGATCGCATGCTAACCTTCGCAGACTGAAGATGAAGCAACGCGCAGAAGATCGAGAATGATTACAAAAGATCTCGATCCGCCCGTAGTCCTTCTCGTATAGATAGACAGCTTGCTAGCTGAGACAGTAACACAGGATACAAATGTATGTAACGTCCGGCTTCCGAACTCACATCCAGTAGGATCAGGTTGTAAGGTGAGAAAGGCGGTCGTCGAGGATGATCTGAGGTCACCGGAGCACGCAAGGAGGCCTTATAGACCTGCGCAAAAATTGAGTGATTGCACCGAGACTCTATGGGTGGCCTGGTTAAGACATTGTTGAAGGAGAAAGAAGAGAAAGCGTCGGCGAGTTCTCTGCGGTGTGAAGTTTTGTGCAGACGTGTTGCCGCACACGAAAATGCTGGGACACTTCGCTATGACAGAAGTTTGTGTATCGCTCTCTTCCCAGCATGCTCACACATCACTTCAGTCTACAACTTATATAGTTGGAGTTTATCGTGGACTTACTGCTTGCAGTCATCTGAATTGATGAACTAGAATATACATAACTATGGCTCCTCGAAAAATCATCATCGACACTGACCCGGTAAGCACACACCTCATATTGCTCATCCTAGAGATTCTGACTCAAGACGACATAGGGTGTGGATGATATTCTCGCTATTCTGCTGGCCTTCTCAGCGCTCCCTGAAGAGCTAGAAGTTCTCCTCATCTCAGTCACCTATGGAAACATCGATGTCCGGAATTGCCTACGCAATGTGATATCTCTTTTCCACCATGTCGAAAAGGAGATTGCATGGCGAAGTGCTCAGAACCGAAAGATAGGCTTTGAGACACTGCTCAAGCGGAAACCGCTTGTCGCTGTTGGGCCTGAACATCCTTTGGCGGATCAAATGCTCATGGCAGATTACTTTCGTAAGAGTTCCGTGCTCAATTGTCAGGTACAGATCTGACGGAAGTTAGATGGTCTTGATGGTCTAGGTGGTATTCAGCTCAGCGTAAGTGCCTTTCCAACCACGTCAGAGTAATGCGTAACTGAGATCCGACGTGCAAGCATCCGCATTTATCACCACAAGAAACCTGGGATCATATCGTCAAACAAGCTGAGGGTACTCAACCCTCATCGTCCAGCGTGAACAGCGTTCCCCACAACGATCGACTATTCCTGCCATCAATGGCTCCTGCTCACCAAGAGATTCTTCGTCTGTTGCGAGAAAATGCACCAGACGAGATAACCATAGTCGCCGTAGGCCCGTTGACTACCCTTGCTATGGCAGCAGCAGAAGATCCTGAGACCTTCCTCAGATGTAAAGAGGTCGTTGTGATGGGCGGCGCCATCAGCGAGATAGGCAACGTAAGTGAAGCTCCGCGTCCTTTCCATTACACAAAAACGCTGTGATGGGCAAGGCCGAATGCTGATAGACCGTCATCAGATTACACCACTAGCTGAGTTCAACACTTTTGCAGACAGTGTTGCCGCAGCTCGTGTGTACGCCTTGAGCTCACCGAATCCCCACACAACAATGCCGCCAGTGCCACCAGCACCTCCAGGTCAACAAGCAGCCGATTCACCTCCTCCATTTCTCGGTCCATATCCATCACAACTGTCGAAACGCTTGAAAGTTACAATGGTCCCGCTTGATATCACCAACAAACATCTACTGACACAAGGAGAGTTCCGCAAGACGATTGAGCCGTTGCTTGCAGCCAAATCGCCACTGGCTGAATGGATTACAGCATTCCTCAGCTCCACTTTCAGGAAGGTGGAGTCTTTGCAGACAGACATTACAGGAGATGCTGTCGGTCTGCAACTCCACGATCCACTCTGCATCTGGTATTGCATGTCTGGCGATGAGGCTGGTTGGCAGCTAGTGACCGACGAAGATATCCGTGTCGAGACTTCTGGCCAGTGGACACGCGGTGCATGCGTGGTCGATAGACGCACCCGTAGGAAGCGTGAAGACGAGAAAATAGGCGAGATCCCGAGCGACACTGGTAACTGGCTCAGTCGACATGGTGGTAACCGGCTTCAAAGGTGTGTGGGCACGCCTGGAGAGGAGATTTTCGGACCACATATGTTGAGTCGCATTTTCGCTTTGTAGGTTGTAGCTCAATACTATGCGATCGCTAGCTAAAGTTTGCTTTGCGACCGCATACTCATCATGCAATGTTTCTTGGTATCATAAAACAAAAACAGTGGGGCGACACTATTCGTAATGCATAATGTCATGTCTAACAGCCAGTTCAAGCAACTGTATCGTTCTTCCCACTCTCGTAACGTTTCTTCTGCACTCGCAGATCTTTGATAACAGTCTACTTTTGAGTCAGTAAGAGTCTTCCTCGGCATTGAACTGAACATACCGCAAGCGCTTCTGGACTCACTCCGCTTTCGATGAGCGAAACGCAATATGAAAGCGTCTTCAGATCGAGTTGTGTGTTCTGCGAGGCTTGGTGTTAGTGTTTGATACACAGATGCCGATGAGCGATACAAAAAATACCAGTAACGTCGATATCTCGTCCAAGATGTCGAGTGTCTCCCGAGCGGCCTTGCGTTTGTCTTCTGGAGCAGGCATCTTGTTGTGTTGATCTGTGTTCTTTGCTCGTGGACCTGCACGCGTCGAATGCCGACGTGCGCTGATCAGTCGGAACGAGCGCCACTTGTCGTTTCAGCCACAAGATCCTAACTTCACCTTTGGCTACGATGATACCCCAACTCCTGTGTCACGTCCGCTCTACGCCAAGGAATAGAAAGACTTGAGCATAGAGCTGATGTGCATGTCTGAGAGCGTCGGACTGTAGCAGCATTGCCCTGGAGGCGATCGCTGGCGCACGATAAAAATGGAAGATTACCCGCGGGCATATGTCGAGCACAATCTCCCGTTCGTGATCATCTCAGGGCTGGGTGATCGCAGACCTGATCAACCAGCCTCACAGCATCTTCGGAATGAGAGCGGAGCGCGCATCTCTACTGCCTCTCCCGAGTGCCAGAGCGACAAGGCACGAACTCTCTTGGAACAGTTGTTGGTTCGTGATGGGACCGCACAGCCATGGAATGCTTCCTCTCTACCAGGCCCGGTGGGGACGCTCCAGTATCGAATCAAGGCAATTGGGAGGGTAGGTACGCATCATCTGGCAGATTTGCCTTGCATCGGCTGGTACTGACACGTGAGCAGAACTATACACTGCCACCGAGGAAAGCTGCACCCTTGGCGCAATCGCCAAGCGCAGATGGTCTTCCGAGCCCTACAGCATCTCTGAGAGGCAATGAATTGCATTCGCCACTGTCGCCTCTCTCTCCTGGTAGTCCTATCTTCCCTGATGGCGTGTTTACGCCTTTGTGGTTCACGAAACATCAAGATCAAGTGCCTGCTCTTTTCCTTGCCTTCTTTGAGATTTCTGCCAACGACACGAGTGGCCAGAATGAACAGGTCCAGATCGACATCAATGCCATCAGAACCGCGCTTTCTCGTTCTGGATACAAGACAAAGTTCGCGGCTGTGCTTATGAGCGATAAGAGCATCTTAGAGGCGCCTGGGCTCGACGACCGACTAACAGCTATCCGCCGGGCGACTACCCTAGACTCCAAGAATGGGCTTTTCTTTATGCCACCGATGTCGTCGCAGGCTGAAATCGCTACTTTTGTTCAGGGGATCTTCACCACCTTCCAACCCATAATTGTAGAATACTACAGAGAAATGGCGAAGCACTCACGACGTAAGAAATCCCGGGGCGGGCCCGTACCTTCAGTATCTTCATTTGGAGGCACCTCACAGACTTTATCTACGATAGGCTGGAATACACGTTACGAAGTGAAACAGGGTGTGCTTGCAGAGTTTCGACAGGAGATGGAGTCGGCAGAAAGATTCTATTCTGCTGCAGTAGAGGAGTTGTTCAATCCGGAAGGTATTCTCGAAGCAACGCCCATATGGTCACCAAGATGGAATGAAGCTAGGCTTATATGCGATATCCTGGCTGTGCGAATACTGCGGTGCGAGCTATGGGCTGGTCTGACCACGGGTGCTGCCGCCTCGTGGAGCTCTCATAGAACGCGTATGAAAGACCTGGTCGATCGACGTGGTAAAGGATCGGAAACGTACTCTTGGGCGGCTTGGGAATCACGGTGGGCAAGAACAATGTCACAGCTTGTAGCGAGAGCGCAGGTACTGGCCGTGACTCCTCCACAGACTGGCTCGTTGTTACCGCCACCATACGCAACACCCGAAAGAGTTTTTGAGCGGTTGTTGCCGTTCCATCTGTTGCATCATTCTGGATATTGGCAAAAGTTGGCTGTGGATGGATTACGCGTCCGGCAAAGGCTTGCATTGGACCTACCCGAAGAGGATCGTGTGCCACAGGATCAGCTTCCTGCATCTGCGATGACCAACAGGAATCAACGATATGATCGCTACATGGTGCCCGACCCTTCTGAGGAGTTTACTCGTGCTAGCGGAATACCGATTCAAGTCAAAGATGATTTCATCGTTGCTCAGTGGAAGATTACAGATGACGCGATTATGGAGTTTGATGCTAGAGGCCAGATACGTTTGTCCGAACAGCTCCGACTGGAACTCGCCCGCAGCATGGTGCAGCTCGGCCGATACAGTGAGGCTAGCGACGTCCTCTTACCTTTGTGGGAAAACTCCACCTGGCGCAATGACGATTGGCAAGCGCTTTTTGGTGAGGTGTTGTCTCTGCTTCACAAGTCCGCAAAGGAACAGCAGGATCCGAAGACTGTGCTAGTAACAACTTGGGAACGCCTTAGCTATGTCACAGACGGTCCAGACGATTTTCGCCCGGCATTGGAGACTTGTTTGTCGGATCTTCATGTTGAAGAGGACACATCCGTCCTTATACAAGATGGTCAACGACGCTGCCCATTTCAATTGTCTTTTGCCTTTCTCGACACCGAAAGCCATGTTGGAGAGACACTCGAATGCCAGTTCAGCTTGGTTTCTCAAGCACAAGAAGGGACAGCGCCAATAACGTTGTCCATGATCGTACTTGAGCTCAGCCCAAAGACGATTGAGTTATGCCATGAAGCAGGAAACCAGCCAGCGCTCGGCTCAGATACGCTGCTCGATTTATCTGAGCATATGGAGGAAGGAGGCGCTGCGGCATCTATTGCAGTCCCGCTTGTCTTTCAGCCGGGACAGAGACGGGTGTTCAACTTCCACCTCACATTTCGGGATGCGCGGGTGATCAGTTTGAAACAGGCCAACCTAGTCTTTCAGGTGGACAACGTGAAGCTAGAACATACTTTCACGGATATGGACCATCTCAAAACAACATCTGTGTATGCCAGTGCCGGCGATACACTCGTGCAAAGAACGCTCCCACGAGCAGATTCTACGGTCATCACTGTTCACCCAAAGCCACCCAAAGTACAATTGCTTCTCCAAGGTCTGCATCGCCAATACTACACCGATGAGCGCTTGCGATTTGACGTCAAGCTTCTCAACGAGGAGCGCGAAGACGTGAAAGCAGTTGTATCGGCGAAATGCGCTGGTGCGGAAGACCAGGTGTTGCCTATTGACTGGGAGGGAGCTGATGAAGACTCGCGGGAGCTGCTAAACACGGAAATCAAGGCATCCGAATCACACGTCGCATGCATAAACGTGAAAGCACCGGTAGAGGCGTCAGCCTTCACGCTGAGTCTCGAAGTCAAATACTCAATGACCTCTGATCCTGATACGGAGCTGTCGAAGCTAGTCGACACGGAGCTCATCTTCGTCAATGCCTTCGATGCTCTTTTCGAGCTTGGTCCGATGCTGGATACGTCACCTTGGCCCAGCTACTTCGTTGCGGATGCAGCAGGGACAACGGAAGATCCTGCTGGCATCGAGCAACGCTGGCTCCTGAAGAGCAAAATCCAATCACTTGCCGATGAGGATGTGTCGATACGACATATGAAATTAGTGCAGGACACAAAGCCACCCGATGCACTATGCGTGATGCAAGACCATGAGCCTCAAGATATTCAAGACCTGGCGTCATCACAATCTCTGAATTCTGAAGTCGCGTTCTCTACACGAAAGCTATCATTCGATGACCGCCGACCAACCTCGCTTGATCTGTCGCTGGAAGTCACCTGGTCTCGGAAAGGTGGAGTCGAGACCGTCGTCACGAGCATACCTGTACCAAGACTTGTTCTACCCAGCTCTGAGCCTCGAGTGCTCTGCACATCATCCAGCGGAGACTCACTTGACGGTCTCGTGACCTTGCACTACCACCTTGAGAACCCTTCCATGCATTTCTTGACCTTTGCATTGACCATGGACGCCAGTGATGAGTTCGCCTTCAATGGCCCCAAGTACCTGACATTGAGCCTAGCACCTTTAAGTCGACACTGCGTCGACTATCAGATCTTGCTACATGAAGAAAGCGGCTCGGAACAAGAGGCTAAGTCCGCGTCGAAGGAAGGTCGTTGGATCTGGCCGTCGCTACAGGTCGTGGATTCATACTACCAGAAGAATCTGAAGGTCCATTCTGGTGGACCAGGGGTCAAGATTGACGAAAAGCGAGGTCTTGGTGTCCTGATATCATAGATTAGATGTCTACCGAATGTGAGAACCGCTTTGCCGAAGACTTCAAATACAGCGCCAGGTCATGAATCATGACTATATTATCGTGGTAGACCCGTTATGCGTGGTCAAAATGTAGGAACAGACATGCGATCCAGCATTGTAGACGGTCAGGATTGATGTCAAATAAGACCAAACTTCTAGAACGCAATCTATTTTGCGTGCAGCGTGACGCGCATTCTTTCCATCACATGAAGTCATCGAGGAAATCTGGATCCCGGTCCTGATTGCTCGATCCTTCAAGCTGATCCTCTGTATGGATATCATCATACATATGATCCTTCTGCCATTTGAGGCGTTGTCGCTCCTCCGCCAACAGTGCATCCTCTTTCTTCTACAAGCACGGTCAGCGGTCATGACAACCATGTTGCTCGGATCGGTATATCCGCACTCACCTTCTCCTGCGCAGCGATTCGTTCCCGTTTCCTCAGCTCCCTCTCGCGCTGTGCCTTTTCCTCCCGGAAATCAGGATGCTTCTCCACCTTGGTCTTGTTGAGCCGGTTCACGATCGCATTCTCCCGTTTCTCTACGTACAACCTCTTGACCAGCTTGTCGTTCTTGAAGCCCACTTGTCCGGTGGCCATCGCACCACTCTTCTTCAAGTTGCTCCATGGCGTGTAGATGACCGTAATGTTGTCCTTCTTGTTGCCCTCGATGCTGTTGGCTTTGGTGAGCTGCGCGCAGTCGACCAGCAGATCCGGGGAGATCTTGTGCCACGTCTCGCCTTCCCGTAGGCGGACGTAGATGTGTGCACTGCTCAAGTTGTCGACGTGGAACCAGACATCTTCCTCCCAGCCGTGCGCAATCAGCTCCTCATCTCTATCACAGTCAGTCAAGTGTGGAGCTGTAGTAATGTCGCCCGCTTACTCTCAACTTTGTCCTTGCCGACATAGATGAAGGCTGCGGGAGAGACGACATTGCTCGTGAAGTAGTACACCATGTTGGCGAAATACAATGGTAGGCGCAAAATAATGTTCGTACAGTCTTCAGCGAAATAAGGTACAGAAGTCGATCTTCACATGCCAAAAGTGCAATGCCTTCGCCAAGACTGACGTTGGAAGCTTCACCCATCAGATCAACAACATTTGCCCACCGTTTAAGGGGTTAAACCGAGTGCACCCAACACTCCAGTCGACAGGCTCTCCTCTCATTCAACCTGCATGGCACTTAACTCCGTAGCAATTGGACTTTGCGTCTTGCTTGCTGCACTGTCTCTGATAACCATGGGGTTGTGGTCGCGAAACAACCACTTTCATGTTGATGGCAGGGTAAATTGTGCTAAGACTCAAACAGTGAGGAATGAAAGCTAATGCTCGATTGTAGACCGTCGTCATCACTGGGGGCTCACAAGGTATGGGACGTGGTTTGGGCAAATTACTTGCTCAGAAAGGCGCCGACATCGTGATCGTGGCAAGAAACCAGAAGCCGCTTGAGGAAGCCGTGCAATATATCAAGGTAGACTTCTCACACTGGGCAAGCATCATAAAACAATCTCTGACACGTCAAAAGGCTGCTGCAAAGAACCCCCAAACTCAACGCTTTCACTACATCAGCGCCGATGTGACCAAGCCCGAGGAGAGTGTTCGCATCATTTCTGAAGTGACAGCTTGGAATCATGGCAAGCCTCCAGATATCGTGTGGGCCAATGCTGGCGCCGCTGAACCGCAGCTGTTTGTGGATACGCCGACCGATGTGTTGAGATCGCAAATGGACATCAATTACTTCGCTGCGGCTTATCTCGCGCAAGCAACCCTGAAGTCCTGGATACAACCGGATTCAACGATCACCACAAAGGCTTCCTCATCCGCTCAAGCAGCTTTGCCAAGGCATTTCATCATGACTTCGAGCTCAGTGTGCTTCGTAGGCGTGGGCGGGTATGCCCCGTACGCACCTGCCAAAGCAGCCATGCGGTCTCTGGCAGATACTCTGCGCTCGGAGGTCAACCTCTACAATGGCGCACGTCAAGGTGCATCAGCAAAGAGGCCGTCCACAGACATCCAGATTCACTGTGTACTACCTGGCACTATCAAGTCCAAAGGACTGGAACATGAAGAAGAAACCAAACATCCAGTCACTAGGATTCTCGAGGACGGAGATCCTGTTCAGACGGAAGATGAGGTGGCTGCTGCTGCCATCAAAGGTCTGGAGAGAGGAGGATTCCTGATCACCACTCAACTACTTGGCCACGCGATGAGGGCTGGAGCGCTCGGTGGCAGTCCAAGAAACAATGCATTCATCGACACTATCTTTGCCTGGGCAGTCAACGTGGCATGGCTATTCATTGGTCCAGATATGGAAAGCAAAGTCTTCAAGTACGGACAGGAACATGGTGCATGAAAAGATGGCATTGAAGGTATCTGAAATGAGACCCTCGTATCTCCTTGCAACGCTCTTACACTGTACACCTGGCTGAAGTTTGTTCTGAACAACACGTAGAAGTGTACTATATCTAAGTCGCTAGCTTGCAGGGTCATTGTGCTCATTACGAGCCGTTGCCGACACATACAGATTTCAGTGATTTTGATCTCATGGTTCATTGCTCATTGTACTAATCGGACCGGAACACCTTCGCTAAAGCTTCACATACCATCATGCGTTCACCGCTGCGATCCCATGATATAGTCACTCACACCTTTCATACTAGCATCGGCTGCAGCACCAGCACTTCCACCATGTCGGTCCTGCAGAGCCGCTTGATATCTCGCCTTTGCAGCCTCTTCGAACATCTCGTCTTCATCGTAGTCTTCGTCTTCATCCCTCTCTACCAGACCAGCGTGCTCCTCCGGCTCATCATCCTCATCCATAGCGTCTTCGTGATCGCTGACAGTCTCCGGCTCATCCTTTGCGGCATACTTGCCTGTCCCCTTGGCTTTGGAAGAGACACGCATATCCTTCATCATGCGGTTCACCTCCATATCCCTGACCTGTTTCTTTTGTTCCTCTGCATCGTTTCGCCGTCTTTCAAGCTCCGGCTTGTAATCCTTCTCGAACTCTGCTCTCTTACCTTCCACAGCCTGGAAGAATCCCTCGACGCCGTCACCTGTCATACTGCTAACTCCGACAACCGAGAGTTGGTTGTAAAACTCCTCCAGCACCAGACTCATGCTGTTCAGCAGACTTCCCATGTAGCCGTTCCCTTCTCCGCTCCCTTCTTCCTCCTCTTTGCGCAAAGCAGCTTGGAAGGCTTCAAAATCCCGCATCCACTCAACAGCTTCCGACTCTGACTTGACGTCTGTCTTGTTAAAGACCAGGATCATGGGCAATTTTGTTTTGTAGAGGATGGAGATCGCGTACAGCATGTTCGACATGAATGTGCTAGTATTCTGCGTCGTCCGTGGTGTGTCTATGATATACGCGATGACGGTAGGGAAGCTTGAGGCGAGGGAGGACAGGAGAATGTTCCCCGAAGCCGACCAAACGAAGACTTCAATCTGGCCAGGTGTGTCGATGATGATGTGTCCCGGCACCTTCTTCGCGTTCTCCGTAGGTAGACAGCGTTTCTCCAGAATACCCATGACTTGATCAATCTTCGTGCTGAAGAGGTTGAGCGACGTTAGGATACCTCCATTCGGCCCAAGATTATACTGCTTCATGACTTCTTTGTAGTTCACACTGTCGCGTATGTCGATATTGCTGTCAAAAGGCACACTACGGACGGCAGGATCAAGGTTGAGGACGTAGGGAGCTGTACCAGACGCGTTCTCTTTTTGAGATGCCGTGTGTAGGTGTGCGTTTATGCGTTGCATGAAGGTCGTTTTCCCAGACCCGGCCATACCAATGCACACGATCGCGACCGGCGGCCTCGTAGCCGGAGCCTCGGATGCCATGGTAGAATGAAGCAACAGTAGGGTAGCACCGACTTCTCCTGTGACACTGCGATACTGGTAGACGGATGTGGTGTATGCAAGAGTTGTGTTGCACAAGTCGAAGATTGAGCTCGATTTTCATGTGACAATTGAGCGTCGAAACATGACGTCCTTGCACAATTCTACCTCCATAGCTCAGCACCACGGCAGATTCCCTATCCTACGATACTCAACCTTCGAGTAAGTAGCTACGATGGGGCTAGATGATTTCGAAGCAGAACTAGCTCAAAGCAAGATTGAGCACGAAAAGACCAGAAGTGGTAGCCACAAGGAGCACAGCGACAGGAAAGACGAAGCAGAGGGCAGACATCGACATCATCACCGATCGCGGCGGCACAGAGATGACGAGGATGACGAGGACCGTCGAAGAAGGCATAAGCGACGACGCCATGATCGGGACAGTGATGGTGAAAGAAGGCACAGGCGCGAGAAACACCAAAGCAGATCACCGAAAGAGAGCTCAAAACCGGAAGAAGTGAAGGTTTTTGACAGCGATGAAGACGGGGATGAATGGGTTGAAAAGGAGACCATGGCTGCTCCGCCGGAAGAGAACATACTGGACCAGCGCGAAGAAGATCTCAAGGACACAAAGGTGCAGAGGGATGCATGGATGCAAGAACCATCCGGGCTTGATGTCGATTATGTGCAGAGAAGGAAGCCCAAGGAGTCACAGAGTCAGTTCGTCAGCGCGCAAGAGAGCAATGAGTTTAAGGTCCACGAGAGCCACGTCAAGTCACATTTAGCCGATCTACAACGAGATCTGGACTCAGATGGTGAGGGTACAGATGCTGTGACCGAGCTACGAGACGAGCCTGCACAACGCGAGGTGGATTACACATTCGGTGACTCTGGCAGTCAGTGGCGGATGACAAAGCTGAACGCTGTGTATCGGCAGGCCGAGGACTTGGGCAAGACAGTGGAGGAGGTGGCATTGGAAAGGTTCGGCGATTTGCGCAGTTTTGATGAAGCAAGAGAAGAAGAACGTGAGCTCGACAGACGAAAAATGTACGGGAAGGACTATGTCGGCCTGGAGAAGCCCTCAGGAGAGTTCTTTCAAGACCGGAAAATGGCTGCCGGCGTACGACGCGATTCAGAAGCGCAGGACAATGCCGGGGATGTCGCACTACCGCAAGGACAGCTTGTAGAAGATCCCGCGACTTTGACTTCGAGTGCTCCACTCAGTATGTCTGCTTTGAACAAGATGAAAGCGGATATGATGAAAGCGAAAATACGCAAAGCGCCGAATGCCGCTCAACTGGAGGCGGAGTACCATGCTGCTGCTGCCGTTGCCTTGGGCGATCAGACATCCTCAGACACTGTCGTACTCAATCAGATGCACAGTCGTCAGCTCGCTGGCGATCGTTCTGGCGAGGTGACCGCCGTAAGCGGTAAGCGAGGCCGTGAGCGAGGCCTGGTCGAAGAAAACGAGAACATGAGTATTGAGGACATGGTCCGCAACGAAAAGCGCACACGTGGTGTCAATGGTGGTGAAGGCCGGGCTTTTGCAGAACGCATCGCTAAAGACGGAAAGTTCAAAAATGATCTCGATTACATGGATGACAATGCTACCAACTTAAGCAAGAAAGTCGTCAAATCTGAAATAAATTTGCGCAACACCGCGATTGGAGACTTCCAGAAGATGCAGCGGATCCTCGACACCTGTCCGCTCTGCTACCGTGAAGACTCAGACCAACCACCCACGGCACCTGTGGTGAGCCTGGCAACAAGGACCTACCTTACGCTGGCCACTGAACCAGAGTTAGCGAAAGCCAGCGCAGTCATTGTGCCCCTGCAGCACCGACTGAACCTCCTTGAGTGCGACGAGGACGAGTGGGAGGAGGTGCGCAACTTCATGAAAAGTCTCACGCGCTTCTACCACGCCCAGGACAAAGGCGTGATCTTCTACGAGAACGCCGCACACATGGGGTCGCGCAAAGGCCATGCCGCGTTGTTCGCCATCCCGCTGCCGTACCACTTGGCCGACAACGCGCCCGCATACTTCAAAGAAGCCATCCTCGCGTCAGACGAGCAATGGTCGCAGCATCGACCGATCATCGATACCATGGCCCTCAGCCAAAAGCCCGGCTACGGGAAACAAGCGTTCAGGAAGTCGATGGTCAAGGAGATGCCGTACTTCCATGTGTGGTTCGGTATGGATGGTGGCATCGGCCATGTGATCGAGGACGACCGGAGGTGGCCCAAGGGCGATCTGTTTGCGCGTGAGATCATCGGCGGCATGCTCGACCGGGGACCTGATGTGATCAAGAAGCAAGGCCGCTGGGAACGCGGCGATCGAAGGGTGGAGGGTTTCCGAGCCAAATGGTCCAAGTTTGATTGGACGACGTGCTTTGACGTTGCGCAGACATGATCATAGGGCGTGCCAGCATATTGTCAAAATCTAAGCATATAACTGCAGTGCGCTGATATGTCAGGAGTTACATGATAGAGAAGTTTTGGAGTGCCGTTCAAGAAGGGCATTACAGCGCTAGATAACACATGTTACAGAAGCTACCTTACAATCCTCAAAACAGAATTTTCCTCTCGACTCCTTATCAATACATGAGTGGAGTCCATCTTCGCTGACTCGATCGTGCGTACCTGTGCGATGCCTTCGCAAGGCGTCTATGGTCTTCACTTGATGAAGATCACTGCCGCACTTTGCTTTTGCACGAGCGGTCATCTTCCTGTTGAGGAGGAGGTAGTGTGAACGCGATGCAGTTGAAGCTGCGTAATGGCGGCAATATGACACGGTTCAAGCTCGAGCTCTCGCTCGCAGTCCCTCTGCACTTATCGGAGGTGATCAGATGTAATCACGTCCACTCTTTTGCAATTCAATCAATTTCCATCCGCGGGTCTCTGGGTTTGCCACGTCTTCTGGTATCCTTGTCACACCGATAGCGTATGTGACCTGTTGTACCTTATCTTCCATGCCTGCGGCGAGTTGACCAGTCTTTTTGTTCTTGTAGACATGTACCTCCTGTGTTCTGCACATAATAACAAAGACAGGAACGTCGCCCGGATCCAGGATACGTGCCGACAGAATGTCTACACCTCGGATATCCAGGATCTTCCCGTCGGAGACCAAGCCTGCGGTGGTGTATTGTTTCATCAAGGCAGAGTACACCTGGAATTGTGCTGCAGAAAGCCATTGCTTGAGAACTTCCACATCACCTTTCACGTATGCCTCAAGAACCTCGGGTAGGATGTATGTCCGCATCTCGGTCAAGAATGGTTCGAGCTGGAAAGATGGGTCCATCTCTCGGAACTTCTTGATGACCATCGCCGTTTCGTTCTCCGCGAAGAAACCTGCGATTCTGTCGCTGACCGATCTTGCGGTCGAGATGAGTGGATTTTCAGACTCGCGATAAGTACTGCCGAAGCTGAACAAGCGCTGCATCACGGGACTGGTATCGCGAAATGACTTCCACGACTCTTTCCATGCGGCATCTTTGTGTACCGTCACGTTTGTGCCCGCATTGGGATCTTCCTCGAGGATCTCCTGAGGCTTGAAGCCCATCTTGGCGTCACGCTCCTCTCTCCTTCGTTTCCGCTCTTCCCTCTCGGTCCAACCACCGTATCGTTGCGACGAGCCATCGTCAATGACGTCTTTCACATTTCTGTAAGCCTCGGTCTCTCGCAC
The DNA here is from genome assembly GCA_002786065.1 of Microcyclospora pomicola. NCBI lineage: Eukaryota > Fungi > Ascomycota > Dothideomycetes > Capnodiales > Microcyclospora > Microcyclospora pomicola. The sequence continues at coordinate 20,925 of NHNY01000027.1, read as the reverse complement.
CGGACGTGTGGCCTTCTCCACCCCGGAACCCACTGCTGCTGCACCATGTCTGAGACCCTTGACGACAGGAGTCTGCCATGTCCAGGCTGCGCCTTTTCCGATCGCTCCTGCTGTACCCAGAAAGACCTTTCCAGTAGTTGTGCTTGCAGCTTCAGCAGCTTTCGCGTATGCACTTCTGGCGCGTTGCACGTTAGGGTTTTGTGTGAAGTCATGGAGTGCGCCACCCAGCTGTTTGGTGTTCTCCTCCCACTCTTTATTGGCCTTGAACTCAGCGTTCAGTGTCTCTGTGAAGACCTGCCAAGGTGTCTTGTTGCCGTGAGGTGGTGGTGCAGCCTCATCCTTCTTCTTCTTTTGCTCGTTCTTCTCCTTACCCTCGGCGCCCTCCTCTCCTTCAGCCTTAGCGTCTGCCTGTGCTTTCTCTTCTTGCGCTTTCTGCCGCGCCCAGTAGCGCTCACTCTCAGCCTTTGCCTTGGCGAATGCTTGCTCGGCTTCGTCTGATGTTGAAGTCTCCGGTGCAGGTGCTTCAGCTTCAGGCTCCGGTGCGGGCTTCGTAGCAGTCTTGGGCTTCTCGGCTCCAGGCCGAGGAGGGGGCGTAGACTCTCCTGCTCGCTGTCTCGCGCGCTCTTCTCGTAGCTCTTTGAAGGAGACGTGTCTTGCTGATATTACTGAAGAGGGGATGGAGGTTGGTAAGAATTGTGACCGCAACGCGACAAGGGGCGTGGTGGCTGAGCGAGCATCTTGACTCCGTCTCGATGCGATACCGCTGTTGTGGTGATGAGTGGTCGTTAACCGTCGGTGCGCTGCTGTGCGGCCATATGATGAAGGAGTCGACGAAAGTAGATGGCTTCTGCGCCCGCCTCCTGTTCGCAAAGACAGGCCGCGAAGAGATGCCGTACTCATGCTCTTCCAGTATATTCTACCTCAATCTCAACAACCGAGTTTAGCAAACAATAGATAAAAAGAATGGTCGGAGGCGTGGGTGGTGGTTATATGATATTCATCTTTTCATCGACGGAACTCATCTTCTCGGCGAAGACTCCCGAGCTTCGCCGATGTACTTTCTCACGAACATGGCATTTCCACAACACAGCGAGCACAGCAACTTCACTTCCCATCAATCATCCATCGCCAGGATTGTGCATCATGGCGGCCGTGGTCAAACGAGGGTTCAATTCATACATCTGCCAATCCTGTCGGCAGCGATTACTATCGCATCACGCTCGCTCCTTTACCACCACTAATACCCTCCGCGCCGATGAAGCCACTCCTACCCCGACAGCCGCGCCAGCCAAACCAGACGCAGCCTTGACTGGGCTGTCACAGCTCAGCAAAAGCATACACGAGCGCCGACGTGGAGCTGGGGCACCGTCACAAGATGGCTTTACCTCGAAACTGCAGGGCTTAGGGGAAACAACGGAATCGATACTGGGTCGCGAATATGGCAGCAATCTCAATGCATCGCTCCAGGAACGGCCATATCGCATGCATGTGCTCGCGCAGAAGCACAACACGCACATCACGTTAGTGCAGCCGCCAAAGCTGGCCTCGCAGACGGCCAACTTCTCCACCATCGGCAGCACGGCGTCGGACCAGAAGAAGATCGTGGACGTCCTACTGTCCTTGTCCGCGGGCAACATCGGGTTCAAGAAGTCTGGACGCGGTTCCTATGATGCAGCATACCAATTGGCGGCGTTCTTCTTGAAGCAAGTGCAGGAGAAGGGCTTGCTGCGGGACATGAACAAGCTGGAGGTGGTGCTGCGAGGATTCGGGGCGGGCAGAGAGGCGGTCACAAAGGTCTTGCTAGGGAGTGAGGGGAGGAGAATACGCGGAAAGATCACGGCGGTGGTGGACGCGACCAGGCTGAAGCTTGGTGGGCCACGGGGTAAGAAGCCGAGACGTCTGGGATGAGGAGGGTTGTGTGATCACGATGCTGTTGTTAAAGCGATTGTCTATTCTGTATGTCTTACTTATCTGTTCTGCCATCGGAGGATGGAATTGTATCACTTCCAGATTCACTTGTGTCATTCGCGGCGCCCATACACAGACCATGGAAGAATCAATGTTACACTCAGCAAGCAAATTCGCACAATTACCTATCATTCTACACACCTGATATCTCGAATGATCGAGACATCGTAACCTACCATCGGTACACTGAAGCAAAGGACAGGATAACAATTCCATCGTTATATTTACCACTACACCTCATCTTCCACCACCATTCCCCCCAAACTCACTTGTCCAGAAATGCCCATCGATCGCTATCAATTCTAATAAATCCCTCCCAACTCGGCTACCCCCAGCACTCCATCAAACCTCATGTCACCCTCTCTCCCTATTCCAGCTCCACGACATCCAACCCACCATCTCTAAAACATCCCACACCGTCTTCATGACTCTACCCATCCACCCTTCCAACCGCGCGCAAACCCACATCTATCCGCAAAGTCCGTCTTCCAAGACCCAGCCATTGCCCGCCATGCTCGAGCATCCACTTACCTCCCTCAGGCCATGGCGTGGCCAGATTTCTAGATTCTACTACATATCGGCTAAACACAGCCAATTCAAATCCTCACTTAGCTAACCACCTAGCTATAGTACGTGGGTACATACCTTACCCAAGTAAATACAGAGGTACATCGCCTGTAACACGGCGAATACAACCGACGTAGAACGCAGCGATCGTGTGGGAAGATGCTGCCAAAGGGTCCTGCATGGCCACGCGCTTGGTGTTTCTGGTTCGTAGATCTTCAACTGCAGAGGAAGCATGTGCATGTACACGTGCAGGGCTGGACGTTCGTGCACTTTTAAATCGTCGGTTCGGCGCAGCTTGATCGAGGTAGGTAGGTATACTATTCTGTTACCTTATATTCATTGAATGGAGAGGGTGTAATTGAGGTAGCTAGTTGTATAGTCGCATCTGCTTCCATGTAGATGTTGCTTTCACCTCAACCCTAAGATACCTAAGGTACCTACCTATCTTAGGGTTGACACTACAGCATGCACCCCGGACTTCACTCGGCACGACGAAGAAGACCGCCGCCACATGCAGGGCAAACAGTCTTGTCGACAGTGTACCCAGGTAACGTATGATAATCATGTCTTGAGCGGCTGAGCCAGGCCAAGACGGTGGAAGTGAGTGTATCGTAATCATCATCATCATAGACGAGTACACGACACAAGAAGCGGGAGGAGTTGATGGAGGGTGTGGCGCAAGCATCACTGTAAGGGTATGCGAGACCCTTGATCGTGCAACTGCGCGTGGTGTGGCTGTACTTTGGTAGGCTAGTTTCACTGTACTGTACTGTACTGTACTGTACAGATCCACACCTTCTGGATACCTTAGCTTTATGTACTGTAAAGCAGGACACCCGTGGAATTATCTCAAGGATGGGTCACATGCCACAAATCACTCGGAAATAACCCCTCATTCGTGTGGGGAGCTCCTAGACGATCTCGAGCTCGTGGGCTGATGAATGGAGGAGGGGTGGTGGTTGATAGGGTTCGGAAGCAAGAGAGTGCATTTCTAGACGAACAGCCAGGGAAAGTACAAAGAAATCACTCGATGTGGCAGGGATGTGTGGAGTACGGAGCAGGGATCTACGGTTCTCGTCCGGCTCGCAGATCATGCCGCATGTGCATTCGGCCAGGGCCGTCACGAGGTCTACTCTGCATCAGACGCCTATCACGGCTGGACTTTGCCCGTGAAACTGGATTGAGCTCATGGATGTACGCTTGCGACGGCAGAATGTGAGAAGTGAAGAGAGTGGTGGCGATCAAGCCATCCAGACAGCATTGTACCGGGATTGCGCGGCACAAGGTAGAAGCTACATGTCTCTTGGCACAGAAAGCATGCACGATCATCCAGTCATCCAAGCTGTTACTCGACTCGTGCCGAAATTGGCCGCAAAGCGAAGACCCTGCGAGCCCATGGGGAAGTAACTGATGAGGTACCAGGAAAGTGCAACGACCTGGACGATCGAGGACATGAGGGTGAGGATGCTGCTGCGGAGCTGTGAGGAAGATCTGTAAGTCAGGATGTTCACACGAGGTCGAGCAGAATTGGACGAGAGGAAGCATCGCAAAAGTTGCAGGTCGACAAATCCAGACCATGGCGGAGTCTGATAAGACGAAAGTGGAAAAGCAGGACTGGGGCTGGGCTAGACTCACTCCGATTGCGAAATACAGGGTCAGCGCAATGCTTCCGAAATAGGTCGCGGTGAAGGGCAGACGATCTTGTGAGACCAGGTGGCGCACTGATCAAGAACGGTTAGCATGCTGCAAAAGGTCTGGTGGCGACGATTGTTCCCATCCCTCAGATATGCGCGCCTCAATTTTGTGTGGATGGTGAAAACGGTACAATCAATGTATCGAGGGTGAGAAGCAAGCTTACCATAGACGACCGGTCCCATCATCACCGCCCAAGAGGCCAGAAACAAAACACTTGCCATGGTCCATCTGTGGTCAACATCGATTAGCTGGGGTAAACACAAACAACACTGCCAGCTCTGGCGATTTCTATGACCTTAGGTCATGAGGGAGGTCGTCAGATATGGCGTGTGATGACAGGCGAACATGATGCTTCACAAGGCGACACACACAATGCCGCAGCCAGTTGCACATCTAGAGTACATGATCACACGGACATTCTCGTAACATGTGCTTCAGCCGGTGATGGAAAAGCTTCGACTCTTCTTGAAGGCTGTGTGGCTGTTCACCGGTGCGCCGTGCAAAGCGAATCTTCGTGAGAATGGATGATGCTTGCATTCGAACACGGGAAAGGAACACGCGTCCCCTACACACCACCTTCGGTTCGAAAGCACCTCAGACAAGTGGGGTAGTGGGGGTTGAGGAAGGTGTGTGAAGACCAAGAAAGGGACCTCGATACGTACAGTATTGCGAACTTGCGTGGGCGAAGACTGAGCAGCGGGATTAGAGTGAAGCAAACGATGAATAATGCAACAGCGGCGAGATTGAGGCCGCCAAAGACCATAATCCTGTCCCATCGACTCACTATAGGCACCTGTCAGCCATGCTTCGGAAGTGATGAATATGGGCGTGTTGACATCGTCTGCATCCAGCGAACGACAGGCAAAACATAGAGTGAGGTCAAGAAGTGTAACGGGAGGGAGTGACAGCATGCAGGAACTTTGCAGCAGTCACATCGACAGGGTTGCGGTGCAGGATGCAGGCTGCGATGTCTTGCATTGCCACAGCTAGCAGACCAACAGTTCTGATCTGAAGCTTGTTGTAGTCCTCTTGATCTTGCCTCCTGTGCCACACGATGCAGTGACTCACGAATCATGAGGCCACCCTGGGATAATCTAAGGCAGGGAGGACTGGTGGTGACACCATCGCAAACTTACATGCGAACCATGCTTCGTCCTCCTCTCTTCTTGTTCGGGCGGGTAGGGGCGCACCCGGAGCCTCGCCTTCATGCGTCGGCAGCAGTACCCTATCTTCGCCGGCGAAAGGGTTGAGGCTTTGCAAAGAGCCTAGTAATCCCGCGCCAGACTTGCTCGTGCTTGCTGCTGTTGTTTCTCGACGAGACCACCCCATGCTATTCATGCTATCGCGGAAGGATGACGACGCCATGATGGCGCAGTTGTGATTGTTGGATGTGGATGACTCGGGGAGGGACTCGACGACTGGTGAGTCGCTGGATATATGTAAGGTGTCTATTGAGGCGATTCGAGTGTTGTGTGATGCCTGTTAGGAGGATGCTGCCTACGGAGGACGCGTTGCAGACAAGTGCCGCACAAGCGGTTGGATGAGAGTGGGGGATCGGAGTAGCTGGTAGGCGAAGTGGCTGTCACGATCTGAGCTCGCCGGGCTATGTCGTCGTTGTCGTTGTCCCGGGTAAGGTGGATGTACAGTCGAAGCTGTCGTGTGGAGTGCAGTGGTGTGCTTTGACAATCCGGGGTCGACGGGCATAAGTCGCGGCGCCGGTAGACTTTAGGCTTGAGACGGAGGATCATCAAGCGCACAGTAGCAGCAAATCACGCGGTGGGTATCTCGGTGGCTATGAGTGTATACATGACATGTTCTCATGCAGATTGGGTTCGAGACAGAGTCAGACGTGAGGAGACTGCAGAGTACATACTTTAGGTACGAAGAGCAGCGCTCTCATCGGCGTGAGGTCACGTCAATGGGATGCAGGGAAAAGTGAGGGCCATGGTTACACGGACGAGAAGAAGGCAAAGACTATTGCGAATAAGGTCGCAGATGGTGTGCATGTACAGTGCAGTAACTGTACATACCTCACCCTACCCTATCGATCTTGTTGCGTAAGGTATGCAGAGTCGCGAGTGGCTATGCATCCCGTTCCAGCATCACCTGCTTCTGATGATCGATCAGCCCAAGTCTGGGCACTCAAGCTGGGTGTCTCTCACGCAGGCCGACAATCGAGGCATCATGATGCGCCACCCGGTCAGTATCTAGATTCAAGGGTGCCACCCTCATGTTACGAAGCTGTCGCTTGCCGTGGCCCGATTGGTCGTGGAGGCTCATTCGTATTCATGATCGACCTCATGTCTCACTTTCGCTCCAACTCTCGGGGCTGTGGCTGGAGGTCTAGGTTCGCGTCCGGATCGCCAAGTTGATTGGCGCACATCTCACCTCAATCATTCCTTTCCGCATGACAGACGGCGGCGGTGGAGGCTCCGGTGTTCAACAGTTGCACGAGCACATTCTCGCAACAAGAACCAGGCAAAGTACGACTGCCTAGCACGTCAAGCAAAGGATATGATGCGGCCCTTAGGCGTCTAGTCCGGAGTGGTGAGTCACTTCGCCGTTACGTCGACGCCATTACGACTGAGACCAAAGCGCATTCGTATGCGGAGGATGATGAGTTGGGGGGTGCTGATAGCCTTGGATTGTCGTGTTGGTGGTGTGTGGATGGACAGGCCGTCGTCCAGGCATTCGAGACATTCGATGTAGCGATAGTGACCTGAGGTAGCCAAGTACACGATATCGATGCCAGTCGGTCAGCAATAGCGATCTTGATAGGCATCTATATAACCCTCCGTCTATACCCATGTGCGGCTCGTCACCGAACCCTGCTTTACGACTTCACATCCAAACTTGTATCGACCTGTACCTCCAGCTCGATCCGCGTTGCCGTTCACGCTTCCGTCGTTCCCACTTGCTGCATTCCATCCGCCGACGTCGTACACCCCCCACCTTGGGCCACGACAGTACAACCTCGACAGACCCTCCGCTCGGCCATAGCAGCAGCACATAAGCACGACCACCGCTTCCGCTTTCCCTGCCACCAGACCCTCACCGATATAAAGAAACCCAAGTCAGTGGCCGTCACTCTCCCTCAGCCGCCAACTTGCTTGTTCCGCTTGGTGGCGGGCTCTGACCGCCTTTACGGCCTCGAGCGGTCGAACACCCCATACTTCAGCCGCATCCTCTGTCCGACCGTCTTCCATTGCCCACCTCCGTCAACTAGGAGGCAAACAACACCAGACGACCAGCACAGCAGTCGACGTGCTGGTAACCCACGGTTGACGTCCTTGGTGACAGCGTAGCGACACCAACTGTGCGTCCGCGAAACCTTCCTTGCTCACCCCGCCATTTGATCGACTAGCATCGACCGGGGTCCACACTACCCACCAACATCCGTCTGCGGTGTGGTTTCTTGGTGGGCGACCACCGCTCTTGAGACCGCTGCGGTCTCATCGTCGTCTTCTCCCGTGGTAGACAGGCTGCGAGAATTCTTTGCGGAGCGGCAATCAGCAATCAGCAGTCTCGGGGATCGTGCGCATCATCGTCGCACAGTCAGAAGCTGCCAAGCCAAGCCTGTGGCTCATCACCGCTGGGGGCGACTCCTACTCAGAGGCTGTGTCCATCTCGACGAGTAGCACCGCGGAGAGCCAACCAACTCATCCAGCATTTGCTGTAAGTACACACGCATCTGTGAATTCCGTCTGCGTGGCGGGGAGTGGCATCTGGGCAATGCAGCTGGCAGATTCGCAACAGCTGGCACTATCGCGGCACCAGTCTACTACGGCCAGATGTCATCGACAGCAACTCTACAAACGAAGACCTCAGATCTGCACGGCTGTGTGCAGTAGTGCCTGTTGGTGACACCTGAGCAATGCAGACGTGCCCTACGAATCTACATGCAGCTTGCCGGCATCAACGTCGCAGTCGTTTCTCATCATTAGCTAACACTTCTGTTTCATAGCATCGCTTCCCTCGTCCGAAGTCCCCCGTCGCATCCACTTCATATCGTCTTGCTCCGAACCTCGACAGTTTCTGGAAGTCGGGGACTGGAAGGACCCATCAACTGTGCGACATCAAGCGTTACCGCCCGACACCGCTACGCCCACCGCTGATCGGAACCTGCTTGTCCACATCGTATTGGTTAAGAGACGAGCAAAGGGGTGGATTCATTACACGATATAACTCACGGAACAGTTGTTGCTGTGCACGAGCAGAAGAGATACCTTGGTCCCTTGTTTCAGACTCGGACCTGCTGAGCAAGTAATGATTGAAGGAGGTAAGTCTTCGCGGTTGCCTTCATGTGGCATGTTTGCCTGTGGATGGATGCTCCCCGTACCACATACAAACACCAGCGTGTGCTGTTCGCCATGATGCTGACATTTCCCCCACTCTAGAAGCAGACGAGTTGACTGTATTTCCCCCCTTCGAGAACACAAGCAAGCACACCAACAAGCACGACTCTCTGTTCGACTTGGTCTTTGATCCCAGTACATTGGCCGAGCACGGCAACATGGCGGGCTCACCTTTCATCAAGAGCGAACCAAATGACTTTGGGCATTACGATCCGAACACCTTCATGCCTTACGGTAATGGACTAAGTCAGTCTCAGCAGGGGTGGAACCAAAATGGCAACGCAAACGGCAGTCAAAACATCGACCCGGCCAGCCTGACTGCAGGCCCAGGCGCGTCACAAGGATACGTTGGTTCGAGATTCACCACCGGCAACAACTCGGGTATCGCCGATGATGAACTACTTGACCTGCAGCCTAATCAAGGTCAACTGGTCAACAATGGCGTGGATTTCGATCAGAACATCCACAGCTTCTTCCCACCACAATCGTCCTACAACAATCAGCATGCAGCATTCTCGCACACCCCAGATGCACCGATCCATTCACCCTTTAGTGGCGGTAGCCATATGGCCGCTTTCAGACAGTTCGGTCACAGCTTGCCACAAAACAGCCGTGTCTACCGAAACACGCCGCATATTGGTGACCGCAAGCTGTCAGACTCTCGATCACCTGCCGCGCCCAACACACCAGGGATGAATCACATGCAGATTGGTGATGACATCTCACATCGTGGTATGTTGCACATGGCACATGGAAGACAGCCAAGTTCCGTTGGTGGGGCAGGATGGGAAAGCACCCCCAGTGGCCACAGCTACAACGACAACTCGCCATTCCCTTCACCCAACGGGCACCCCATCCACGTTGGGATCTCCGAGGTGTTGAAGAACAATCATGACGTGATGAACAACAATGGCCACGTGGGAATGGGAAATCACAAGATGGTATCGTCTCTGCCCACCAAGATGGAGAGCGGTACCAATGTAGAAATGAAGCGTCGAAAGAGGCGTGAATCGCACAATCAGGTCGAGCGCCGTCGCCGCGACAACATCAACGACCGCATTCATGACCTGGGCGGCCTCGTCCCGCAGCACAGGCTGGAGGATGAGAAAGTCCGCAAGCATCTCCTGACCAATGCACCGCTCTCACCCTCGATTGCCAATGCCAGTGGCATGTCACCGCCTGGGGCAGCATCGCTTCTCGGGACCTCGCAAGGTCGAAAGGCTGCTGGTAGTGGCAACATCACGCAAGGTCTCCCGATAGAGGAGAAGGACAAGGGTCCCAACAAAGGCGATATCTTGAACGGCTCCGTGGCCTGGACTCGCGACATGATGTGGTACACCCACTTGAAACTCCAGCAAGAGCAAGAACTCAAGGAGTATATTACCAGACTCGGCGGTACGTGGCCGTTCCAGCAGGAGGACGCCGAGCGTCGTATGCATAGCGAGCTCTGCGAGATCCTCAACAAGCACGCGCCTCATGGTGGGTTCACCAGATACTCTCGTGCTCCCGGCTCTGGCCTGAGAGTGCCAGGATTCACCAACGTTGCTGGTGATAGTGTCAACAGTGGTGACAACCAAGCCATGAATGGGCTGTCCGACTACCAGCAACAGCAGGCTACTAGCCCCGGCTTTCAGTCCGGAGGCAGCGGCATGTCAAGCGGCCAGATGAATCACCAAACACACTTTTGGGATGGGGGTGACTTTAAGGAGGAGGACGAGTATGGCATGGAGGATCTGCAATAGGATCGTGGACTCCACATTCTCTGTTGAGTCTCAACTTTGATTATACCTGGCACGAAGCACGAAGTCGTCACTGATCGACATCTTTTTGGCTACCGACTACGGTAGCGACCCAACTCCACTCTGACCCGCCCAAGCCGCGACATCCTGGGCCTCACATGCATCACACATACACACACACACATTACGGCGTTGACGGGACGCGAACGGCATATATTAGTGACACATTTACAATGATACCAACAACCAGCTTACAGCTTTGCTTCCTTGGTTGTCGTCCGGATCATTGCACGGCGTTCTTTGCGGGTAGCCTGGCATCAGCAGGCGTGCGATGGGTTGCAATGCGTTGAGCACGGGGATCGAGATCTACTGCGTGGCATGATGGAGGGTATCGCTTGGTTGAACCTGGTGGATCACACACGCCAGCATCTCTTCGGTCCGACATGGCATGATCAGGGCTTGCATGTTGAGCATGCAGCTCCGGAATGCCATCATGACGAAATGATGGTGGATGTTAGCGACGCCCAAACACCTGCAGAACGGCGTTCGATATTATTGCCAGCATGCATGCATAAGGTCCTCATCCAAACTCACCACCTCAGATGTACTGTCGGCATGTCATTCGTCTGTCCTGATTCGCGTCAGGAGGGAGATCTCTCTCGGCATCTCGGAGCATTTCTGATGTGCTTTTTGTCATTGGCTTTGTTCTTTTTTCGTCCTGAAGTTACTTGCGAGGCTCGGCTCTCCTTGATGTGTTCTGGACAGGTCTTTTAATTGTGACGGGGCTGGCTGGGCAGACTACAGTCCGTGAATAACAATGGCTCATTGCGGGATGCTTGGTGCGTGTGCTTGTGCCTTGTCCTTGTACTTGCGTGGTGCTTGTGCCTTGTCCGTGTACTTGCTTGGTACCTGCTGCTTGTCTGGTGCTGGGTGCTCTACTTCGATTCGATACCTGATAACGATGGGGCGACACCGTCCCCCCTTTAGCTACACTTCCCCCGGGGCTTTTGGCATGTATGACGGGTTTTCCGATCATGAATCACAGCATCTCAGTTCACGTACGTCGTGCTCGGCTACTGTACCTGACAGCAGTACCATGAAATCACCTTGTCGACTGCTTACGTCCTTCCTCCTTATCTATGTCTTCCCCTCACCCTATCTACCCGATCCAGTCTCTCTTATCTCTGTCAGAAACTCCCCCGCGACGGACGACAGGCCTGCATTCCAACGTGATCTAGCCTCGTGTTGTCCGACCCGCGTGCGTCGCGTGGCCAACGGTTTCGCTCCTGCGATGCGCTGCTCCTGCTCCTGCGTGTGCCTCGCCTCGCCTCGCGTAGATATCCTGGTCAGGCACACCATGCATGTGTAGGTTTTGTGTCGGATGGCGCCAGACTTTCAGCTACAGCCTACATTTACATGGAGAAAGGGAGGCAGTGGCCAGGGTTCCCCACACCCGTGTCTGGCCCTGGCACGTTGATTTGGCTTGCGCGTTGCGGAGTACATACGGAGTACACGCCACCCTGGTGCTGGATATAGACATGGGGCGAGGTGTGATGAGATGGCCGCGAGGTGCAGCGGGAGCAAGTGCTTTGCATGTGACAGGACGCGCGGGGCCCGAATGCCATGCGAGGTACGCTTTTTTCTTCGCTCGGCGGTGCAGGGTACTACAGACTACAGCAGTAGTGTGCGTGGTCTAGAAGAGTAGTACTGTAGGCGGGTGCATGTATGTACATTGTACTCTGTACGCACATGTTAGGGTGGGAGTAGTTTGCTTGGTGGTGGTGAAGTGGGAAACCTGCCTAAGGGGACTAGTCGCACCTCTAAGCCCGCACGTCGCTGCACGCACGGCACGGCTCAGGCCAGTCCCGTCTCAATCGGGCAAAGGGATCCAAAGCGGGCGATACATGATCGGGGTACGATGCGGTTCCGGCCAAGATACAGAGGTACCGCACGTCGTTCCTTGCATTTGCCTGCAGCTTGGGTGGAAAAGCTAGACTAGGACCTGTAGACGGCAAGGGACGGAATTCGACAAAAAGGATGCCCAAACCTCAACGGAAAATAATTGCGACAGACTGCTTTACTAGCCTTGGCTCGATCAGCTTTCTTCTCGCGATCGAGTGTGCGGATGAAGGTCGCATGACATCATGACTGCTGGCCGTTGGCGTCGGAGGAAGAGCTATGCTGGCTGAAATTGCTTTGCTTGTGTGCCTGCCTTTATGCTTTGCGCGATGCTGAGCGAGATGTTACGAGCCAGCGCTCGAGCGAAAGCCGCTCCGGGCCTATTTCCCATTGCACGATGACAAAAAGTGTCGCCGACGGTGGAATGCAAAGTTTCTCAACAAGCGCCTTACTGTTGCGACGAGTCGTCGATGACGTTCCCGAGGTGTTTGGACGTGCAGGCATTGAGGGCTGGTCTGCGTCGCTGCTCCGCATTCTCTCGTGTGTCAGCCCCTCGTTTCAACGTCCAGCCACCGCCCAGCCGTATGCGGCAGGTGCATGGGCTTGTTTGCTCCAGGATGAACGAACGAGGGCGGAAGACGCCACCTCCACGTCCGATGCGAGTGCGCAATCTCACCGTTGCAAATTCGCCGAGCTGAAGCTGGGCCAGGCGTGCGCGCGAAACGGTCCTCGTCCGAGCGATGCCGCTGAGCAAGGATCGGAGGCGTCGGAGGGCAGGATGCGGAGACAGGTCAGATGTAAGATTCGGCGGCGGCGTGGGCGGCGTGAAGCTGCACCAGATCGCACGTGGAGCATTCGAGAAGACTAGATGGTGGTAACAAAAGAGAAGCATGCATGCATGAAAGTCGTCGGTGCCTGCATCATCACGACATGAAGTCCTTCACCGCAACGTCCGGCATTTGCTCGATGTTTCGAGTTGTACCATGGGTCGGGTTATGATGCTTGTTGATCTCACACCTGTCCACTCGTCATGTACCATGGTACGGTACTTGGTGTCTCGGCAGAGCGACGAACCCTTGTCCCGCATGTGCAAACGCCGCGAGTTTCAGATACAGGTCATTTGTTCGGTACGATCAATACTGTACATCGACGTCGCCACAGCTAGGCACAGACGCAGGAACGGAACGCCTATCGTCACCGTCATAGAGAGGCCGTCAATTTCGGGAATTTGTATACATGGAAGATGGAACTGTGATATGTACTGTAGTGCGCGAATGTTTGGTAACGCGGTTTGGAGGATCGCCCGCGACTAGTCGCGCGAACTTGATGATCACTTGGCGCGCGATTCGCCCGCAGTCGTATCGCTTTCCTTCGCAGAGATTGCATCCTCGTCTTGGAAGCCTAGGTTTCGCATGGAGTCTGGTGCCATCAAATTGCTGCGCGATGGCGAAAGAGAAAAATCGTCAGCGGAAAGCGCAATGAGCGAGGTGAGCCGACAAAAGCAGGACTGGGGTTCGCTTCCGCATCCGCTTCGGGATGCAGAGGACGCAGGATAAGCCACACTTGAACCTACCGCTCCATCCGACACTGCAGGTAAGACTTGCTCAACCGTCTGCACTCGTCGTCATTGACACCACGGAAGCTGCGTAGGCACTTCAGGTACTGCTTCATGATAGGCTGGCATTCGGCGTCATGGTCCAAAGGAAAGGAGCCACGCTCGGGTGGTGTTGGTTTGGAGATGATTTGTCGTCCGCCAGGCCCACCGAATGTTGACATGGAGGGCGGTGATGTGTCTGGTCCTGTTGGTAAGGGACCACTGTCACGGGCAGGCGATCAACGAGTCCGACGACCAGAATGACAACCGCGTGGACTTGCTTGGCTACACGCAGAGAGTGGTTCCGGCACAGCGACGACCAGGTTACCGGTGTGACTGACAGCAGAGCCAGACGATCGTAGATGGCCCACGTAGCTCAGACTTGGTGGCAAGAAGTAGCCGCAGCGCAGACCAACCCAGCGTACTGCCGATGCCGCGGAGAGAAGTGAAGAAGTGAAGAAGCAGGACTCGAGTAGTACTACTCCGGTTAGCTGGGGGGGATGAGGCGTCAGGGGCGGTGACTGTCCTGGTGCGATGGTTTCCTGGCAATTCGGGTGTCTGGTGCTGGGCTCTGACATTTCTTGAAACTCAAACTCGAGAAGCTCGGGCCTGCAACTAGGATGGCGGCTGCGGGATCTGCGGGGACGCCCAGCGCGGGCTGCGACGACACTTCGTCCTCGTTCAGCATCCACGATGACACTCTGCGGCCGACCATTGCTCCGTTGACTGTCCATGCGCCTCAAGCATAACTTCCTTTCTCCTACCAAGCCGGCTTGCCCTACCCAAGCACGCCAGACTTGTGGGGCTGATCGCCATGGGTCGCGTCAGGACACTGTCTTCTGGTCGGGATCTGTCAGCGCTCATGCTGCCCGTCTTCCCAGCCGTAACACTTCCTGTACAGTATCAGTAATACACACGGCTCTCGTTTCCAAGCTTGACAGTCGTACAGGTTAGCTCGATGTCGATGAAGCCATGAACTCATGACCGAACACACAGCATGTCTGCCATGTGCTTGCGTAGGCTCGACCGCCAGCGAACGCTATCTGGACATAACCCAGCTCCTCGGTGCTTCACCATGATCTCACAGATCGGAGAACCGTTGAGATGTGCAATACATTATCCCGTTGTAGAGCAAGCTTGCCGACCTAACGCAGAAACCGCCGAGGCGTGCAGGAAGCATGGTCAGGTACCCGTCCGCTACTCAGCCTTAATTCGCACCTCTCTTCTCACTTCTGGCGGTTCGTTTCCTCAACCGCAGCGCCACCTTGACCTTAGCTGGAATCTTACGACCTGGATCGGTCACATTAGAGTTTGGTCTCGCATCAGTCCGACGCACTCCATGCCTTCTCCCACGAGCGAGCCGTGTCTGTTCCTTACAGAAGGTTACTCGGACATGGCGATTTGGGTACGATCGTCGTACCAGCTCTTCCGCATCGGGCTCAGGGCGGACGGGGAACGGTCGTGTTGAGAATCTCGACGCTTCCTATTCAGCCAGGAAGCGAACCGCGGGGTTTAAACTTGTGGAGAATGCTGGACAATGCGTCCGCCCGTTGAATCCTGTTTCGAGCAAAAAGGCTTCGATGCCTGCCTATCTCTTCTCTTGATTCCTTCGTCGCCGCTCGTTGAGCCCATTCGCTACAGGTAGGACAGGTTGTTGTTGTCCCACATTACGGTCGCTACTGCCCCAGCATCCATCGCTACGTGGATCAAAGGGGAAGATACGAGGAACGATGAAGGTCTCCACCATTCTTTCGTTCGCCTTGTATGGCTTGGTCGTGGCCGCTCCGGCTGCGAAGGACAAGAGGGAGGAGGTAGAAGCCCAGAATGAGGCTCGTTCGCCACCAACTTACGGCGGAGCACCTCCAACCTATGGAGGTCCATCACCACCACAACCACCACACTATGGAGGAGGTCCATCACCACCACAACCACCACACTATGGAGGAGGTCCTCCTAAGGGCCCCCCGGAAGGTCCCCCACCGCCGCCGCCACCACCACCGAAGCACTCTACGAGCTCTCACAAGTCCAGCAGCAGCACTCACGCTCCTTCCACCAGCTCGCACAAGACTAGCAGCAAGCCCACGCCTACGCCGTACACCACTTCGCACAAGTCTAGCAGCAGCACCCACAAGTCTTCTTCGAGCTCGCACAAGTCTAGCAGCACGCCGAAGACCAGCAGCAAGCCGACGCCGACGCCCTACACGACTTCTCACAAGTCCAGCAGCAGCACTCACAAGTCTTCCAGCAGCTCGCACAAGTCCAGCAGCACGCCCAAGACTAGCAGCACCCACAAGACCTCGTCCAGCTCGCACAAGATCAGCAGCAGCACTCACAAGCCGACAACTAGCTCGCACAAGACTAGCAGCACTCACAAGCCGTCTACGAGCACGCACAAGTCAAGCAGCAGCACCCACAAGACTAGCAGCACTCACAAGACTAGCAGCACTCACAAGCCGTCTACGAGCACGCACAAGTCAAGCAGCAGCTCTCACAAGCCGACGACTAGCTCACACAAGAGCAGCAGCACTCATAAGACCAGCACCCACAAGACCAGCACTCACAAGACTAGCACCCACAAGACCAGCACTCACAAGTCGAGCAGCACTAAGAAGACTAGCAGCACCCCAAAGACGAGCAGCACTCACTCGCCAACCGTCTACTCGTCTTCGTCTGTCAGCTCTTCTACCGTGACCCCAACGGTCTACTCAAGCTCCAGCACCTCTCCTGTTTCGAGCCCGACTGTGTCCATCAGCACCAGCAGCTCCGCCACTCCAACCTCGTCCTCCAGCACCAGCGAGACTTCGAGCAGCAGCTTGTCCTCCAGCACTAGTGAAACATCGAGCAGCAGCGTCTCGTCGAGCACCAGCGAGTCTTCGAGCAGCAGCGTTTCGTCGAGCACCAGTGAGTCTTCAAGCAGCAGCACCACTCCTGTTTCGAGCCCCACTGTGTCCACCAGCACCGGGAGCACTGCAAGCCCTACTGTGTCTTCCACCACCAGCGAGTCTTTGACCAGTAGCGTGTCCTCCAGCACCAGTGAGTCTATGAGCAGCAGCGTGTCTTCCAGCACCAGTGAATCGTCGAGCAGCAGTTCGTCTCCTGTCTCGAGCCCCACGGTGGTCACCAGCACTGGCAGCTCTGCCAGCCCCACTGTGTCCTCCACCACCGGCATTAGCGAGTCTTCGAGCAGCAGCGCTTCCTCCAGCCCTTCTGTCTCCTCCAGCACCAGCAGCCCTGCAAGCCCCACTGTGTACTCTAGCACTCACACGACGAAGTCTCACCACTCTAAGACCCATAAGACGAAGTCGCACCGCACCAAGACCCATAAGACGAAGACCCACAAGACTAAGTCTCACAAGACAAAGAGCACTCACTCGCCAACGATTTACTCGACTGCTTCCGTCAGCTCCTCTGCCTCTAGCTCCCCAGTGTCGTCCAGCACCAGCAGCGTCTCTTCGAGCACCAGCGTGTCCTCGAGCACCGGCAGCGTTTCATCGAGCACCAGTGTCTCCTCTAGCAGCAGCAGCGTGTCCTCGAGCACCGACAGCTCGTCTAGCACTATCACGACTGGCTCTGTTTCGAGCTCCTCGAGCAGCCCGATCTCGACCAGCCCTGTTTCCAGCTCTTCGTCGTCTAGCACTGGTTCCAGCTCCTCGAGCACTCCTGTCATGACTGGCCCCCTTTCCAGCTCTTCGACCACCCCTATCACGACTGGCCCTCTTTCCAACTCCTCGAGCACACTTTCCTCGTCGAGCTCCAGCACCTCAATCGTGAGCACTTCGCCGTTCAGCACTGGATCTTCGTCGTCGAGCAAGCCTTTCAGCACTGGACCTGTCTCGAGCTCTACCCCGGTCAGCACTGGATCTTCCTCGTCAAGCAAGCCTTTCAGCACTGGTTCCGTCTCGAGCTCTACGCCGATGAGCACTGGACCTGTCTCGAGCTCGACCCCAGTCAGCACTGGATCGTCGTCGTCAAGCAAGCCTTTCAGCACTGGTTCCGTCTCGAGCTCTACGCCGATGAGCACTGGACCTGTCTCGAGCTCGACTCCAGTCAGCACCGGCTCCTCGTCTTCGAGCAAGCCATTCAGCACTGGATCGTCGTCTTCATCGCCTTCTGGCACCGGACCTAAGTCCAGCTCCACTCCAGTCAGCACAGGCTCGTCCTCGTCGCCATCTGGCACTGGACCCAAGTCCAGCTCCACGCCAGTCAGCACAGGATCGTCTTCGTCGCCATCTGGCACCGGACCTAAGTCCAGCTCCACTCCAGTCAGCACAGGATCATTTTCATCGCCTTCTGGCACCAGCCCTAAGTCCAGCTCCACTCCAGTCAGCACAGGATCGTCTTCATCGCCTTCTGGCACCGGACCCAAGTCCAGCTCCACTCCAGTCAGCACAGGCTCGTCCTCGTCGCCATCTGGCACTGGACCCAAGTCTAGCAGCAGCCCGATCACCACCGGCCCTGTGTCTACTGGCCCCAAGTCCAGCAGCAGCCCTGCTTCCACTGGCCCAGTATCTACAGGCTCTTCTAGCACGCCTTCCGGCACTGCGCCTTTCTCGACTGGCCCGAAGTCTAGCAGCAGCCCAGCCTCCACTGGCCCAGTGTCCACCGGCTCTTCGAGCACGCCTTCTGGCACCGCTCCGTTCTCGACTGGCTCCAAGTCGAGCAGCAGCCCTGCTTCCACTGGCCCAGTCTCCACCGGCTCTTCGAGCACGCCTTCTGGCACCGCTCCGTTCTCGACTGGCTCCAAGTCTAGCAGCAGCCCGGCTTCCACTGGCCCGGTATCCACCGGTTCTTCCAGCACACCTTCTGGTACCGCTCCGTTCTCGACTGGCTCCAAGTCGAGCAGCAGCCCGATCTCCACTGGCCCTGTGTCTTCTGGGACTGTTCCCGTGTCCACAGGCCCATTCTCCAGCGGTACCGCTCCTTTCTCGTCTGGCTCCAAGTCTAGCAGCAGCCCGGTCTCGACTGGCCCTGTCTCCACAGGCTCCTCCAGCACACCTTCTGGCACCGCGCCCTTCTCAACCGGCTCGAAATCCAGCAGCAGCCCGGCATCTACCGGCCCGGTATCTACTGGCTCAGTGTCTTCGGGAACTGCTCCCGTATCAACCGGCCCGTTCTCAAGCGGCACCGCTCCCTTCTCGAGTGGCTCCATGTCCAGCAGCACCCCGATGTCCACCGGTCCTGTCTCTACCGGCTCAGTGTCTTCGGGAACTGCCCCAGTGTCCACTGGCCCATTCTCTAGCGGCACCGCTCCCTTCTCGTCTGGCTCCAAGTCTAGCAGCAGCCCGATCTCCACCGGTCCTGTGTCTACCGGCCCAGTGTCTTCGGGAACTGCCCCAGTGTCCACTGGCCCCTTCTCTAGCGGTACTGCACCTGTCTCCACTGGTCCTATGTCATCAGGCACTGCACCTGTCTCCACAGGCCCAGTCTCCTCAGGCACCGCCCCTGTGTCTACTGGCCCCTTCTCTAGCGGCACTGCTCCAGTGTCTACCGGCCCTATGTCTTCTGGAACTGCTCCAGTGTCTACTGGCCCCTTCTCCAGCGGCACTGCCCCGGTGTCCACTGGCCCATTCTCCAGCGGCACTGCCCCGGTGTCTACTGGCCCCTTCTCTAGCGGCACTGCTCCAGTATCCACTGGTCCTATGTCATCAGGCACTGCTCCAGTGTCCACTGGCCCATTCTCCAGCGGCACTGCCCCGGTGTCTACTGGCCCCTTCTCTAGCGGCACTGCTCCAGTGTCTACCGGCCCTATGTCTTCTGGAACTGCTCCTGTGTCTACTGGCCCCTTCTCTAGCGGCACTGCTCCAGTATCCACTGGTCCTATGTCATCAGGCACTGCTCCAGTGTCCACTGGTCCTTTCTCCAGCGGCACTGCTCCAATATCCACTGGTCCTATGTCATCAGGCACTGCTCCAGTGTCCACTAGCCCATTCTCCAGCGGCACTGCCCCGGTTTCTACTGGCCCCTTCTCCAGCGGCACTGCTCCAGTATCCACTGGCCCATTCTCTAGCGGCACTGCCCCAGTGTCTACTGGCCCTATGTCCTCAGGAACTGCCCCAGTGTCTACTGGGCCATTCTCTAGTGGCACTACCCCTGTTTCCACAGGTCCATTCTCATCGGGGACTGCGCCATTCTCTACTGGAACTGCACCGTACTCTAGCACTTGCACATCCACTGGAACAGGACCGTTCTCAAGCGGGACCGCTCCTGTACCCTACTCGAGTGGCACTGCACCAGTGTCTACTGGCCCGGTCTCCTCAGGAACTGCTCCCTTCTCCAGTGGCACTGCACCAGTCTCCACCGGCCCGGTTTCTTCAGGCACTGCACCTTTCTCCAGTGGTACCGCACCAGTCTCCACTGGCCCAGTATCAACCGGAACTGCTCCTTTCTCCAGCGGTACCGCACCAGTATCTACTGGCCCGGTCTCCTCAGGAACTGCTCCTTTCTCCAGCGGTACCGCACCAGTCTCCACCGGCCCGGTCTCGTCAGGAACTGCTCCAGTTTCGACTGGTCCCATGTCGTCAGGAACTGCGCCATTCTCTAGTGGCACTGCCCCTGTCTCGACAGGTCCCGTCTCCTCAGGAACTGTTCCAGTCTCGACTGGTCCTATGTCTTCAGGAACTGCGCCGTTCTCTAGCGGCACCGCCCCTGTCTCGACAGGTCCTGTTTCCTCCGGAACTGCTCCAGTCTCGACCGGTCCCATGTCGTCAGGAACTGCACCAGTTTCGACTGGTCCTCTGTCTTCAGGCACTGCGCCATTCTCTAGCGGCACCGCCCCTGTCTCGACAGGTCCTGTTTCCTCAGGAACTGCTCCAGTCTCCACGGGCTCAGTTTCTTCAGGGACTGCACCTTTCTCTAGCGGTACTGCCCCGGTCTCGAGCTCATCGCCGTTCTCGACTGGCACTGGCCCCTTCTCCACAGGAACCGCACCAGTGTCCAGCTCTTCGCCTTTCTCGAGCGGAACAGCACCAGTATCCACAGGCCCAATGTCTTCAGGCACTGCTCCATTCTCGAGCGGCACTGCCCCAGTCTCTAGCTCGACTCCCTTCTCCAGCGGCACCGCCCCAGTCTCTAGCTCGACTCCCTTCTCCAGCGGCACTGCACCAGTCTC